>JAMGYX010000017.1:1200000-1580403 GCA_024713715.1 Morchella sp. 2018-W26
CAGTTACTCAAAATACTTGAGGCAACGATCTTTGGGAAGCCCCCAGTCATTTCCGTCCCTCCATCTCTCGTACAATGTCGTAACAAATTTGTTATATGTTCCGTCATAATGTCCTCCTGTGGCATATCTCGTCGACCTGATTTGTAGAGATTGAAGGGTGTAGGATTGGTGGCGAAATGTTTGAATGCCTGGCTAAAAAGCCGTGTCAAGTCTCTTGTCCTGAACTGTGTCCAACCTGTCGCTCTATCCTCTGCCATTTGCTTAACATTGTCCACAATCCTGCGCCTTAGTGCGTCAGATCGGGCGTGTAACAGGTTGGGGTCACCGTGCAGTTTCGGTGGTATGTAACACACGCTAACACTGCGGAAGTAATGCAGTATGAAGTCCTCTGTGTTGGTAATCTGTTTCCCCGATCCACCGAGTGCTGTATACAACTCTGTTGATTACGCTTTAATTCCTCCGAGCACTCCAAGTCTTTGGGGACCTCCGCGAAGATTTTCTGGCGCAGTTCATCCTCACCCATACTGGCGAGATCATGCTCGTATGAGAGTGCGTTAATAACAATGATGAGGGTGCTCGTTCTCACTCGGCTGAGAGGGGCACCGTGACCACGGGCCATCGATAGTAGCAAACTCGCAATGTCTTTCGCTAACTCTTCAGGCTTGGCCGGCACCAGGCAGACAACATCGCTGAACGAACAAAGAAAGCGTGAATACAGGTTCTCAGGTGTGGATCCAGTGGAGCTGTATAGGGATGGGGTTATGAGAATTGTATCCAAAAAATCCTCATCACGACGGGTACTCTCACACGCAAAGATCCAGGGTTCGGCGCCGGCGTTAAACCCTTCACATTCTGCAAAGATGATTGAAACGGTCGACTCAGATGTCGCTGGGTCCTTATATAGATGTATTCCAGAGTGAATGGGGGTTGTAGGGCACCGCTTATGCTCCGCAGGCCCTGAGACTGGGATATCAAATGTCTCCTCCCCGTCCTCCCCTTGAATTGAGCATAGCATAATCAATGCCCTTATCAATGTTGATTTTCCCCCACCCATACCTCCCATGAACGACACAAGACTTGGCAATTGTGGTAACTCTCGGGCCCCTCGCTCTCTATTTCCCTGCATAAGTGATTCAAACCAACGATTTTAATGGTTCTAACCGGTTCGTATACGGGACAAAATTGAACCAACCACCCTGGTAGGGAGAACAAACTGAACCAACTGAGCAACCTATTTATATTAACTGTTCTAACTGGTTTAACCACCAGAACGGTTTACTATATATTGGTATAGAATAGTACATATATCATGACTTAGCTGCGAACACGGTCCCAGGACTTAAGGCATTCAAGAGCCTCTATAGTCTCTATACCAAGCCTACCTCGCAAGGTCCCAATTGTATGTTTTGCAGCAGAGAAAAGCCGTTCTGGCTCAGCAGACATTGCCGGAACTGAATGAATATCAATTCCTAGCTTACTCAAATTAGGATAGTATTGTCTCACTCGCTCTTCCATCCACCACCTACGACTATCATTCGCACCCAATTCAGGAGGACCACTACAGTACTGATCCAGCTCATCTTTATCGCTTTGTCCATGAAGGAGTTGGGGCTGCATCCAGGCATCCAAATCGTCCAGGGCAGGACCGTTTACAAGAGCTTCTATTGGGGTGATATGGTGTACTGAAGGGCCGTTGGGTTTGTAATATACATTCCAGAAAGACTGCATGATGTCCCGGGCCTGTTGTATATCATTTTTGTGCCACCGGTCTTCGAAATACCTCCACTTGAGCTTTGAACTCAGTATGACAGCTGCAATGCACGGAGCTGAACGCTTTGCCAAACTGTAATACTTTTTGAGTTTGGATCGGCCATTATATAACATGCTGGTAAACACTGGGTCAAGGGAATTTTCTTTAATAGCTTGATCATAGTGTGCCATTAACATATCCATCGCAGGCAAGACTTTTGCAAGAGTGGCTTGACGGTTTTCAGTAGATAATGTAGCCTTTTGAAAAGGTAAAAGAAAGCGGCGAATTCGGTCAAGCATGTCCCGGTCCTGTTTCGAGAGTCTGTCATACTCAAGTCCATGGTCGTATACATAAAGATCAATTGTTTTTGAAACTGGAGGTCGAAGAATATCAGCCAGTAGCTCATACCAGGAGTTCCATCTAGTGTTATTGCTCGGATGCGGTAGAAGCCCATCACTTCGTTCTTTGAAGTCCGCAATCCTTTGAGGACTACCTCTAATATGTGTTATGACATTATGGATCTTTCCTAAAGGACCATGCTGACGCCAGGCTTCCATTACATTTGCCGAATCCTCGTTGAAGGCTTGCTGTATGAAATCGTCTTCCTTGTGTCCAAAAAGAAAATCTTTGACCGTCAAATTGATAATATGACCGATACACCTCAAGCGGCGTTGTTCATGATCCCATTGCAAACCCAAACCGTTGAGGTATGTCCCAAGAGTTCGCCACAATGTATCATTATTGGCCGTGATTACATGATTACACCAAAACCCGTCTTTGATATAATTCCGAAATCCTCTAAGACTTGAATCACAATTTGTGCCATATTAGCACCCGTAGGCGCTCCTTCGATAACTTTAATAGCAACAGTAGAATCTCTCAGCTCTCCATCTCCGTCTGTATAATGCGCAATAATACCCAATAATGCTAAATGGTTTGGAGAACTCCAACTATCCAATGTGTAGTTTATCTCAGATTCCGCTGCTGCAATGTCTTCATTACTCAATTTACAAGAAAGAATCGGCTTCCCTGGTCCAAGTTTGAACTGTAGCTGAAGATGATGGTAGATATTCGATTATATCTGGTCTTATATATGAAATAAAGTCATGAAACTGGGAAGATGTAGCGAATGTAAAGGGAAGACTCCTTTGTGATATCAGCCGTATCCATATCTCAATATTAGTAGCCTTTCTTTTTTTAATGGAGTATTAGAATATACCAATAAATCCGTCATAACCTTCGGATCAAAATTCCGTACTTCATTCATGGTTTCTTTACTACTGAACTTCTTCTGTTCCACAGCCATTTCCACACGTCTCATTGCATCTTTAATACTCTTTCCACTAGCTTCTAGTCGAGATTTCTTTTTCCCAAGCTTTTCGAAGATGGAGTGGATTTTGTTTAAATGCTGGGCATGGGGGTTGCTGCCAGAATTAAGGTAATAACGCTGAGGTTTGCTCCGGTTTACACAATGTGCACACTCCCATAGCCCTGTGGTACACGAGTCGAAAAGATAACTTATTGTCTATAAGGGATAAGGGTCTCCATACTAATATATCCTAAACCATTATTACCTCCAGCTATGTGAACTCGCAAGACTTTCACGAAGCTGATACCATATCTCCACTTCCCGATAAGATATCATCGCTGTATGTTTATCATATAGAGGGGTATAGGCTATCATTGGGGGCGGCAGGAACGGCAGGGATGGCAGGGCAGCCAGGACGGCGGGGGCGGTGGGGGCGGCAGGGACAGCAGAGACGGCAGGGCGGCCGGGGTGGCGGCGGCGGAACGGCAGGGACGGCAGGCGGCGGAATGGCAGGACAGCGCAGGAACGGCAGGGACAAAGAGGCGGCGGGGACGCAGAACAGCAAGGGACAGCAGGACAATGTAACGGCAGGGCAGCAAGCTAAACCACTAACATCATCGCCATCACCATCGTCATCATCATCGCCATCACTATCACCATCAGCTTTTCACCTTCACCATCATGAATGTCAACTATCAAGATCATTAGAACAGTAATAGATAAACCCCCCCACCTGTTTTGCTCAGATTCATGTGCAAATACCTCTTGTAGTTATTGTGTTCCCCAACTCTGGCAAGCCCAATGATGGAAGAGATGATCTGAAGGTACTATTGATGTGGGCGGTGATGCATATAGTGATTTAGTGATGATTGGGTGATGAAGCTGAAAAAGTTCATGATCACTCGGTAGAGCGCGGCAGCTAGACGCGGCTAGTAGGGACTGGGATAACCCCGCCTATATATTATCTTATCAAGATATATATATATCATCCTATCAGGTTATATATACTATATCGTCCTTTGAGGATATATATATATTGTCTTTTGAGGATATATATATATCGTTCTGTCAGGATATATATCATTTTGTCAGGATATATATCGTCCTATCAGGATATATATCGTCCTATCAGGATATCCATGCTTTCGACAAATACCTATCCTGATAGGACTTTATATATCTCCTGACAGGATGATATATATCGGTCTATATCTAGTCCGAAGGATAACTTCACTTCTTGAGCCTAAAACATGCAGAATTATCATTTCTTATCCTCGTGCCCAGGATAGATTACCGTGTCAACATACAAATCGATGTACCATAGGGATAGACTATATAATAAAGTCAGGAGTTGCCTTCATTATTGCAACAGAATATACCAAAGGGAGAATAGGTACTGACTACTCGCCTTCTACCATCACCTTTTTACCATGGATTGTCCCCTCTTCCTCCCATGTCCAAGAAGTTTTTTCCCTAATGCGCTTTCTCTGGCTTGCCAAAGGAGGTGCCGGTGGCTGTACGGTTCCGAACGGTTCAATGAGCTGTACTAATTCAGGACCAAACACTTCCGCAAACTGAGACGGCTTATATGCAGAAGTATTCTCCTCTGGAAGACTCTGGCGGGTGTTTGGAAGAATTATGAGATTGCACACAAATAGTTGAGAAGATTTCCGATACTGCTTTCTCTTCCATATCAATACCTCCATAGGGAAGATCTTGAAGCAAGGGATCGATGTTACTGTCATTCATTTTTGAAGCTTGGTTGTGGTAACGGTTGTGGTTGTGGCGGGGAATACAGAATACAGAGACTACATTCCCCCCTGGATCCTCAAATAACCCACAAACCGTTTCCACTAATGGTTTAACTGGTTCCGCTACATTCTCAACTGTTTAAACTCGTTGTTATTAAACATATAAACTCAACCAACTATATATTCAAACCGTTCAAATAGAACGGTTTAAACCAACCAACCGGCGAACCATTGAAATCGTTGATTCAAGCCGGTTAGTCACGTTGAGTATACTACCACTCTCCTTGCTATGGCGAACAATGCACCATCTAGCCTCCTTATCTCCCGGATGAAGCTCCCTGGGTATATCTGGACCCATCTCGCAGCGAAAAACCCGGTCCATGTAGGCCTGAGCGGGTGTGTGCCGCCCGTGATGTTCAGCATTGTGCTCGGCTCGGGGGGGCTGTTCCTGCCAGCTGGACCCATGCAACGAGCTCCCTTCACAAATGCTAATTGCAACATGAGAATTTCGATCGTTCTTTGTAAGAACCCGGAGGTCCGGAGAAATATTGATTCCAGAGCCGAGGCAGGGCTTTGGTACTGAAGAAAGTTCTGTCTGTGATGTATCAGGTCTGAACATATCAATTCCCGGGGGGGAACAAACCATGGAGGGTATCGACTTATATGCAACTCCGCGAGTTGGAAAAATTGGTAAAGCAAGTTCTGGCGAGTGTTTTGGCTCTCGTGTACGAAGGATTACTGCTTTCTGCAGATGAAAAGGCTGGACAAGACTTGGTATATCAATCTCACACAATCAAATTAATTGACCCAGTAACGTAACCCGATGATGGGGGAAGCTAGGGCTCTGCATGGATGATATGCCACCGGAAGTCAAGAGCAATAGTCAGCAAATCCCTTATTGCTGCATAGTTGTATCTGTGTTACGAAGGCGGAGATCTTCGGGTGCGGGCTATAGCAGCATGGTCTCACTTTATGACGCGATGGAATTGTGGAATGGCAAGTCAGAAAAATATCTCCATTGGGTTCATTAACGGTTTCACCTAACCAAATGCTCGCGTCACACCCCTTTCACTCCTCAGTCAATGTCCTCGAGGGATACTGAATTTTCTACTTTTGTTTACTATGGTGCCGCGCACCTTAAGGGTGATATAAATTGCATCGCTTATGACTTGTCAATTGCATGATAGTAACGGATAGCTGGCTGGTAGTTGTGAACTGTTCTACCCTTTTTGCACAACAATTTATTCCTCCAAAACGGGTGATATCCTATGTAATTTGCTATCGCTAACTATTATCCCCGTATCCTCGCCCATAGCATGAACCAACTTCGACGAACCCTTTGACCAAAGCACTGACCAAGTCGTGTTCCCTCCTGAAAGTGAGACAATCCTGCTACAGCCCAGACCGATTTTAGCGGAGGGTTTCACCTCTGCATCATTCGTCGGTAACAAGCTAGCCTTAAGTTAGGATTCCTCCATGCGTACGCCGGTGGTCATTTGACCTGGGTGGCTTCTAGCGCCGAAAATGTGTATAGTTGGGGAAGCCTATATCCGGAGTGTCCGCGACATTCAGTTTGATGATTATTAATATAATTAATTACTTCTTTAGGTAACTAGATTAGGAAGACTAATGCCAAGATACCTGAGACTGGAGCAAATATAGTAGAGCTACTCCCAATTAGGCAATATTCTACTGGAAATTACCCGAATAGGCAATAAATAGAGGCGACATTCAATAGGCCCAACACCAAAAATGTACCAACTTTAAAGCTGAACTGTACTTTAACCACAACACCTAAATTAATTATCTCTCTATAGAACTGTAGATAAGAAGCAGAAGAGCCATTCTATAGATATAAAAATTATTTAGGGGCTGTGGTGGTTGAGGAGTTGACGCTAGAAGTTGGGGCCAAAAGTGGTCCGGTTATAGGCTTCCCCAACTGTACTTATATGCTCCTAAGCCCCTCGGAAAACCATTCAAATCTCTCCAAGTCATATAACATTTCTAGGCTCTACATCTTAGTGGAGAGCTTTGTCGTTGTGACACAGGGGGCTCTCCGTCCATCATCAAGTGCAATGCTTTTGCAAGTGGACCGCGTCTGCATCGTGCGTATTCTTCAGAAGCACATGAAACGAGGAAACCGGGCGGGGTAAATCAATTCTTTTTGAATTTAGTCTACGCTCTTCAATTGGGGGTTACACTTTCTCACCTAGTTCCTTTGGCGATGCAACCCCTAACCCTGATTAGGACCAGGTCTCACTCGGTTGTGTTAGCTGAGCCGGGTCTAGCGATGGGTTTTTTTTTTGTTTACATCATTAATTGTATCCAGCCCTTAGGCTATGACAATATCGCATCTCCCCAGAAGTGCCCTCTCTTCCACCGCCATCTTCAATAAAGGAAAATCATAACTAGTCTAGCGATGGTATGGCCTAGGAAAGGGGTCTGAGACTCTACCTACAACTATGACAGCGGTCCACCAGATCGATGTGAATCTCATCGACCTCCTGGCCAACCAGGGAGGGGTGACGGGCTCTACTTTGAATTTGATGTTGTAATACCATTCGGCGACCCTGGTTCTGGGCGTCAGCAGCTCCAATGAACACCTTCCCTAGTTTGGAACTGTAATATTTGGTAAGCGAAGACGTCGACGTAGGTTACATCTAGGATGCCATGAAGTTGTTTCCATTACAGGGTAGCGACTGGTGCACATGGGCTCGCGGAGATCATCTGAGTAGACCTCTACTCAAACTTTTGGGGTGGTCTATGTGATGAGATGGTAACTCGCCCTTCCTCACCCTGGATCATGAACAGTCGAAATCAAGCTTGAGTGACTTCCACCAAACGTACATAGCAATCAATGCGAAAGTAACTCGGATTTTCCACCCTTTACACCTGATCGAAGGGAACAATGAGTCAGATTCAGAATATATGTTCTTGGCGAGGCATTATTAGCTGCCTTGAGAGGCTGTTTTCTGCTTCAAAGTCTGATAGCCTCACGGTTTTATGCTTAAGCTGTTTCTATTATCCTAGGACTGATTTTCTTGCGGTCGCATCCGTCGGCAGACCCCAGTCTATCGTCCTGTCCCTTGTCTTTACCTCCATCACAGTCGGCTTCTGTATGAGGTGCCAACCACTAGAATTCTGTGTTCACGACAGGGGTACACTTGTCGCTGGAAATCTCTAATTCTCAGACTTCAAGCCTTATCAGATAACTAAGTTGATATCTCATGGGCCCCCATTCGAACAATCACCGCCGGCCACAGAACAACCGGGCCCAAAGGATGTTGGGTGATGGAACCAACGACTAAACATATCCCCGTTGGTTCCAATACTGACCCCCCCTAGGAACGACTCCCCGGACCCAAGCGACGTTAATATGCTTGGAGACGGATATAAGTGATGTAACGCAAAGGTTACTCGCCCAACCACCCTTTTGACAGGTCAGTAAATAGAGTTACCATCTCGGCCAGTCTGACCCCTCCTATACCGCGTAATGAGCTCGGAGCCGCGGCTGCCTTATGCACTGTCTCATGCTCACGTGGTGCCAAGGATCGTGCCTTTGTGTAGCCAATTGCAATCAGGAGGAGGCTGGCACGAGACAGTCTTGTGTACTCATATTCGCTTCTCATCCCAGCACCAGGGGATCCAGCAAATACAGGCTCTAGGCCGGATTAGAAGCAGGCTTCTGGGCTCTCGTTGTGGCCCCATCGTTAAATACAAGGCCACGCCAGTGGCATTAGAAACCCTTAGCCACGGGTGTGGAGGGGCAACAGACAAAAGGATATCAATTTCCAAGACTATGCTGCATGCATTTGCCTCTTGGCCCGCACAGGCGCTCACAGGTTTCCTGAGGAGAATATCTTAGGCAGAAGGATAGAGTATATCGCCATGCCTGCCTTTCAAGGCTTGTAGTTGAAAGTTTATATCACATCCTACTTGCATGTCTTGGAAGTCTTGGGAATAAATTATTTTCTGTCCGTCAATGGCTAGAAGACTCTATTGTACTGAACGCCTAGCCTAGCCGTCACTACTACAACTCCCGCAATGGAAAGTACGGAGCGCTCCGGAGGGAGAGGAGGGGTGCCAGAGGGGGACAAGGGGAAGTGGGAGCAGTAGCCCTCTCTATATATGTATACGTACCACCCGTGTAATAGGTGCAATTGCATGATAGATGAATGTTGTTTTCCTGTTCCCGATCCCGCTTGGTTTTCGCTCCTCTTTTTAACGATTTGGACTCTTGGCACCCCCGGCAGTGCTACTTAGGCCGTGTTCTCATTGCAGGCACAAAGAATACGAGACAAGCAGAGTGGGACTCACTTCACATCCTCCTTTTCCAATCCAGGCCTGAAATATTGAGGCTTGGCCGCAGTCTTGGGACATCCAAATACAGATTATGAGTCATACCTGGCACCGCAATTGGCAAAATGAGGCTTAGCCTATTGAATATATATACCTCCTCTCTAGGCAAGCGGAGTGGGCGGCCTCCTGTTAATCCCCGTCAAAAAATGCAGAGATTGGGAAATTTTTGGCTCCTAAGGTATCCTGCCATTCCAGAATAGTCATCGTAATTTACGCTCATTGGAGACGTTCAGTGATGAAGGTTTTATGTGCGGACCTAGGAGATCAACGGCTGTTGTCCTTCCTGTTAGGAGTGCTATGTATCAGGAGCTAGTGGTAATGCGGAATGGAAGCTATCAGTATCCATATGCTAAGACTTATATCTACCGAATGATAATCAATGATTAGTAAACTTATATTATTATTATTATTTTTTTTTTAACTCAGTTGTATTTGTTTTAAGGTACAAAACATTAAACTTATATTATTGTTTCTTTTGTATTTATACTTCATACATGCATGCAGCCCTTAGGCTATGGCAACGATCCCGTCCCTCTTTCCGGAGTAGATGTAGTTCTTCCTGCCTATATACCTCCGCCGCTAACTCAATAGATCAAGACACATAAAAGAAAAGAAAAATAGACAACTTTAAACCAGGTAAGTTATCACGACGTGTTACAACCTGGAGTTATGTTGCATGAAGAAAGGTTAGTCATGTAGCTTCTGAGCGATATAACGGTTATTTATCCATTTATTCTTGTCCCTTTAAGCGCGTCTACGATTCTTTATGTAGTTGCGAGTGTTTTTCCTTTGTTCTCTTTCCATAAAGATCAGGTCATGTCTACTCGTACTCTCGCTTTAGTAGTAGGTTAATTAAATTAATACGAAGTCTTAGTTTTCTAGATAAAAATCACAAAAGCTTGGAAAGAGGAAAACCCTTCCCGTCGCATCTCCTCCGACACAACCTAACTAATCCTACTTATTGGTTGAGAGTGACAGGGGTTCTTGACTAAACACGACACATCAAAACTTGTGAACTGAATTTCACCTGAACAGGGCAATGAAAGGCTAAACTGGCGGGAATTGGGGAGTCGAAGGCCCCCATAACCACCTGTAGTACCGTAGAGAGGGGATCACAACTCGCGGTCTCGAGGTGGTAACGCCTGGTGTACATGTACTTACATGTATTTGGGTTGAAGTATGATAAATATTAGGCTCGTACCCAGCCTCCTGCCCATTCGAGCTACTGGAGTGCCTGGAGCTCTATCGTTCCGACCCTTGCGGAGGTATTGGAGCTCTCCGATACCGGATTGGCTGTCGGGGCTCGCTTCACATACAAAATACTGTTTCTTTAGCTTCCGACATGAGT
Organism: Morchella sp. 2018-W26; assembly: GCA_024713715.1. Taxonomy (NCBI): domain Eukaryota; kingdom Fungi; phylum Ascomycota; class Pezizomycetes; order Pezizales; family Morchellaceae; genus Morchella; species Morchella sp. 2018-W26. The sequence continues at coordinate 1,210,518 of JAMGYX010000017.1, forward strand.
AAAGGTTTTTTTTAGCCTCAGCCGTGAAAATAAGGTTTATTATGACCCCGATATCGTATTTCGGCGTTTGCTTTCACATTTTCAGGGCCCGATATCATATTCCACAGCCCGACAGAGGAATTGAATGTCGGGATTTTTTCCGACAAATGTCGGGGGTATTTTGTTCTAGACCCTACTGTAGTAGGCGAGGTATGAGCAGCCCGGGGGGATGGTACGAGACTAGATAGATATAGTCCTGATTAGATTAAACACAGTCGCGGTACGGTACCAAAAAGTGGGGATCACTCCCCGGGTATTTCTGTCAATAGGTAGGCTAGAGCTAAGAGTGCGGCATTGGCAATATTGCAATATTGGTATGTATAGCACACCTCCCCCAACGCCAGTCCAACTGCACACACATCACTAAACCCCATAGTAATCTCACCCAGATTTTCCTTTGGGGATCGAATGTTGGCCCCCTAGCTCTGTGAATACACTTCCTGTTCTACGCCTCAACCCTAACCCCATCTCGCTAAAGCGCGTAAATAGTAAACTCGCTCACGGGACGACGGTGGTCCTTCAAGCCGATAGTCGAGCCCAACTGTACCTATACTTATACTACGCGGCGCCCAAGAGACTCTATTTTTGTATGTAGAGTGAGAACCGGACATGGTTGTCATACCCCGACTGTTTTATTTCAATCCGGTCGGGACTTGATCGGGAGGCGTGTGGGAGGACCCTGATATCTCCCTCCCGAAATTTGGCTGAGGACTTGAATAAGTGCGCAAGGGTCGGACATGTTGCGGGGTTGTGTATGGGTTAGGGGTGTGTTGGAATAGTTGAGGGGTGCGATATATCTCATGGGCTGGGGAACCCCCCCCCCTCACCTCCGTCACCAACAACGCGCCCGGATCCACCCCCAAACGTCCTCTTCACCGCTCCTCCATCATTCCCCCGTCTCTAGCACCCCCGAGACACCCATCATCAACCGCTCCCTGCTTCTCCAAGTGGCGTTGTATCCTAGGAACATATACCTGCCTCGCTATCTGCGTTCGAGTTCGTGGATGGAAACTGCGATTACAGCGAGCGCTATCATAACATGGAGATCTCCGGAGGGGAAAGCACCGTCTGTGCCCTATCCTTTCCTAGAATTACCAGGAAAACAAACGCACACGATGTTGTCGACGACAGTGGAGAAATAGTTTTTGAACGCGAGGTTACAGGAAATTTACCCTCACTAACTGTTGAGTCTCTTTATATGAGGAGAAAGAACGTATCTAAGAGGAAGGAAAAGAAGTTGACAAGTCAACTCTGTTTGAGGGGTGGATGGGCCCAGGTGCGGGGGTGACGATTATGAACCTCTGGTGCAGACCCCGAGTAGAGATGCCTTCAAGCGTATGGAGAACGGGGACAAGGTTTTAATTATAGTGATTCCATTCTAGCTACTAGGTAACTCGCTCCACTTCCCTGCGTGATAAGATACTAACAGTTATTAGAGCTTATCCCAAGGAGTTGTTCCCTCGGCGAGCGTAGACCCACCCCAACTACCATGTCCGAGGACCAGCGTACTCAGCGCAGCTCCACTCCCGGCAACTGCGTCAATAACGGGGATGTATGGCAGCAGTGGTATTTGCTGGCCAGGGGCGCGGGGATCCAAGTACTTCATAAACCTCCCGCACAGGTCCCAGAGGCGCGCTGCGCGTCGGCGTCTCGCGCCCATTTAAGAGCTCCAGCGACTCCCGTGTTGTCGCATTGCCGGTGGTCCTGCGCACACCGGATAGACTCTTGCCCTTAATGTCCATCTAGCCCAACCCCCCTGCAGAATCTGGATCTCTTCAACTCAGCACGTTCTCATCGTCGCAGAGCTGCATCCCCTCCTAGTCGATCGAGCAAAGCTCCGCCACGGGTAGCGGATGACCCACTGGAAACACTGGGGCCAGGTATGAAGGGAAGAGGCAGTAAAGACTGACAGACGTCTTCTGTCTAAAGCTCAAGTGAGTACTGCAGCGGAGATATTGGGGTTGAAGGATGCCGTAGGAAAGAAAGAGGGGGCAAGGCCCTGAAACAGGAGAGGAAGCGGCAGGTCTGCCGAAAAAAGAGAAGGAAATAGCAAAGAGGAATACCAGAAAAGCGGAAAAGCCCGCTACTAAACCCCCTGCCTCCGACGCAACACGCAACGACTCCGCATGAAACTAACACCCCACCAACCAGTAGGACGGGCACGAAACCCCCGGCGCACCCCTCAGCGCATCTCCCGCCGTAGGCTCGGCGATACCGATTTCCACAACAGAATCGTTCCTAGCAGGCGAGAAAGACATCTAAGAATGCGAGAAAATCCTGGTAGATATTATTAGATAGTAGGAACATAGTCGGGTATTGTTTGAGGCTAAGGAATAGCTAGTTATGGCGGATGTCATTACCTCCTCGGTCCTTATTATCAGGTACCGCTCTTGTATTCATGTATTCATATCACGATTAGTAGTTATTCTCTTATAGTCTCGAAGGTCAAGGGGAGAATAACAGTGAGACACGATGAGTAACCTGGGACATCCGATTTTATCGTGGTACCTGACTTCCCCGTGATGTACGCTATGAGCTATCTATCTTAGGACCGCGGAGGTCTTGACCTTTAATCTTTATTGCATATCCACCGGTGAACGAAGCTAGCAAGGTCTCGGATTCCCGATAACAGGACAGTAAAAGACAAAAGCCAGCAGGATCAAAGGGATGGAATACAATGAATGTGCACATCAAAGGCGAAGGGAATTGAGGTATGGCCATTTAACGATGCCAGGACCAACCGCGACGATAAGGTAAGGGGAAGAGAGATAAAAGAAGGCGGGGCGACAGAAATTGACCGGGAGAGATAATAGGATTAAGACAGCAACATATCATATGGCTGGAGAGATGCGAGTTTATATATTTGAGTCTAATGATTTATCAGAGATTGAGTTGGAGTGTATTAACAACATAGCTTGAAACTCTAACAAGTCTCGCTACGTTGTGAATCATTCTAGGATGTGGTAGGACCTAGGTAATCTTTCTATTACGTCCCTATACTAACTCAATTCCCCCCCACCCCTCTTTCTTGTACTAGTTCTCAGTCTTTTTTGCTACGGCTCCCAGCACTCCTCTCCTTCGAGATCTACTTCAAGGATGTCCCGCTCTTCTTCGTAATCACTGTCCTCTTCGAGTTCCTCCTCCTCCTCCTCCTCCTCCTCGCCGGGTCCTCTTGCCTCCCAGAATGGTTTCCATCGGGTCTTCTCACTCAATGATGGTTCGCCGACTTCCCTGCTAAGAGACCACTTGAATCTGACTTTACGGTACCACATACCAAATATCTGATCTCCTGGTATATCCAAGACACTAATTCTACCATGACTAAAGTCCCTAGTACCTCTTACACCTCCTGTCAAGGTCATAACGCTTCCGATTGCTGCGATTCCTGTCGGCAGGGCTGATGTCTCACCACCGGTTGCCCCAAGCGTGGAAGAGGTCCTGGCTATGGACAGCTTAGCATCTGTGAGAACGAAGAATCCGACAAGAAGGTAAACATCATAACGATTGTTCACTGCCTTCAGCATCCAAGCACGCGTTTCGGGCTTGCTAGATGCCTCCTCGAACCACGCGAGGTTATTCCGGAGTTTATATGTGGTTAGAACGGGGGCGACAAGTTTCGTGGACCCTTTGCCCCAAGTCTCCTTAGATATTGAGAGTAGATCTGTTAGGAAAGCACGGATTCCGGTGTGTTTGGATACTATCTGAGTTTCGTAGAAGTTTTCGTGGGCGTTGACATTAATCTCGGTTGCAGTTGGCCGGTCTTCGAAGGGATCGTGAGTGTTTTCGTGGATATCCTCGACATTGAGGGTGAAGCAGCCAAGGCGAAGTGATTGTAGTGATTGGATATTTGGAAGTGGAGGGGCTTCGAGCGACATCTTGACTCTGATCTATTCGAATGATCTGTAACGCGAGATATGGGGAATTAGGTGGGAAGCGAGCAAGAAAGATATTGGTATTAACGCGCTCTGATCAACTATACAGTTCTAACGAGCAGACTGATAAATAAAATCGGATTCTGCTACATTCGTTTTATGGCCCACTCAGCCGCAACTGCCTTAGATGGTCCCCCACTTAAATGCTCAATTATTTACACTTCTCCTTGAGGATTTGATTTACAGAATGAAAAAAAAAGTCAACCCAGGCCCTCTCGATCTCTATTCCAACAACTCCATCGTTCTGCAAGGCAGAACATATCACAACCCGCTGGCCCACTATGTGGTGGTTAGGGTTTTCCTGTCACAAGGCAAACAGTCCTCTCATGCGCAAGATCGCTCTGGTGAAAACAGTCAAAGAATCTAAAAAGGTAGTGCCACGATCGATCAGAACCACTTCGATCTATTGGTGATCAGAAAATATTGCGGGAGTTCAAGAGCACACTGAACAGCACAATCGATATCAAAAGTTATATCGAGCCTTGGGATCGACGCACACGCAAGGTACACGGGATATTCGCCTATGGTGGGAGGTGCCTGCGAGTCGGCTTACATTATTTACTACTTTTATAAAGTGATTGATAAGATATATATTATTTCAATGAATAATACTATAATTCATTGACCAGCAGCAGTTTGTTTCCCTGTTGGTATGCTGTAATCACTTCCTGACAGAGGTTTTGTAATTTTTGATCATAGAATATTACGAAGTATGAAATTCAACTGTATATAAATAGCATTCCGGAATATCGCAGCGATGGCTGCAGACTAAGGTAGTCCTCCTGTATCGCAGATAGGTGTCGGGCAGGGGTTAAGATATCTAAATGAACTCAATCGTAAGGCTTGGTTAAAAGTAATCGATATGTACCCAGGGTGTTGGAAAGTAATGCACATTTTGACTAGACAGCGCCCAGGTGCCTATCACCATACAACACAATATTCATACATAATCACGAAGCATACACTTGATGAAGAGTATTTGCACACTCACATTTGCCTAGAATCAGCCCCGCGCGGAAATCGGCGCCCGCGCGACCCCGAAGGCATCGAATGTGCATCACTTTCCGACACCTTGGGTACATCATATTTGATGGAACGTACATGTTGGTGTGCGGAATGAGTTGACCACAATCGAGTACAAAACTCGAGTATCTGATTTGATTAGACTCGACTAGGGTGACACCTTGAATCGTAATAATGACTAGTCACTCATAATCAATGAGTTAGATCATATAAGTCTATAGATGTAGTCACACCTGTACTTTCTTGGACGATGGCAAAATTTGGTAAATGGCGAATGGCGAATTTTCAACTAACCTGGTCCTAGATAGTCGATATCCAGCCAGTGGGGTGGGGTTCGGTGCACCTCTGTGACTTTTGTTAGTTAAATCGCCATCGGGTAAGGCCCGCCATTTTCCCAGAAGGTGCAGTACCGCAGGGTCTCAGGAGCATAGAAATGAACTGGGCTGGAATACCAGTTACCCATTGGTCCAGGCGACCAACAAATAATCGCTCCTCCTCCCATCGGACTTGAAGCAATGGATCCAATCGTTTAAACCTGTTTGCGCGTGAGGAAGAACTGTATTGCTTTCACCGTTATCATTCAGTCGAAAGCCCAAACGGTACCAACTGCGTACTCCGGATTTCAGCACAGCTTGTACTGCATAAACCACGGTGCAAATGCTGAGTTTATAAAGGTACATATAGTCTCACTGACTCACGCGGAGATCTCCGGACCACTTGATTTCCCGAACACTTGGCCTGCAGAACCCAGAATAGCCGTTTTAGTGTCGCAGTGAGGAGATACGGATCTCGAGTGATCTACAGTTAGTGTCTAATGTGGGGATTTGGTTAATTCTGACCTTGATGTTGATACACTGTGAATCTGTTTGAGTAGGAGCCCGCCCCAGCTGAACCACCAAACAAAAAGCTCCAAACCGCACCAACTATCTTGTAATTATTAAGGCTCAAACCGGAATATATCATTCAACTGATGTATCACTGGATTCATTGACTTGAAGAAGGTCAGTGTTAGTAAGGAATTAGGCTTTGGGGACCGGAGATATAATTCGGTAATTAGTTGGCATAATCGAATAGGTATGAGTTTATAATTTATGCCATCAATCAAACATGAATATAGTTTGATAGGTCTAAATGCGAAAAACCATACCGATTGTAATCGCGACCCACAGCGAAGGCGCCTCGGTCGCAATAGGAACCCCAGTTACACCACGCAATCTCCATTTCCCTCTCTATCTTTCCACTAATGAGAACCTTCGTCGCGTGCGTGTCGTAGAACTACATCCCATATATTCATGTGCTTCTTCAGTGTACTAAGTAGTTAGTGGCTGTAGATACCGAAGCTTGATAGTGGGGGCTAGAGAAATAGAAATCGAGCAGGGAAAATAAGTCTGTTTGTGCTCTGCATCCCCGAGCTAGTTTTCTGGTCCGAAATCGCTTCCTAGCCATCTTAACTCCTAGGGGCCGGCATGTTTGGGATGCAGAATGCTACGAGATAGCTCTTAGTAGAACCCAAGGGAAAATACTCAAAGGTCCAGTGGCAATTGTTGCATCCTAACACTTTGGCCCCCTGGTAGAGATCCTCATACAAACGGCCGATGTTGATGTGGATGCGCTGAACAGGATACAAGAACGCTCACAAGGCGAAGGATGCAGGCTCAACCATTGGCACTAAATATTTACCTCGCCCAAACGCTTAGGCCCAAAAAATAGTCCCCGACAACGGAAGAGTAGTCATACGTTAATACTCGTAGTTTTCTAACGTTTCCGGGCTAGACTGGGTTTGCATACCACCAAAATCTAGTTTCCAAGCACGATTTACGCCCATATGCAGACCCAGTCCAGTTCGGAAACGTTAGAAAACTACGAGTACTAACATTAGAGGGTTCAAACCAACTGAAAAAAAGGATCAACATAAAAAGGATCAGCATCTAATAGTAGGTATGATACTTTCAACGCCACCCACAGAGGCCTCAGGTACGGTATCCTAAGTGCCACCATGAGAGCACAGCTGTAAACAGTGTTTGTCTGAGCACGGTGCTAATCCTTTTTGTGTCGATTATTTTTCTGTTGCAACGGAAACTCTCTATTAGAGACTTTTAGCTTGGGCGCGAAGGGTAACGAAAAAAAAAATTATTAATCAAGATCATGTTGCATGCGTTAGCCTCATGGCCCGCATATGGGCTCACAAATCGTTGGCGTAAGGATCGAATATATCTCCATGCATATCTTGAGCTCGTCAAAAATACTATATCATATCCTACTTGCATGTCTTGGAACCAGGAAGTCTTGGGAACAGAGAATTCTCTGCTTGTTGATGGCTAAAAGACTCTATTGCCAGCCTTGCCAAACCTATAAAATGCCGAATCTCTGGATTTGAGAAGATAAATATTCTGTTAACGAAAAAGGTTCTTCTCCTCACACCGATAGGGTTACCACAACACCTATATCCTATACAGTTCTTCTGCTTCATCTGGTACTGGGTTGACATAGGCTATTCGGCCAACCGACCGTACGTTTGCAGGCAAACCTATTGTTTTATATAGTCCTCAAGGACTTTGCAGCTGTTACTTACACAAAGGATTAGACTGAGCGCGCAGAGTTCTACATTCGGAAGATCAACCTAGAAAAACGCCGGAGGGGTCAGTAGAGTCTCAGCTGGGTGGATCTATCGAAGTGGAACCTAAAATGTTTGGCCACAATACCTGTGTTATGAGGGATGGCTAACTAAAGGCTAGTAGCACGATAGATCGATGGAACAACACTGTGGCGATAGCGGGGCGGCCCTCGCTGAAGACTCCGGAGAGGCCCTCACTGTAAACAGGTCGGACACCCTGGCCAAAATTGGTACTATATATAGTCAATTCTTGGCCACTGGCAGTCTTGAGACTATAGACAAGGCCATCGCGTTAGCTGAAGGAGCTATGGACTTGCCTACACACTCCGGGCTGGGGTCCCTTTTGACATACATGAAAAAGGCAAGGTTGGACATAACGGATGCCCCCAGTACAACGTCAACATTAGCCGATCCGAACAAACAAGAACAGACTTCTACCCACCAACATAAAGACACTCCAGATACGGAACCAAGCAAACCACCCGAAGACGACCACGTCGAGCGATCAGAGTTTGACACTCCAATCTCTCAAGCTGAAACGGCAGTAGCAAACACTGCGATCGGAGACCCTAACCGCCCAGCATTATTGAGTACGTTGAGTGTCTATTTGGAATCTCGGTATCTTCGCTTCGGAAGGTTGGAGGACCTTAGGATGGCGGTCGCACATTTAGAGGAGGCGTTAGCGGCAGCCCCAAATGACTACCCTGGGCGTTCCGTCATGCTTAATAACCTGGGAAACTATCTTACATACAGATATCAACGATTAAGATCAATGGAGGACCTCGCAGAAGCTATCCTGCGGAGGAGGGAGGCAGTGGAATCGACCGCGACCGATTATATTCATCTACCAATCATGCGTAGCAACCTCACTGTGTCGCTCAATGAGCGATACAAGCGCTTAGGAGCTTTAGATGATTTAGAAGATGCTATCACAATAAGCGAAGATGCACTTTCCACAGCACCATCCGCCTATGAGTATCGGGGCAATATGTTAACAATTCTGGGAGGTCATCTTGCTGATAAATACAAACGATGTGGGAACATTGACGACCTCGAGCGGGCCATTCAATGTCTGAAACAGGCCGTTGAGATAACACCAGAAAACCACCCTCACATTCTATTCAATAATCTTGGCAACTACCTTGCATACAAATACCAACGCCTGGGAACATTCAGCGATCTTGAATCCGCTATCAAATGGAGTGAGCGGGCGCTTGATACAACACCTCAGTCTCACCCCCTTCGAGCAGCAAGGTGGCACAATTTAGGCTACCGCCTCGCTGATAGGTACGAACGTATGGGGGATTTGGAGGACCTCGAAAAAGCCATTAAATGCAGCCAGAAAGCGATTGAAGAAACCCAACCTGATGATCCATCTCGGGTAGAACGGTTAAGTGGACTTGCAAACCGTCTATGGTTGAGATACCACAGGCTTGGGGCCTGTGAAGATCTTGAGTCGGCTATCAAATTAAATACAGAAGCGATTGAGTTAACACCGGAAAATGATTTCAATTGGGCTGGTAGGCTTAGTGACCTAGCTTGTTATCTGACAGATAGATTTGAACGATTTGGGAACCCTGAGGATCTCGATGATTCTATTGAACGTATGATACTAGCGTTGAAAGCAACACCAAGGGATCACTGTAACCTAGGAGGTATTTTGGCGAATTTGAGTATATGCATTTATGATAGATATCGGCATCTAGGATTATTTGACGACCTTCAAAAATGCATCGAATTAGGCGAACTGGCAGTCAAGGAAACAGCAGATGACAACCCATATCAAGCGATCTTCCTAAGCAACCTTGCCTACTACCTGAGCGATAAATACGAACGGCTCGGAGCTTCACAGGACATAGAGAAGGCGATAGAGTCGTGTCGGAAGGCGGTTCAGGCTGTACCAAAGGATTCACCAGATCGAGTAGAGATTCTTGGGAGCTTGAGTCGGCAGCTCTCGATTAGGTACTATCGAGGAGGGTCTTTGGATGATCTCAATGAGTCCGTTCAGCGGGCAGAAGAGGCATATGATGCGTCCCTAAAAAATCACCACCTTATTGCTTTCACGATGTACAGCCTTTCCAGTTCTCTGAAGGCTAGATATCTAAAGACAGCCGACCCACAAGATCTCGAAAAAGCTAGAAGGCTGGACGTGGAAGCATTGAAAACGCTACCCACAGATCACTATCTTCGCAGCACTGTTTTGAAAGGGCTTGGTGATCTCTTAATTCTCGGAAATCTCTCTACAGCTGAAGAGTATAATTACGCTCTTGACATAAACCTCAAAGCTTGGAGTTGTAGGACATTGGCACCACGCCTACGAGTCGAAGCAGCCCGCTCTGCTGCCAGAATCTATCAATCGTTAGGTGATCTAAAAGAGGCATGCGCTCTTTACGAAAATGCTGTGAAGTTACTTCCACAGATCAGCCCACGGCGTATTACACGAGATGACCAGCAATATAACCTCATTGGCTTCAGTTCTCTCTCTACTATTGCTGCCTCTATAGCCTTACATTTAGGATCAGAACCATCACACTGTCTTAGGTTGCTTGAGTTGGGCCGCGGGATCACAACAGGCCTCTCGATCGACTATAGAAGCAGCTTCCCCGACCTTGAAAAGCAATATCCGGATATCCATAGACGGCTCAGTGTCCTTCGGAATAATATAGACTCTCCTGGGAATTATCAAGGACCTACTAGTCACAGGCTAGAGGTCATTATAGGTGCAAACAAAGTTCGTTGGGACCCGGGTCGACAAAGACAGACAGATATTGAGATGTTTGAGGAGTTGGTCGGCTCTATTCAGCAGCTTCCAGGATTTGCGGGATTTCTCGAGCCGCCTCTTGTCGAAGATTTAATGAAGATGGCAGGACAGGGTTCAATTATTATTGTCAACTCTAGCAGCCTACGTAGCGATGCCATATTAGTTACACACTCCGCCATTAAAAGCCTACCGCTCCCGCGATTCCAGCATGACGAGATCTTCAAACATTCAAAAAAGTTAGCCCGAAGCTTTACGAAAGGGAAGGCCAGTACATATCCATTAAGAAACAAAGGGCTGGAAGAACTACTAGTTTGGCTATGGGATGTGGCTGTAGGACCGATTTTTGAAGAACTGGGTTTTCTCCCCAAGGAGGGCGATGACCCTATCAATCTACCCAGAATCTGGTGGATTGGTGTTGGCTCTTTGAGTATGTTGCCTTTTCATGCGGCCGGGGACCATTCACCAGGGTCGACGAAAAACACTCTGTGTCGGGTTATCTCCTCGTATATTCCAACGATTAAAGCCCTCTCATATGCAAGAGACAAGAAGGTCCGGTTGCCAAGCAGGCACTTCAGGCCCAGGATCCTACTCGTCACCATGCCAGAAACACCTAAACACCCTCCTCTCACCGCTGCAGACGAGGAGGTTAACACGATTAGTCAACTTGTGAAAGATAGAGCAACTACTACGATTTTGGATCGTCCTTGTGCCACTGAAGTCCTTGAACAACTCGCCCATTGCGATGTGGTACACTTCACCTGCCACGGAGTATCCAACAATAAGAATCCGCTGAATAGTCATTTATCGCTCTGCAACGACCGTACGTTAGAGCGTTCTCTGCAAAGTGTCGACAAGCTCACTGTAGAGGCTGTATCGAGTATGAGCATCAAAAGTGCAGAGATTGCCTTTATCCCGGCTTGCTCCACCGCCAGAATTGATGTACATTCGCTTGCCGATGAATCAACCCATATCTCGACCGCGTTCCTACTGTCCGGATTCTCACATGTCCTTGCAACACTTTGGGAAACTCTTGACCAAGCACCTCTGCAGGTCTCTTGCAATTTTTATAAATTCTTGTTTGACAGCGCGGATGGAGGGAGCGAGCAAGATACAAGCGACGACGACGGACATATGAAAGTCAACTTGGCTTTCCATAGAGCGGTGAAAAAGCTTCGAGATGAGAACCGGAGGCAGCCATTACTATGGGCAAGCTTTATTCATACAGGAGCCTGATTTTTGACCCACAACTCCGTACCCCCTTAAAGTGTTCCAACTTCTAATGTTATTGCCGTTGTATCTGATCTGCGGGGGTGTGGGGCTGGAGTCTTGCTGTGAAATTCGGCAATAATCCTCAAATGTTATTCCTGGGTGCCACTCCCAAGTTCTATCAACAACCACCATGTACGTGTTTAAACTTCTCGTTGGATATTTCTGATTCAGACCACTATATTTTATCTGTGATGTGATTTCAAAGGCGGACCCCCCAGACTTACTTGTTCTAATTTTCTCTTTTTGTTCTGAATTAAGAGACCTTTTGTTACTGAGTTCCTAAATAAATGATATGAGTCTGAGTGCTATAAATGAGAACATTATCATCACTTATAATTTTCTAAGCTTAAAAGATTCATTTGTTCTTGAAAACTCGTGCACTTCATGCTGTGGTCGCACTATGAAGTATGGATCAGCTTCGTAGTGCGTTGGCGAACCACTAGGCTATCAAAGCCGATAAGATTGAACCGGCGCCAATCCTCCCCCTAGAGCAATCTTCATGCCGGGAGGTAAAGAAACATTATTGCTTATAATTATGCTAAGCTCCAGCAGCCACTCCAATGTCGGGGAGCCGTAAAGAAGACCTGACCAAGATCCGGAACGATACTGCCTCAACCTAGCTATGTACTTAGTTGGGTGAACACACAAATTACTTATATAGGTTGGACACAAGGATCCTAATCTAAACCAATCTATACTTCCTTAGTACTGCCAAACGCGGAGAAATAGTGCTTGTAATGTCATCCATTTTCCCCCTAGATGAAGCATTTTATATGTAGAAATGAATCAGGAAATGTGCTTCAAGTGCAAGTCAATACCGCGCAATATACATTATTTAATACTATCCCCGCTACCAATTAGGAAAGGTTTTATATTAGTAAACACATTATGTTAAGATTAAAGAGTAAGAGATGAGATGCCTGGGTCTTTGAGCTGCACGGCCGCTCTCGTAGTCCTTTCCATGACGTGGTTTCTAAAGGTAAGGCCGTTATCAAGCCATATTCATAGCCACTTCAATTCCTTATCTTCCGGATTTAAACTGTTGTCCGGCATTCAATTTCTCCGTCATCCGCATTTTTTTGTCCCTAGCCTCACCCAACCCACTTTTGTGTCTTTGAAATGTACATGGGTTTCTTTCGCCCACTAGTATGCTTTCCTAATAAGAGCTTCCCCTCTGGCTACTCTGAGGCCGTTGATGTGGCAGGTTGCACCCCGATTCCCACCCCCGAAGGCTGCGTACCACCCCCGACGACCGACGACAATCACCTGATCCATAGCATCAACTCTCCGACCGGCCAGGGTTCCCAACAGTAGCTTCCTATGACTGCAACGGACCTGTATTACACCACCAGAATCCCCCTGACCACGCTTACAAAAAGGCTGTAGCTGTACCCGCATGACATTCTAACGGGGACGGGTCGAGTTCGGGGACAATTCGGGATACGCCAGAGTCGGAACAGGTCCGGAATGGGATCTAAGGTGGGGGCTTCGAACGAAACGTTTTTTGAAGAGGACGCCAAAGCCAAAGTATCTATTCATTTGCAGAAAGAAGACGTTGCGTAGTGAAGCTGGAAAGGCGAGGAATACAGGGCATACAGCCAGTTAGCGTTACACGAAACCCTAGCCAACCATAAATAACTCTAACCTCGATACCCCAAAGGTCCAGGATTTATGGGGGGCACAATTAAGTCCCAAAGACCAACTCTTCTCCCCGCAACTAGTCCTAGCGGTTACCTTAACCTTAACCACCCCATGCGAACCCTAGCCAACCCTAACTCAATCAGATCTCAATAGTCAAAAATCCCACGATCTTGAAATGAAAGGATCTAACCCTGAATTTCAGACATATAGTCTATCAAATCTCTCAGAAATACGCTGAGAGAAGAATGAGTTCCGTCATGTGTCTTCTTTCCCCCCTTTAGCTGATGTGTACGACTCCCGGTCAATTTTCCTCCAAAACAAATCCACCCTTCAACCTCCGAGTCAGTATGGATAAAGGACTTTTACCAAACATTAAACGCCATACTATATCTCATGTCGCTTGATGACCATGTACCCCTAGCGACGACAATCAAGGTACACTATTATATTGGCAATCCCTATGCACCATATTTATCGACTGTTGAGACTTGCAGAATTCAGGACTTCCTATTCCAGATGTGGCATAGTCACTGAGCCCGCTGCTTTTGCGGTTTTCAGTAACGATTCAGGGTCCCGTGAGATACTGGAGACCGTGTTTAAAACATGCTTATAATCGCAGATAACCCGGATGGCATAAGCCAAAAGTGCGGGTGTGTCTTTTGTCTGCAGGGAGAACGGACTTGCTCCATGTAACAACCCTAACCCTACCACAGTACCTTACTCTCAATTGGACCTGAGTTTATAACTTGTTTATAAAGCGTGTTTCTTACTCCCAGTATCTTACCCTTGTATATTTTGACGGCGCCCTAGGACTCCGACTCCAGTTCCACTTTTATTCAGACAAGCGAGATTAGATCAACTTCCCTTATCACATACATACCGACCCCGACCCGACCTCGACCGGACCCCAACCGGACCCCAACCACCACCCCGACCCTGCTCGTTGAGCTATATGCGGCCGATCAAGGTACCGTATTAACTGGAATAGAAGGCCGGTCACAGGAGGTTGACTTAAAGTGAGGCGCCTGCTGGAGTGATTTCAGACCTAGAGGTCATAGCAAGTGAATCATGTCTCAGTGCGAGGGGAGTGCTGGGCTGTGTACTTGGTGCGGGTGGATTCTTTCTGAGCAAGGAGAGCTTTAAATACCAAAAATTCGGTTCTAATTAATTTACAAAGGTGGTAAAAGGCCAGCCTCAAAGTTTATGACTTCATTTTCATCTTCTCTCTCATCTATCTCAGTACTGTCACAATTTGGAGTCCCTTCTCCGAGTCGGCCCCAATTCTTTAGTTTTTCAACAACAGTTGCGGTCTCAATTCCCTTGATGGAAATCTCGGCGTCACAACTACCATCAATAGGAAGGGACAATCCTAAAACCCAGAACACCATGAGAACTACATTCTGCTTTTCTATAGAAAACTGTTCCCATCCTTCCCCTACTGCCCAAGTTGTCATGACCCGCCTCATACCCACTTCACTACCTTGCAGCTTTTGACCCAATGCGAGCACTTTAGCCTGTTCTTTTTCGAGATTTTCAAGGTTTTCATCAATTGTTTCCTATTTAATAAATATCAATATTAATTTTTCATATTTAGATCCAATTGAGTTAGTAGTAAAAGGGGTAAGAGAGATTATTACTCACTCTAAGGATATCTTTAAAGGGCCAGTTAATGGATACATCAAGAGGTTGTACTAAAGAAGTGCAACTACCTGGAACTAAAGACAAAGTGATATCATGTGCCAGCATCGTATCTAATACATCTTCTCGCTTATGACCACCAAATAAATCAAAGACCATTAATGTTGGCTTATTTTCCAGAACAGGTACCACTTGTTCTTCTATCCATTCGCTAATGTCGTTTGAATTTGCATAACCCGTGGGATTAAATTTGACGACCACACGAGGATTATACATTTCTTGCTCTATCTGAATATTCGAACCAATACCCAAACCACGGAAAAGGGTTAAAGGCCTTACTCGAGGAATGACATCTGCGAATACTGTTAATTGTAGAGTTGCTTGCCATTTATCCCAGCTGGATTGTTTAGATCCTTTGATCCATAACGTATTTTCTTCGATTTTATTGTATGTTTGACCGCTAAGAAATTCGAATGGAAGAGGTGTCTGATCCATATTGCATATGTTCTTCAATCTATATCTTCCAACATCTTCTGGTATATCCCCTAATCCATTTTCATCATCAGGACGCAACTATGATATCCTCCGATTGTATTGTACCCACTCAAAAATAGGTTTTTGATAATCCCTCGGCAGTTTTCTGGCTTTATTTGTCCTAAACCACAAAGATATGTTGTGGAAAGCTAAAAGCCCACTAAACCAACCATTAGAAAAGCGGAAACTATTTCTACCTAAGCTTCCTTACTTTTCCGGATATGCACTAGTCCATAGTTCTTTACTATTTCGACGGAACCAGCCTCTTCGTACCACTTTGCCTTCACTACGATGCTTCAGGAGCCGTTAATGTAGAAGAATCTCTATTTCTGGCCATCGTCTATATTTATCTACTGCAGTCCGCTTTTGAACAGTAACAGATTTTAATAGATTTTCTTCCTCTCGCTTCCATCGTGTCAAATTTGAAAGTGCTATCTTGAATCGATCAGATACTTCCGCTCTAGTAGGTTGCCGGGTTTTTGTAGGTCCAGTCTGGATACTGTCAGATACCTCTATTCTAGGAATCTATCAGGTGTGAAGTCTAACCTTTATTTTAGTATGATACCAATAAGAAAGTACCCGTAGTTTGTACCTGTTGGTATAACACCGGCGTGGATTAGTTGTAACAGGTGGTGCAAGTCTTCTCTCCGCTACTGGTTTTTTCTTAGGCCCAGGTTGCTTTTTTATCCCAGCATAAAACTTTCCCGGGTCAATAGAAGGGAGTAGTGACGATTGGGGGAGTACCGGTGCCATAGTGTTATGCTTACAAGTTTTGAAAATTCACGGGGTTAAAAGATCTAGGTACCCCATTTTAGTCACGGACCCTTAGGTCTCACTTTACCAATTTGAATCACGCCTCACTTAAAATCAACCTCCTGTGTGACCGGCCTTCTATTTCAGTTAATACGGTACGGACAAGATACCAGTCCCCGGATCCACCCCCAAACGTCGTGGTTGTCGTCGTCGCCGTCGCTCCTCCACCACCATCCCATCCCCGCCCCGACCACCCCCCGACCACCCCCCGAGATGCGCATCATTACCCTCTCCCTGCTTGTCCAAGCTGCGCTGCACCTCTTTTCCGCCCGCAGCGCCCTGCAACAGCATCCCCGGAACCCCGCCTCCGTCACGTCCCGCTGTCTCCGGCGCGACGGCAACAGCTCGGTCCTTAGCGCTTACCCCTGCCCAGACGTTGCGCAAATTAACCCTCGTGCCACCGAGAACCAGCGCGGAGCGCAATCTGACCGCTGATTAATATGTTTTTAGGTATTGGGGGCGTGGACGGTTCAGGGTATTCGCATTCGGGGGTGCCGCGGACGATTTGAGTGCGGTGACTCGCAACAACCTCCTGAGCCATAGCACAAGAGAGCCCATCGATTCCCACCAGCGGCTGATTAGCATAGTGTCAAGATCTAAAAAGGTTTCCTTCTGCATCCGTAAAACCCGTTGGACCCTCTCAAGATTACCACAGCCATTTGCGAAGCTCATCCATGTATAGTTTACCTGTTATTACAGAATCTCCCATGATATGAGCTCTTTTAGGAGGCAGGGCTTGGCGCCGCGCTACCGGAGATGTAATTCGCAGTTGGGAGTGAGAATTTTGGCGATTGTCAGGCAAGCGGTGGTTGGGGGTGGGAAACAGAAGCGGAATGTCCCAAATCATTATTTCAAGAGGTGAAGTTCGGAACATAGTGTGCACTAGGCGGGGGATCTCAGAATCAGGAGCGGAGCTTACAACCATCAAGGGGTCCCAGAAGTCAACGTAACTATTTCTGGCACGAGATGCGCTTACCGTGGTATCTTACCTATGGATTTGGTATCCATATCCCGATCAATCGTGACTGCAGAACCAAGATCCCCCGAGTCATGTTCGACTCCGTGGAGACATTCTGTACGCCCTCTACCCCCGGTATGAGGCACCCCCTACGGGTGGATAGTTGATACGAACACTTCGGGGTACGACCATTCTGGCCGAGCCTGCGGGTATCCTTCTCGTCCCGGACTTGACAGACATCCGGCGAGATTTTGTCCGCCGATAGCATGACTAGTACACCTGGTATCGGCTGATTCCACGATCGGAAACAACCTTTGTACCCGTTGCGGAAACTAGAAGCTGCCATCGCCACCATGTGCAATTACTAAGGGGCAGAGGGCAGCAGCATACAACTCATGAGTTGAACAAAATAGCCAATGGCCGGAAACCGCAAGTGGTCTTGCAATTAATGGACTAAATCAAAAGAAAGAGCGCAGGAGGTCTTGGCGGCGAGTGATAGACCATGACCGTTCTATCTTCAGGAGTAGGGATGTTTGGTACTGGACTACAATACTAAAAATACCCAAGCGACACCGCTGTGCTTACATATACAGATTCTCTCAGTCAGGGAGAGAAAGAAAGACCTGGATGATTCGCGATCGCCAATGGCGGGTGGAGGCTGGCTCCGAGGAGGGCAACCCCTAACCCTAACTAACACCAACAAAGATTGTCGGCAATCCAGGACAGCGTAATTGATGGCCGGAAGGCCGCATTCACTCGATGGATCAATTAATCAATTGACCGGTCAGAAGGATGTTGGTTATTTCTTTTCGCTAGCCTTTAAGCAACCAAGCGGCGAAACATATGTTGGCAGATCCGGAAAAGCATATGCTTGCAATACCTCAATGAGTAATCCCTAGTGATGGTCACGAGACAGCCTATGTCGAGACCAGTCGAGAGACCTTTTCACATCCTCTCATCATACAACTCGATACTACAAACCTCCAAATCTGGGTTAGGCATTGGCTAGAGAGTCCCGGCTAGCCATCTCAAGCACTAGGGCACATGTGCCCACCGAACAGAATACCACGCTGGCTCGTCTCAGCGGACACTCATATTGACGTGTTTACGGCCGGACTGCCAAGCTTCGACCTGCTCCTAGGCGACCATTGTAACTTCATTATTCGCTTAAGCTGGTCATGAATATATCATGTGAATTGGTTCCGAGCAAACTGACTTATTGTATCTGACTCCACTGGTGTATAGTTTAGATTTTCAGACTTTACAGAAGGTGGATTGCCGTCTAGGCTCCAAGAACTGAGTAGGATACACGATATATTCCGTTCCCTCGGTGTCCATTTCTCCAGTGACTTGGGAAAATGATAGGGATGTCACCTGACAGATCTGCTACACTCGATCTAGAGGATGGAGGTCCTAGACTATGCTATGGGCTGACAAAGGTCTAGTTGTACTTCGACGTATCTTCATCACTCAAAGAGTTTCCCAACGGGCACCGAACGGAGACATCCTGCAACCACCACACCGCCAAATCACTCGCTGTTAGTTTTCAGATTTGCTATGGATTTCTCAGCTATACAAAGCGCGCGTATCGGAGATAGATAGGCTTGGCTATGCCGCATATTCTTTCACTAATATTCCGTCTTCGCGCCACACTATTAGAGCCATAATACACCTGTATGTATCGAGTTCAAATTACAGTGACAACCTCCAGCAGCCCGATGTGAAGGAAGAGAACAAGGTTGTTACGAGACCTGTCCTGAAAGAGCTGGGGGGGGGAGAAGAAAATGGGCCAGTTGTCCCGGACGTAGGTCCGGTGAAGCAGCCCAAGCGCACCCCAAAATCATAGAAAATGGTCGTCTTTTAAAGGTTTACCACGCATTTCAACAATGTATACTAGTCGGGGATGATTTATCACCGTCTACTGAATCATCTAAAAAGTCCAAATCAGAACTAAACCCAAAAATGGAATCCTTGTTGCATGGGTGACAATGAATCTTGTGGGTGGTCTGTTGATGTTCTTGCAAGACCACCTCTTGGTGGAAATTGGAACCTCTAGAGCTTGCTACGCCACAAAGAATTGGAAGTGAGGCAAGATGCTTTGACATAGGCTCCTTAATAACTTTTGCATGTATATCTCAAGTCCCAAAGTGTTTCGATTGACGGTGGTGCCTAGGAAGTGTCGCAAAAGGTCCATATTTTGGTGTGACCTTTGACATTGAGCTATACTTACATGATTTCACAGATAATTGGTGGCATAGTTCTCTTCTCCCCACTTCTCACCTTAGCGGCACCATCATACACCACCACCAACCCCTTTTCCTATCTTGGTGGCCACCAAGGCGCCGCAGGCACAGCGCTTATGGGTCATCATCCTACAAGTAGTTACTAATCTTATTCTTGACTTGTTACAACTCCCTACAACTGAAGGAACGACTACGTCCTCTGGTACGCCTCCCAGAGGGCTGGTAGCGGTCCTACCGTCTACAAACATAGTCGTACTATTCTCGCTGTCGGTTGTACCATCTCCAGGGGCGTTTGTGGTGGCCATGCAAATGATTATGGGCTATGAGTTATGTGTTAAGATGTAATCCAAGTTTACAGTTCACATGCATGCAACCCGTAGGCTATAGCGGAATCTTACCCCCACCACCAGGGTGGGACAGAGAAAGTGGGAAGGTTGATAGGTAGAAATAAAGAATAGTGGTAAGAAGAGTACTGGCTCGATTTAGGCTTTTAGGCGTCGTTATGGCTCTCATGTGATTAAATCTTTTAGCTTGCTACCATAGCATTAGATATCCAGATACGTCAAGTTGTAGGAATACCCACGAATACTATGAAAGATTTGACTTGGACACGTGGTAGAGCACATATACCATGTATTCTCGCCAAAGCTGTACTAGGGACATCTAGAGATCCAGGCCAACGTAGCTGCGCAATTGAGCTGCCCCCGTAACTGGCGGAATTGGCTCTGCATATGAGATCAAAATCACTATTAGTAGGCTTAATCTACACCGTTCAAGCAACCCCTAAGCAGAGGATCCCTAGCCAGACACATCCAAAATCCATGAAACAGAAGCTCACACCGCATTCGGCAGACTTTGGGGAATAGGACTTTTTAAATTAAATTTGGATGATATAAGCAGAGGTAGTACAGTAGGAGTTAGAGAGTGCAGGGGGTGGGCGGTGGGCGGGGGTGGAGGCGTTGGAGGGGGGTGGAGTGCGAGGTGCGCTGTTGTGAGGTGGGCAACTACCAGAGGTGGCCATAGGCAGAGATAGATGTTGGTTAGCAAATAAAGGCACTGGAGATGGAGCGCACTTCATGTAGACATGAGATATTCACGAGCAAAAACAAGTCATTGCGGTAACGGATGGTCACGAGGTGGTTAGAGGCAGCTACTCATTTGGGTGCATAGACCAAAAAGCTCACCGTAATAACCCAAGCGGTGGTAGTTGCGGTTAACAGAGAAACTGGGGAAGGAGTATTCCGCTGGTCCTCCCACCTCCCTGCTGTTCCTTCAGCCTGCCGCTCTTCCCCCAATAAACATGTCAGTTGAAGGCAGGAGGGTGCAATTCTACGAACAAATGTTATAGTACTTTCAATTCAACAAATATGGTTATTTCTGGTGCGGTTTACTATTGGTAGCCCATCAGCAAGTATCCTTAGCATATCACGCCGTGGTATGACAACTCCTGACTCTGAAACCGTAGTCACGCTCCGAAGCTTGATCGCGAGCAGATCAATATCTACCTCTTTACGGTTGAAACCTAGTCGCGTAGTTATCGTATCCCTACGCCGGGCCCGGTTATCAATAATGACCACGAATTGGCTATCGCAAGAAACATACCATACTTCGTCCTCAGACGCGAATTCCTCCGACTCGTACAGAGATAAATGCAAACGACGGAAAAAATTTATATCCTCTGTGTCGATGACGGGGGCTTTTTGTGGTCCGATTTGATCATACGGTCCGTTGGGGTGATTTGGAGGTGTCGTAACCTCATGGTCGTTATCATCCAAATCGGTGATGCGGTGCCTAGAGGAGACCTCGAAATATGTTCGACATTGAGCGCTATAAATATTTCATTTGCAATCGTGAGCTTAGTAGTCATGGATCCATAGGTTAGTCAATCATACCATCTAACACGCTCAAGTTGGTCACTTGTAGTCCCTGGATGCGGGTGATTACACCTGGGGCATTTGTGTAGCCGGTTGTACTCATTTTCTCTGTGCAGTACCATGGCCATTGAGATTTTCATGCCAGGTTTTAAGCTTTCCTCCCAGTTTGCCCTACTAAGCTTCAACCCCGATGTCTCGTCGGTTATGTGATACCTCCTAGCTTGGACCCATGTAGCCCCTTTTGCGCCTTCGAACTTTAGCATTAGTAGTGTGTGGAGAGCCTGATGACGAGGAAAACGTTAGCTTCTGATATCAATTGACCACTTGTCTAAACATACTTCCCAGTTCCTACAAATCTGCATTGGTATCTTCCATTCCTCACCCATCGCGTCCACTAGTTGAATAGCATTTTCCCGGGTGTTTACTGGCATTGTTAAAAGTCTGTTGTCTGTATGAGTAAGAATCACCCGTCTCTCCGTGGCCATTTCCCTATACAGCCAATTATCAATCACCAAACCTATCTCTTTATACAAGGAATACCCACATTATAATCATTGTCTCCAAGCTCCTCATTCTCCGGTTAGCCGCCTCCATGTACTCCATAACTCTGCCTCTATCACAGAGTGCCCATTTTGCACGTCTTGTGCCCTTTCTGGAACCCCCGTTGAGGTGTTTGTCTATCTTATCCAGGAGCTGATAGCATTCCGCCATTTGGTACTGGGCCATCGCGGCGGCCTCAGGCGAGAGAGCCTGGCTTGCAAGTCTTTCTGAAAGCTTATCCAGCGCTGGCCTCCAGAGGGCCAACTCCTCTCGCATCGAGCCACTGTCCTGGGAGTATGAGGCGATGGCATCCCACCCCTTCCATGCACCCCGAATCACCAGGCAAATGTCGCCAATCCCAATACCGAACGACATCGTATTGTAGGTACTGCTGCTAGAGATAGAAAGACTGGGGCCGCTGGTGTTGACGGGTAGTGGGTGTGTCCGGTATTCTGGCGCTACCCCGCACGTTTCGTGAGCTCGGAAGACGTGATCATGCATGATTATGAAACTGCATTGTCATTGGCAGGGGCCGCAACGGAGTTCCGGGCCCCTCACTTTCTAGTACACCTACGCATGACAGCGGGTTAAAACTTCCCGTGAGATTCCAATATGATGGATTCTACAAATTCCGTCAGCCATTGATGACTTGGGTACATTAGCAAAAAGGGGGTGTTGATAGGTATGCCGTAGGGATACGGCATAAGGAAAACTTTTGAACCAAATCGGAATTTTTGCCAATATAGTATAGTGATGCCGCAGTGTCATGGTGCTCTAGCCGATAAGGTACTACATACACCCCCTTTTGAGTACTGTAATGAAGTTTCTTGAAGTTGTAACAAGCGGGGGCGTAGGAGGTATCGTGCCAAGACTTAGGTTATTCCCGACCCTTTAGCCATATCTATAGACTCTGATAAAGCAATGTAGGTAGTATTGTCTATTTCTAGTAGGATTCTAGCGATAGCTAGTTCAGCAGTGTCCAGTATCTATCGGCTACATAGCTATTGTTTGTGATCTTTCGCCCTCCGCTACCATTCTCCGGCATTAATTTGTGATTCGGTTATAGGTTCCAAAAAAAGAATGCGGCTAGTCGCATGCTAGGAAACACTAGTTCGTAAGCAGATAACTACCCCATACGTAAAACATGAGACATCACTCAATATTTCATAATATGCCATCGCCTCGGAGCACAGTCACGTCAATTTAAGTGCCTCGGAAGCTTGAAGGGGTGCCTTATCAACGGGTGCGCGCTTTTATGCGGAGCTCGGATGTAGGCGGCGGACATCCAGCTGACCCCCCCCCCCATTTTTTTTTGCCGAGAGCCCGTCGGCTCTATACTCAGATACCACCTTCTACAGGGCTAATGATTATTTGATAGATAATCCCTTGCCTCCAGTTAAGCCCGGAAGGCTCCTTGCCCATCATAGTCCGCTCTGTTGACGCCGTTAGTGTACCCAGCCTGGGCTCGGGATTTTGGTCGCTGGTACCAGGGAAGGAGGTGAAATGGGAGGGTCAAAAATTACTAACGAATAACTGCGCAAAATAGAAAAGGGGAAAGAAAATGAATACAGTCCGGAAACAAACACTAGGGAATCATATAAATCATTGCAACAAGAGAAAGAGAAAAAGATAATCTTGGTGAGAAGAGGGGGTGAGAAGAGTGGAAGACCCCCTCGTTGAGAGGTTATTTGCTATTTTAGTCGGTGGACTGGGTGAGACTGAGGGTTTTATATTGTGCTGGCATTGTTTGATACGATAGTGAAAGGATAGAGAGAATAGGGAGCAGTATATATTCTAGCATGCCTTCATACAGGTTTTAGGTATGTTTTGAGGGCGAGGAATGCTATTGGGTGTATCCTAAGCGATGCTGCTAGGCTTGGTTATATACCATCCACACGAGGAGACATCATTCCCGAGATTACAGAAGAGTTACGGCTAGTGACAGTAGAGAGAGCAATGAGGAGTAAAACCTTAATCTCTGTAGGAGATTATCAATTGCGGATGCATGCAGTTAGACACTACACATATACATTCGCCTCCGTTGCGGTGTAGCGCGGCTGTGCAGCTGTGTGGTTGCGGATAGCTCGGCTAGATCGGAGCCGTTGCGACCGGGACCTGCAGGGGCGATCCGGCGGGCTGCGGATCGCTGCGTATGCAGAGGAAGCGAGACCATGGCGGCGGCGGGGATCTACGCCGGTACGATACAGATTCGGATACCACAACGATGAGCGGATAATTACCCAGTACATCTAGCCGTCGCCGCCAATCAAACTGGCGAGTTATGTTTCTCTGAATATGTACCTCTATATAGTCTCTAATCCTCTGTGAGGCCGGCATGTTTTGTGGAAATGGTGTGGGCTCCTGCTTCACTGTAATAGCGCGTATGTATAATAGAGGCTGGCGATGGACTTCAAAAACTAGGGCCCAGGTACACACACACATGCTGTGGTAGGACAAAGGAATTTCAACCAAAAGCAAACAAAGATGGCATCACAAAATTCAAGGGATGTGGGTGCTCTTGCTTGTTGCACCCACACCTCCATCCGATATCTTCTTTGTTTGGAAAGTTGCAAAGCTGCTCGAAACCAGTCAACACCACCTACGTGTATATATACTCTATAAGCTGCCTTCACTGTTAGATAGGAAGCCGAAGGGAACAGCAATACAAGACTATTATTACAGTAAACATCCACGTTCAGTAAGACGCCAAATCCAAGCCTGAAGATTATATCGTATCCTGTCGAGCCTCCATTAGTAGCGAACCCCCCCCCCCCGGCCCACAAAAAAAAAGCCGAGACACACACGCGCACACAGGTTAGGAGCAGCCCCCTCCCCCCCCCCACTCTCTTCCACATATTAAGTGGACAATAAATTGCCAAGATCCCCCTCCCCCAAGCCAGCCCCTTCACCCCCCAATTCTCCTCTTCACCCCTCTCCTTCACTATTCTACAAATCAACCAGTCCACCAATCACTATCAAAACACCATGTCGAGATCACGACAACCCCCGCCCCCACGCCCACAAGAGACAAACTACACCAAGGAGCAAGTAAAAACCTACTGCGCAGCCTACTTCATGCGTCCGTCCGAGGAATGGTCATACACCTCTTTTGTAACAAACCACATCACCAGCTTCGGCACCTTCCGGTTCGACTCAATCAACCTGCGTTGGAGGAAGAGCCTATCTATCATTGCAGACTCGCCGCTGGAATCAAGGGCCCGTAAGGTAAAGGCGCGTAGTCTGTTGGATAAGGCGAGTCCTGAAGCTGTAAGGCACCCCTCCTTCCCCTTCTCCACTCCCCCACTCCCCCCCTACTCTCCCCTTGCTGTCGAGTTGAACGGCCCAGCCGTTACACCACATCGACTGTCCTCCCTGGGTGTGGGGGGGCAGAGCTAAATTGGACCCCGGGGGTTGGGTGAGCCTTTGGCAATGTCCAACGCCTGATTTGCACAACATGGGGCGACGCATGTGTCTACCTATTGCACAATGCCCAAATACCCTTTTCCTATCCTACACTCTGCACAGCTGTTTCTCCGGGGTACCGTGCGCGTGGGTTGATATTCGTGGCTATTAGCAGAAAGGTGGCCGGGGAGCAGGATCATCACGTTCAGCGGCGTCAGCGTCAGTGCTACCACAGACAATCGTCCATGGGGATATCACCCAGGTGGGCGGGGCGAAGGTACGAGAGGCCTCTTGTAAGCCTGCAATGGGTGAGAGTGGGGGGCTGACGGTTGAAGGGGAAGGGACAAAGAGGAGGACGGAGAATGAGCATGTGAGGCCGCAGAAACGGCTAATGCTGGATGTGGGTGAGGTTGCGGAGTTGCAGGAGCACGAGAATAGAAGTGACGAGACGGATGAGGGGGAGAGAGACACTGAGCAAGAGAGTGGAGAGGAAACTACAGTGAGTTATCATAAACTATCCACTTTCATGTACCCTAACCATCTCCCAGGACACAGCCGAAACAACCGAAGAATCGGACCTATGCAGTCCCACCCCCACCCCCACCCCCTCCCCACCCCATCCCTAGTCCCCACCGACTCCGACTCACCCTCACCCTCCCCAATCCCCGACGACTCCATCTTCATCGATGTGTACCTCTCTCTCAAGCCATCCCACAAACACACCTTTACCACCGGCCGCGTCTTTGAAGACATCATATACCACAAAGTGTGCGTCATCCCTGATTCTAACCCCTGGTTGCGAAATAACCCGATCCTGGAATGGATCATCGACCTCTCTGATCCGACCATATGCGAATGGTTCACGTCTCATGAGATGGGGGAGGTCGCAGGGTGGGGGCCCAAGCTGCCGGAGAGGGATGCGGCGTTTGAGTATGCGGTTGGACGGTTCCCAGATGTAGGAAAACCTCTTCCTCTGGCAGGCGCGTGGGGGTGTCGTGCTAAGATGTGACAGAATCCGGAGACTATAGCCGAGCTCTACGACATAATCGAGTCGCCGTCGCGCCCGCCGGGGGAGGCATTTGATGAGCGCCGCCACGCCACTGCTCTGTATGCGAATAACACTGCGTCCTCCATGTATCCCCCCCCCCCTTCCCTCCCCCAAAGTTGGAAAGGAGAAGAAAAATAAAAGGAAAGTAAAAAAACTGACAACACAGACTTGCGCTCCTTACCAGCTACGCATCCACTCCGTGGCTCCGCTCCACAGAGCTCCGTGGTGGTTGGTTCGCATCCCTGTGGACTCCGTTGCTAGATCGCTGCCTACACACCATCCCCGGGCTGTCAGTGTCGCGGGCAGACGTCAAGAGCGCGGTGGAGGGTCTGAAATACCGCTACGACGGGGTGTTGCGTTGCCTGCTGGCGGACGGGCACGTTTATGACCTGGGTGCTATTGAAGTTAGCCGTGGCGCGGGGGGGCGCAGGGAGGTAAATGATGAGATAAAGTTATTCAGGGGTTTAAGAGGGATGCTGAATGGTTTAATTGAGGGCACGGGGATGCCAAGGGAGGGCTTGCAGGTAGTCGGAGTGCTATGTGTAGGGTGGAGGATGAAGGTGTGGACGATGCATATGCTGGGAGAAGGGGGGATAGCGGTGCTGGTAAAGGGAAAGGAGAGGACTGTGCCAATGCAGTGGAAGAAGTGGAGAGCCGTGGTGGAGGTGATGAGAGGCGCGGTGAGGGTGAAGGGGATTGTGGAAAGGGTGATCGAGAGGGTAGGGGTATGGGATGTGGGGCGGAGCGACCGTGATGTTCTGTAATGGGCGGGCTTAGTGGAGGTGAGGGAGTGATTAGTATTCTTTAGCTGTAGCCTTAGGTGCCTGGGCGCCTGTTTCCGCTGCCAAAAGCCACCTGTTCGTTGTTCAAACAGTTTCGTCGTTCAAACAGTTTCGTCGTTGTCTCCAAAATGACTTTACCGCAGGGCATTAGAATTGGCGAGTTTGTGGGTGTTGACAGTCACGCAGCTTGGGAGCAAGAGCCGCGGCCGTTAGTTTTTGGGGATATATGGGGGTGGGGGGGGGGGTGTTGATTAATTGTGTTCCCTTGTTCATGTGCAGAGTTTACTGGGGGTGATATATACTATTGCCGCTCTCGGGTGTAAAAAGACAGCTAAAAAAAAAAAAGAGTAAATGGGTGAATAAGAAAAACGCGTCTGCCCGCAAACAGTTAGAAATGAAGGGGGGGGGGAAGAAAAAGATGAAACCTCGTACCCCACAGGCCCCAAACATTACCTAAAACCCTCCAATCCATACAGAAAAGGGGAAGTGAAGATAAAAGAAGAAGAAAAAATACCATTACATTCCCAGCCCCCTCCCTCCCCACCTAGCCACTAACCTCCGCCGCTCCTCCTCCCTCATCTCCATCTCCTCCATCACAGCCTCAACCTTCCTTGGCCTCTCTCCGTCATCAGGTCCCTCCTCCAGCTGCTCCACCCCATCCCCAAACCATTGCTTGTTGTCCCTCCCGGCGCCCGACCCGGGCTCAACACCAGAATCCCCATCCACCGGCCCCGGAGAGCACCTCCGAGCCCAATCACGGATACCTTCTTCCGGCGGCTCCATTGTGAACCTCGTCGCCGCGCTCTCTCCCTTCCCACCCCTCCCCCCCATATCACCCTCTTCCTCCCGCCATTGCATCTTCTCTTCCTCCCCCCATTGTATCTCTCCATCCGACCCATCACCCGGTGGCAGCACCGGCCACCCAGCCGCAGCCCTGAGGCGCTTGACGCGCCCGCAGACCGCATGTAGCTGCAGCAGCAACGGATGCGGCAGTGGCATGGTCGCACGATCGGGGGTCGTGAGCGTGATTGTTGTGCCAGGTGTCAGCAGCGCAATGGACAACAATTGTTGCCCGGTCTGGGTACCGGGGGCTGGGGTAGAATAAATGGACCTGGTTAGGGGGAGAGAGGCGGAGCCGGGGTGGTGGATGCTTATGTCATACTGGGGGAAGTGGTTAGCTATGTCTGTCAAGGGGGGGGGGTGTCGCATGCTAGAGATATTTGGGGAGAGGGGGACCTACACTACTCACAACACTCGGATCATAGTCCCGCCCCACACCCCAATCACCGGATCCCACAACCGGCAAGACCTCGATACTCCCCCCATCAAAATACTTGTGCGCCAACACATTCAGTACCATGCAATTGGCAACCTCACCGACACTCGCGGATCCGGCGAGCTGCAGCGTAGCCGCCCTCAATGCTTCAAGTCGCTCAGCTCCCATAAAGATCCCCAGCAGCCCCCAGAAAGCAACAGCCTTCTCCCCGCGTACGCTAAAGGGGATGATATGCGCGACCTCGAGTACGTCAGGATCGATAACGCCTGTGACTACGCACGCGTGACCATCCCGCTCGAGGGTTCGGTTACGGATGGCCGCGGAGCGCCCAACAGTGTTGTGGTGGGCGCTGCTGTGCGTCCCAGGTGTAGGTGTGGCACGTGAGCGCGTAGATGTGGTGGAGGTGGCGGAGGAGGCAGACGGGGGAGCTGTAGCACCGCGGGTGGCGCTAAATGACATGAGGGCAGCCGTAATTGTGTCCGCCCAGTCCACCAACTCCTTGTTCCTCACATCCCCCGCGGCCAGCCTTCTCAGAAATCCCAATTGCTCGTGCCCCCCGCCCGGATCCTGATCAGCAGCTGGCGAAAGTTGATGCACTGTAAAAGCCGTGACGGCAGCTTTTAACGACGCGCGCATCTCTCCTGTGAGTTCTGGAGTGTTGTCTGGTTCGAGATTGGCCAGCGCGGCGGTGTAGAGGATGTGAGTGCTGGGGGGCAGGGTGGCGGCCTGGGCGTGTAGGAAATCTGTAAACTGCTCATTGCTGAAAGGGGGGTCATCGGAGGACGTGGTGAGAGGAGGTGGGTGGGGGAAGGTGAACAAGAGGGATGGAGGGGTGGGGATGCTGGGAGTCGGGATATTGAGTTGGCGGCGTTTGGTGGGGGGAGGGCCAGCGGCGGAGGCGGGAGGCACGAGGCCTATATCTATGGAGGGAGGTGGACGCTTGGGTGGCATTGTTTGTGTATGTCTGGGCGTGAGAAACGATCGCAGGCGGGGTGTTGAAGTTGAAGACTGAGTTGATTGATGTATGATGGGAGCAAAGGAGAATGAGCGGGGGAGGCGCCTAATGTTTGTCTTCTATGATGTCATAGCTCAAAGATGCGTTGCCTTTTGCCAAGACTCTACCTGCTTACATAATGTATGCATGTTTCTATCTGCTACATGTAATCATACGGTATTGTAGCTCTACAGCCATAAAGATACATGTATATACCACAGGAAGGGATTCTCTTAACAAATACTTAGACATACATACATAAGTACTTATATATACACTAGCCAGTCTCTGCTTTAGTTCTTTTTCTCTAGTTGGTACATGTAGTTGATACCACCATGTACCTGAGGGGTGTGAGAGGCTCAACAGCTGCAGGCGAATGCATCTATAGCTATCTACATACTTAAATTATTAGGTACAAGACGAACACCCTATAGGAGAGGAATTGTAATTGTAACTACATGTGTAGTATGCAGATCCTCAATCATTAAGTACATGTAGGTACACACTTGTGAGCCCCCCCCCCCGGGGGTTATGAGGCTAACGCATGCAGCATGGTCTTGGGAGTTGATAATTTTTGCTTGATTTCGGTGGTGGTGGTGGTGGTGGTGGTGGTGGTGGTGTACTCGGCACGGGAATATGGGGTATTGAAGATGGTATTAATTAATTGTGCAGTGGCCATGGTACTGGAGGTAGAGGCGGGTAAGTGTACTGGGAGGTACGTGGGCAGGTGTACTACTCCTGGGAGTTGGCCATAGTCAAGCTTCTTTGGCAGGCTATGAACAGAGGTTGCCAACTGCTCTGGAGGAGTTACTACTCAAAATGTAGGTGGAGGCAAAAAAAAGACCTCGCGGTCTAGTGAAATCCGGAATCGACAATGAGGCTCCTACCGGTTGTGTGGGTCGTGCAGGGGTAGGTGTCTTATCGATAAGACAATGGATGTACCTGCATGAGGCGCGGGTTTGAGGGATCCCTACATCCCGTCCAAAAATTCGCTTAGCGTCGCTTGCACTGTTTTTTTGGTGTGCCAAAGGGGAACAACGCTAGCGAATTAATAAAATATCCAAGGGCTCAGGAGGGGTATGTACTTTACAGCTATGGTGCCGCGGGCCCCGACGGGATTTGAAAAATCTATAGTATCGAATTGTGCTCCAAGTATAGGACGATGAAAATTTTAATCTCATTCATTTCAATGTCGCCTGGTTGAAGAGCTATTAGCTATGACATTTACTTATTCTTATTTTTGTATGTACTTGCAACTCCATCGCAACACAATCGCTATTGCATGCCATACATCGGTGTGGTCTTGGTGGTTTTGGGGGTGTATGTGATATTAGTCGTGTTCAAAAACGATAAACGCACACACCGGAGAATGTTAGTCTCGTACCCATCCCATAGGTTCTTGAGCATTACCCTTCCGACCCCCCCCCCCCCAGACTCCCATGTCGGAGCCTGAAATGTCATATCGGGGGAAAGATGAACCTTGTATTCCTGTCGGAGAATAAAGGGGCCCGGGCTCTGCTGGAAGCTAGAAAAAACTTTATTTTTTTATCTTCCGACAGCCCTCCGATCACAGCCGCACAACCAATGGGCTACCACTATCATTGTAATAGCTAAGTATCATGTGGACCGCTAATAGACTAATCATAAATCATCATCAATCACTCGTGTATAGGTAAGACCAGGACCTATAGCGCCGCGCCTATATGAGCTGTGCATGCCAGCTTCGACTAGAAGATTCATTACCAGCTCGATAGATGCACATATAGAAATTCATCTATGTGCTTCATATGGCGCGCAATTCACCTACTATATGTATGCACATATACAGCGCGCAGCGCGGAGGTCTCGTGGAGTTAATGGCAGCGCAAGGTGTAGATATGAATTCGATCTATCAAGAAATTAATCAATTCTTTGAACCCTCTTCTTTTTTTTTTTTTTTCTTCTTTTTTAAATCATGCCGTTTTATTTCCAGGTACAAAGTATTGCGTGCAGTCATAGAATATGGCATAAATTCCTTGCAGCCTCGTTCATATTGCACACAATACATATAATAGTACACACAAATACCACCCTAGTGATGAATCGAAATGCCACCATGGAGCCTCACTATGTTATATTACAAGCGAGGAGGAACTAACGCCGAGATATCTCTGCATGGAAAAGAAGATGAAGAAGCTCCAGGTGAGTTGCGTTATACTTATCGGCTGATGCCGGTGCCTAGGCGAGTGGCTTCCGCTTATCCGAGAGGGGGGAAGTGCTCTCGGTATCCCTGACCGCTTGCACTGCATAGTTTCACGAGTCTATGTTGATTATGGTATGAGCTCTTGGGATGATGGTTAAATACCAATTCTCAAAGTTATATACATGAACCCCGCACATAATACCTCTACAACACCCACACCTCCTCCCCATACTCACTCACCCACTTTTCCTCTTCTTCCTCTTCCTCTTCCTCCTCTTCCTCCTCATCCTCGTCCTCATCCTTCTTCCCGCCTCCCCCCACCCCCACCCCCTCATCCCCGACCAACAGCGCTTCCATCGTATCGTCCTCTCCCGTATCGTCCGTTCCCCCCCTCCCCGCATAAACCCTCCACATATTCTCCTTCAACATCCCACCCTCCACCTTCTTTCTCCAACTATACCACCTGAACGCCACCTTCCTATACTGCACAGCATACACCTGCTCCCCCGGCGCCACGAACCACCTCGTCGAGACCCTCCCCACGTCGCACTCCACCGCCGCCCCGACATCCAACCCCTTTACCCCCGGAAACCCCGTCATCTCCGCGACCCCTATCGAGCCCCCCTGCGTATCCACCGTGCCCTGCACACGCCCCGCCCCAAACTGCGCATCGACAACCGTGTGATACCCCACAACTAGATAGGCGTCGTCGCCTCTCTCGATGGTGTCCTGGAGCCACGCACGGACGGCCTGCGTGCCGCAGGCGGCCTCGAAAAAGGACGTGCTGTTGCACAGGGAGTAGGTGTAGGCGCTCGTGGCGGAGAGGTCCAGCTGGGCGTGCCTGTGGGACTCGTGTGACGCGCGGAGGAGCTGCATCAACCGCCCGCGGAGCTTGATTGCCCGGGTGGACGTGACCAGCTCGCGGTAGCCGACCTGTGGGTTCTTGAGCGTTTCCGGGGGGGTCGGGAGAGCGGGGTTGACGTAGTCTTGGTGTGGGGATTTGGTGTTTCTGATGAGGCGGCCGAGGGAGACGGCGGAGAGGGGGAGGAGGGCGGGTTGGAAGACGGAGGTCATGGGCATGGCCGTAGTGGGTGCTTTGTTCTTTGGAGATTGTGAGGATTTTTGCACGGAAGTGTATCTCACTATCGTATCAAGATGGGTATTTAGGCATCAGTAGTAGATCACCATACGCCGATCATAGCGGCCTACCCCTAACCCTATTCTTCATGCGTGTAACCACTCAAAGACTGGCTGGACTGGAATATTAGACATCGGATTGGTCAAATTCCTGTTGGGCCTCAATTCGACAGCGCCAAGGCGTAGCTCTTAATCGTCTTGGCCAATAGAAGTGGTATTTCGGCCCAGTCCGTTTTGATTTTCGTCGATCCTTAGATTCTGCGGTACGGGATCAAGATTGCTATTAGCAGAGCTGATCTACACCACCCAACCAGTGTTTAAGGAGACAATCCCAAGCCCTCGCGTAAAAGGCTTAGAGGTCTTCTCCCACCTGTGTGATTGGTCTTCTGGGAGAGTCCATATCGTGCGCCGTGCGGGCAAGGCTGAAGAGAAGGCTGAAGGGAGGAAGACGGAAGATAAGGCTGAAAGAAAGATAAGGAAAAGGTGAAGAAAGGAGGGCCGAAGAAAAGGCTGAGAAGGTTAAAATGAAAAGAATAGGGGGGGGGGGGGGTTGGGGACAATGGCGGAGAAGAAAGTGGTGTATGGCAGAGTGGGTAGAGTGGATACAAGATGTTCAATCTGGTACTCGCAGTTCCATAGTGTTTCCGGACACGACTGGTATTGACTTTTTGCATTTACCCCACACATGTACCCCACACACAGCGGGACAGAGACAGAACCCCACATCGACACCTACACCCTATCCCTTCGTCTATCGATAAAATGCTTCCCCCCCCGCGGGACAAGGATAAACAAATCCGTTGTGGCCCTCTTTTGCTCGCGGTCTCATCTCGTTTTGAACACCCTTTAAGCCAATAGAAAAAAAAGATCGGCAAATAAAAAGATCAGCATCCAGCCGCAGTTGGTAGGTATGATATTTTCTACGCCACCCACAGAGGCGGCTATCATGGTATCAAAAGCACCGTGCGAGCATGGTTCTTAACTGCGTTTACCTGATCATACCAACCCAGTTTGGCAGGTAGAGGATTGTCTTTTTTTTCCTGCAAGCGACGGTGGCTTAAAGGGTCTAATATTGCATACACACAAAAAACCGCCAAGACCATCTTCTTGTATGGCTGTGTTCAGAAACACTGCGAGCACTACTCGCATAAAAATGTGCCCAAGATCTCTTTCTTGACTCATTCCCCCACCGATGATTCATATCATCCCGATGCTGGTAGAGCCTCATTCCGCGGGGCATAAACGTATGATGTCCGATCGCGCTGCCCAAGGCTGCATCACAAATAAGAATAGCAACAACAGGGCAGAGATGGTGATTGGTGTCCTTGAGACATGACCACAAGGCCTCCCACGGGGGTATGGTGCAAGGGCCAAGAACGTCGAGGGACAAGCGTTGTGAACACAAGGAAAACCAGAGTGTCCTGTTCATATATCGCCTCTATCAATCTGCCTTGGACCCCCTATGGTCAGTCTTGATGCTCTTGGGCGTTGCACCATACCCCCGGAGGACCATACCCCCGTATAGTGGTCGAGTTCGGAAAGGCCACGAGGTTGCGGGTACGCATACAGCAGCCCCACATCTAAAACGACGAGTCATACCCCTAGGTAGTCAAGAGGGTGGGGAGGATATAGGAGCAGCTCCTGTAAAAGGAGGGCGTGGCTTAAGTCGATATCTGACACTGGGTCTCAAGGCCTTCCCCGCAGAGATACTTACTTGCTTGCAGATATATATGTAAGAGCCCATACCTACTACTCCACTACTCCAGAGTTACTACCGACACCATCAACCCACGCTCCTAGCTTTACCATCTATCTAGACACAAGCACCAATGGCACCCTCATCCTCCAACACCTCCGACTCCCCTCCCGGCACCCCCCGCGGCGCCCTCACCTCCCTCACACTCCTCTCCTCCTCCTCCAGCTCCCCATTCCCCACCCCTGCACTGGACTCCGAAGACCTCCCCTCGCACGCGCTCGGTGATCCATCCAGACCGCCGATAGATCTCATAACCGAGGTCTTGCTGTCCAGGTTTATTGAACATGTGCAACTGAGCGACCCGTCCAGCCCCGACATACCTGAGATGCGGGCACGCCGGCATAAGAGGTACAATATGCCATTTGAGGGCCCGGGAGGGTTCAGGTTCGCCATTGAATTTGTAAGTGGTTGTGATAGTAACAAGTACGAGAGGGGGGTAGAAGGGTGGAATTGAGAGAGTAGGGAGCCAGCACCACCTGTGCGGTAGGTAGCCTGATGGTTTGGTGATGGTCTCATCTTTGGTTAATTCTGCCAGGATATCAGGTGGCCAAAATATAGATCCAGCTCTCTCTCTCTCTCTCCTACGCCTCCTCTCCCACCCCACCCTCTCCCCCTCTCCCCCACCCCCCCTTTCCCCTCTCCAAATCTTCCCCCATGTACGCAGAGTCTCTAAAGCATCCAGAGCGGTATATGTGTGAGGCTGGATTGCTAGCTAGTCATCGGAGCCCTCGCGCCATCTCGGGCTGTCACTCTTACCCCCCCTCCCCTTGTTCTCCGCCATAAATTCACATGATCTACAGGGAATAAAACTAATGTGCGCTGTCGTCTTTACCTGCAGGGAGAACCGGACATTGACATCGATTCCGCAGTGGCACTTGTGGAAAAAGCCGCCGCAGAACACGGGAATCTAGACCTCAGCATGCTTGACCAGAGCCAAAAACACGGACGAACTGAAGAGGCGAATGGAGATGTGAATGCAGATACAGATAGAAATACGGATACAGATGAAGGTACGCATACATATTCGGATGGAGGCAAAGGCAAAAGCAAAGCAGTCTCCGAGCCCACCGAGCCCGCAGCGCCAGAGGTGGAGGCAGAGGCCGACGACGACGGCGACGACGACGTCCCCACCCGCGGGGCTTGCGCCTCTAGCACACAGGACAAGAGTAAGCACGGCGGGTCCTCCCCCGGTGACAGCAATGAACCCGACATAGTGCAATACCCGCCCGACGACACTCCTATCCCCGACCTCTGGCCGGCCCCAATCCCCGCAGACGATGCCATACTCTTCAATCTCGTAGATGCACACAGCCCTATGAGGGCCGATGCGCTTTCTGAGCTGTCAATCAGCGAAGCCCGCTCCTTTCTCCTCTCTATACCGGCCAAATCACCTCACCACCCCGCAGCGCACCACATACTATCCACCGCCTATCGGGCACACTTCGGTCGCACCTTAGACACGCACTCACTTGCGGAGGCCTTCCGGCACGCCCGCATCGCAGTATCACTTCTTGCCCCGCCGCGCGTTATCCGAAGCATTGCCATTATTAACCTGGTCGAGATCCATAATCTGAGCTGGCTGCACACTCGGGAGCTCTCAGACCTGTCTGCCCAGATTGAACTGCTCTCGCGCACGCTCGGTATCCTTGAAGAAGACACACCAGTGCGAATACCAATCACGAAGCTTCTCTGCAAAGCGCACTCGCACCGGTACGACGCACTGCAGAAACCAGAAGATCTAGATAGGTGTATTGCTTTGGCAGAGGAGAGGACAGTTCTGGAATCAGCGTATCGCGCGGTATACGGGATAGGAATGAGCGATACGGAGTTGGCATTCGTGCACTTTGAGCTGGCCAGGTGGCTGTACAACCGGGGGGACCGGGGGGACCGGGGGGATCGGGGGGACATTGAGAAGTCGATCGAGCGGTTTCGGCTCGCCATGGCGCTCGGCGTGGAGGACAGCGATTTATATGCCTGCGCCCTCGGGGGGTTGATCAGCGCGATGGAGCTGCGGGACCCCAACGACGACGCGGGGATCCTTGCGGCGGTACGGGACGGAGTCGGAGCGCTGCCAGACTCGCATCCAAAGATGGAGTATTTCCAGTGGAGGGTGAAGACTCTTACCGATACGGGCAGGTTCAAAAAGCTGCAGGAGGTGGTGGATAGCGGTGATGCAGACGTAAAGACCCTCATGGACCTCGCGGTGGGACTATATATGCGTTTCGGGGAGCAGAACAAGGCGGAAGACCTGGATAAGTGCATCGAGACCGCTATGATTGCCCTGGCGGCGACGGAGCCTACGGAGAGCGCGTATATGATGGCGTCTCAGTTACTAGGAAAGGGCCTATCGGACCGGTACCTGATGCGCGGTGACCGCGCGGACATTGATCGGTGTATCGAGACTTGGGAGCGGGTACTCGCGATCGGCGTGGCTGGGGGCGAGGAGCTGCTCTATCTCCAGACAAACATCAGTGCCGCTCTATATAAACGCCACAAACACGGGTCCGACGCGGCGGACGTCGACCGCGCCCTGCAGTTTGCAAAGGCGGCGTCGGAAGCGACGCCGAGGGACCATCCGGAGCACGCGGGGCGGCTGCTCAACCTGGGAAACACCTACATGGGCCGCTTCCGGGTCTACGGGACGAAGGCGGATATTGACACAGGCATATCAATACTTCGGCAGGCGCTGGAGGCTAGTGAAGATGAAGGCAGCAGCGTCGATGGGCCGGGCCTCATGGGAAACCTCGCGATGCAGCTCCTAGAGCGGTATACCTCGCACACATTCAGGCAGCCTTCCGACATCGCCGAGGCCGCAAAATACGCCAAAGAGTCGATGGAGAGGACACCCCGCGGCGCGCAGCTCTATCCAGAGCGGATGCTCAACCTCGCAACGATCCTCGAGCGCCGCAAAGAGGAAGGAGACCTCGAAATGTCAATCCTCCTCACCCGCTTGGCCCTCAAAGAGATCCCAATGAATCACAGAATCATTCCCGGGACAATGATACAACTGGCGGAGCGCATGAGACGCCTCTACGGCGAGGGCGAGGAGGGTCTTAATGCTTCTGTGGCGGTAATGGAGCGGGCTGCGGCCGCGGCCGGGGTCGGACATCCGGATCGCGCGCGCGTGCTGAGTATTCTGGCACAGGCGTATCATATGCGCTACGAGCGGATGGGCAACGTCAAGGACCTGGAGCGGGCAGTGAACAGTAGCTACACCTCGGTGGCTAGCGCGGAGGACCTGACGGCCACCAGGGGCGAGCATCTCAGTAGACTGAGCGAGCTGCTGAAGATAAGGCATCGCCGCATCGGGGCGATGGGAGACCTCGAGCTGGCGGTCAAGACGGCCAGGGAGGGCCTCGACTGCACGCCACCCGAGCACAAATCTCGTCTGCAGCGCATGATTGAGCTCTGCGAGCGGCTTCTTGAACGATACAAGGCGTGCGGCAAACGGGAGGATCTATTCAGTGCCATCACGATGGGAGAACACTGTCTCGAGATGACGCCGCAGGGGGACGAGGACATCTGCCACCGGCTCTACATCGTGGCCGAGGCCCTCCATCACCGCCACCGCGACTTCACGGCCTTTTGGCGCGACCTCGACCATGCAATATCACTCACCCAGCAAGCCTGGGACCTCCTCAAGACCGGCGGCCGCAACATCACTCCGCCTGAGATTGCCTGCCTCCTTGGCCGCCTCTTGCGCAGTAAATACCACCGCGACCGCGACATCCTTGCCATTGACCACGCGATCCACTGCCTTGAGCAGGCCGCCCTCCATACCAACGACGAACATCCAAACCGCGCAGAGACCCTCGACACCCTCGCCCGATGCTACCTCATCCGCTACGAGGCACTCGGAAGCACCGGCCCCGACGGCGAGCGCTCCTTTGTTACATTCCGTGACGCCTGGGAGAGTCCTACAGCACCACCACTCACCCGGATCCGCGCAGCAACCCGCATCGGGGATGCCCTGACGAAGTCGAAGCGATGGGAAGAGGCCGCCGACATCTTTGAGGAGTGCGTGAAGCTGATGCCGCGAGTTACACCGCCGTCCCTTGCTAGGTCGGATCAGGAGTCACTGATCAAGATGCTCTCCGGGGTACCCCTCGTCGCGGCCATCGCCTCACTTGAGGCCGGCCGTGGAGCCGAGCGGGCCCTCCGGCTCCTCGAGCTCGGCCGCGGGATAATTAGGGGGTTCACCATGGACTGCCGTAGTGACATGTCGGATCTCCAAACCGCGCACCCAGAGCTGTACCAAGTATTTGACTCTCTCCGCCGCGAACTCGATAGTGCCGTCTGGGCACCCCAGGAGCGTTGGGGGCTGAGCGAGCAGCTCGCCCGCCTCGGCGAGGGGGGCCTTCTCGCGCGGCGAAAAGAGGCCGTGGAGCAGCTCGAGGAGTCCCTGGCTAAGATCCGGAGCCTAGAGGGCTACGAGAACTTTCTACTTCCCCCTACGGGGGAGGAGCTGAGGCGGATGGCGGAGGAGGGACCAATCGTCGTCTTCAATTGCTGGAAGGAGCACTGCCAAGCTATACTCGTGACGACGGAGAGCATCAGGAGCATAAAACTGTCGAGATGGGAGAGGGAGGAGGCGGAAAGGCATATTTTTGACCTTACGAACAAGCATGTCCGCGGGAGTGTGCCGACGTATCAGAAACGGAATAAGAACGTCAGGTTGACGATGAAGTGGCTGTGGGATGTTGTTGTCGAGCCGGTGCTCACTGAGCTGGGCATCACCGGCGGCGGCAACGACGCAGGAGCGCTCCCACATATCTGGTGGGTGGGCAGCGGACCGCTGAGCTTTGCGCCGTTCCATGCTGCGGGGATCCACACGCCCAGCTCGACAGAAAACACCATCAGCCGTGTCATCTCCTCTTACATCCCGTCCATCAAGGCCCTCGCCTACGCGCGACAGAAGCGGCTCTCTGCCCTACGCCCCGCCCCCGCCTTCTCATCCGCTTCCACCTCCCCGCTCTCCATCCTGATCATAAAGATGCCCACCACCCCCGACCATAGCGACCTCCACGGCGTCAACAAGGAAGCCACACATATCGAATCCCTCGTCGGCAGCCACACCGTCAAAACACTCACCCACCCAACCGCCTCCGAAGTCCTCGACCAGATCTCGTCGTACCAGGCCGTCCACTTTGCCTGCCACGGCATCACAGACAAGACCAACCCGTCCAACGGCGGCCTTCTATTGCGCAAAAATGGCTCGCAGGACAGGCTAACCGTGCAGATGGTTGCTGACACAAAGGTGGAGGCCCAGGTAGCGTACCTGAGTGCCTGCAGCACGGCACAGAACACTGTCCAGGAGCTGGCAGACGAGACAATTCACCTTGCGGGGGCATTTATGTTGGCGGGTTTCCGGAATGTGGTGGCTACGATGTGGGAGGGTAATGACGAGTCGTGCACGATGGTCGCTGGTGAGTACTATAGATTTTTCGTGGAAGGCATGGGGTCGGGAGAGGCGTTGCATAGGGCGGTGGTACAGTTGAAGGGGATGAAACCCGACTTAGTTCTCAGGTGGGCACCGTTCATACATACGGGGGCCTAGGTATTATTCCCCCCCCCCCTCCCCGCGCTCCCGCCGCCGCTGATGAGTTTAGGTTTCTTTCTTTGATGTGTCATGGTAGCGTGGGGGCTCCCCTCCTATCTAGCTTTTTAAACTGAGTATATCTATTTTTATCCGCATCTTCTGAATACACTATTTTACGATTTCAATGTAATGCTTCTTTCAACTCAGTGGGATGGTGCTGCCATAGATTGATAGAAATCGTGTTGATACCCATCCATCAACCCACAGTGACCGTCCAACTGAAGAATATAGACACTACCTACCATACCAAAAATCCGCTCCCCAAGGACTAGAACCACCGATATGGAGCACAGTAAAAAGGCCTCACCACAGTTTTCACTGTTGCCGCAAAAGCCCAGGGCTAGCTAGGTCCTTAGCCCATGGGCTCGCAGAAATGGGGAGAGGGGTTGTGAAGAACTGCAAAGTCGCCAACACGCATTGCATAGTCTATGCAAGCAGAGTACGCAGAGTGCATTCCCGGACCCCATTCCCCGCCCACTGGCACGAGATGGGAAAACTGCAATTGGTTAGGGTTAGGGTTACGATGTTGGCAGGTTGGTTTTTGAAGGAATGACTGGACGATGTGGGCGGCGCTGTTTGCAGGCTTATGTATGCAGGATTTTTCGAGTTACTTGAGGGTTACATTTACTCGGGCGAGAGAGGTATTTGGTTGCCATAGCATAAGGGTTACATATAGTTAGAAGTATAAAGAAA
Source organism: Morchella sp. 2018-W26 (assembly GCA_024713715.1). Taxonomy (NCBI): domain Eukaryota; kingdom Fungi; phylum Ascomycota; class Pezizomycetes; order Pezizales; family Morchellaceae; genus Morchella; species Morchella sp. 2018-W26. Next base: position 1,251,266 of record JAMGYX010000017.1, read on the forward strand.
TAAATAATAAATGAGGAGGTGCAAATGCATCATGGTATCTCGCTCGGTGGTGGTAAAGCGTGGTGGAGAAAGGGTCTGGTTGGGTTAGTTTGCGTGGGCGCTGGCATATGGTGGTCTTTGTCTCGTCTGCCACCCTTCTTGGAGGTTTGCAGCAGTCAATCAGAACTAGGGGCAGGGTTAGGGCCAAGTTTCTATGAAGGACGTCTTCGATTAAACCAATATTAAAACCATAAGTTTGTAATACCTAAAGATATATATTAATTCCAACTCGGACAGTTAGTGGGTGTCACGGTGAACCCAACCAAAACTATAGCAGGGTGTTAGTCTAAGCTACAGGTATCTTCAAATTTTTTTTTGTATCATACTTTCATTCATTTCTAGGTAGAAAGGTATCCTACAAGTGGCTACTGTGAATTAAACAAAAGGAAAAACCAACAACCCTAACCCTTCCTCACGAGTGATACACTATGATTCCGGTATTAGCCCTAACAGTTGTTGGTGATCGGATTTGACGTGCATCTCCTACACTCCCCACTACTGCCCCTTCTCAATAAATTTCTAATCTGCTCCACAGCTTTGTGCTCTTCTTCCATACCCCTGGGGGGCTCGCTGGTAGGAGCTAAGGTCAGAATGACTTAAGTGTTCGGAGGAAAAATCCTCATAAAAGATACGGGGACCGGGGGTTTGCCAACGGGAATCTTTCTTTGTTCCATGCCGAAACCAGAATAATTCCCCTATTATGGGACCCAAATCCCACACACTCGGCTCATACCCGAGAATTGCGGGAGAATCTAGCCTGAAGTCGGGGATATATATGAGCGCCCTAGGTTTCCCCGCAATGCGTCGGGGAGCAATACTGAGATAGGATGCGATGAGCTGAATGAGCTAAACGAGCCGCGGGTCTATGATAAATTGTATTTGTCGGAATGTGGGGGTTGAGTGGGGAGGTGGAGGGCTTACTTTGGCATTTATCGAGCTTGCTGTTGCTATCGAGCTGAAGCAGTGCATTATATAGCGGTAGTTCGCGTGCCATTTACCATGTTCCAAATGATACCGCATGCATGTTAAACAACGGCTGATCAACCCACTTGAAATTTGCAACCTCTGAATAGGATTGTACCCTAAGGTTTTCTGGCAGATCTACTCCTCTTTGCCACCTCTATATCAGGGCTGGTTATGGCGGGGGCTTAGATCGCTATCACCAGCTGTAGATCCATTTCCACAACAGTGGGTGCTCCAGCGAAGGTGCACGACTTTGTGGTCGCCTTGCCAAGTCTCCACCCCATTATACTCGGATTCATCAACTCTATATATAATCTTATAAGAAGTATTATCCATGGCACACCCTATCTTTCACCATTTACTGCCATCCTGCGCGGGGACTTGAGGCTGTGTGGTCTCGGGGGTGACATGGGTACACAGCGCATCCTTTATTTGGTTCCTCTGTTAATTGAGCACGTTCTCTTATCGAATAATAGATCACCATTACGAATTTACACTCTCTAAGTTCAGGAAGCTAGTAGTATCACCAGACGAAAGGACAATCCGTTCAGGATATTTGCGTCAAATGGCTATATTTCTATCAAATATGATACTACTATAGTTCAATAAGACAAAAAATGTCCTCCCATTTGTGAAAACAGAGTATCTATGTAGATATCATACCCTGCCGTAGGCATTACGCTGAGTTCTTACTCCACCAAGCCTAGGCTAGGGAATATTCGAAATGTTACTCATGCTCGAACGCCAACCCTAACCCTAGCCATAGGCTTACTATTCCCTTTCCTGAGCTCGTGCTATTTCAGCATACTTGCCTACCCCGCCGTAGGTGATAATTGTCAAATCCCCTTGCCTTATCGGGGATGGGGGGCAAGCCCCCCGCCCAACATCTCATCCAACCTGCTTCTTATCGCAACATCCAAAGTCGGCATGTAATACGGATAGACACTCAACAGCTCGACCATCACATTCTTACCTTGCCTTGTGCACCTGTCTGCGACCCTGCACTCTCGTGAGACGGATTCACCTGTGATACACTACTTCACGTGTGGGTCGGAGTTTTGGACAACGGCCACGCCATGGAACGGAACAGGTGGGCTCAGATGGGAGCCATGCAGTGGGGTAAGAAGCCCATTTATGGTGCAGGGGATGAGGGAGACAATGGAGGAGGCTTGGCCATGATCTTTGAAACCTTTGGCTCTTAGGAGATATGTAGGTTCGAAGTGCGAAGGTCGTGAAGCAGTGGCTGGTGGGCTCCAAGTTGGGAGTGCTTACGCTGCAGAGAGCCTAGTTGCGCATTAGCGAACAAGCATGGATATGACGCGCTGGAGAAACCAGGAAATGGGGCTCCGAGACATAAGCAGTACTACCTCGATATTATACATGTGCCCCGGGGGTCCTCAAAGTGATGCAACGGCGAGAAAGAAACATAATTTTGCAGCTATTGGCCACCACGCCTAAAGTTGGGAAATATTTTCTATAGATCGAATTGCACCAGGTAGAGCTGTGTAATTAACAGTACATGAAAACAAAGATGCCAAGGTTGACTGGGTCTAGCCTTGATGATGGCCACGACACCAGGTACTGAGCTCGTTTCATCACACTAAGGGCCCCCGGGGTACATCCATTTACCTCAGAAATCAGCTACTGAGAGCGAAACTGAGTGAAAGATATATAATGAAAGGTTCAAAATCCAGATATACTAATAAACCACGTACAGTCTTTCCTACACCCTCTCTCGAACTAACATCGATGGGATAGCACATTGGGGGACTTCAAGGTCACGTTATCAACTGCATAGGCGGAGTACTATGAGAGAACACCTCTGCGCCGAAACCTGACGCGCCTCACGCCTCGGGTAGGCCCAGACAGCGTCGAGCCAATCCTATCATATACAGCGTTAGCGATTTAATCGCATATCTACGGTATGTGAGGTCAAAAACGGGTCAAAGGTACCTAGTTCGGTATAATCCATCACATCATCCTCCGTCTCATGCAGGACATCATACACGGCCTTGTTGGCCTCTGCTCCTCTCTGCACCAACCTCAACGCCACCTCCAACCGCCTATATGCCACTGCATAATATAACGGTGTTTTGCTTTTGGAATCGACAAAGTTCGGATTGGCCCCTGCATCTAACAAAGCCCTCATAACCTCAGAGTAACCCCCACTTTGCAACATCGCCGAGCAGGCCTGCATCAACTTCGGGGAAGTCGAGACTGAGGCCTCGCTTGAAGAGGCAGCAAATGATTTGCGGGCGGTTAGAGACTGCTGCGTGGTGGATGATGCTGTCTTTGTTTTTGAATAGATAATCTGTGAGGATAGGATCACAAATAGACCTGTAGTAGCGGCATGTCTGGCACAGCGCGGAGAGGGCACGCGGCGGGAGGTATTCCGTGACCTCTAGCAGCAGCTCGGAGGGTAAAGATGCAATCGGTGATGGTGAAGGCATAGTAGCAACAATCCGGAAGCGTTGGGCAGGCGCGAGGCGGAGGGCTGAGGAGGGGTTATTTATCATTACGCACGATGAAACAGTCGCACAATCATAGCCCCGCATCGCTTTTCGCACAGGTTGGTGGGGCAACAGGCCACGTGGTTCTCGGGCTCAGGATTAGGGTATTGTGAATTGTGTGACCCCGGTCCTGTTTCAGAAAGGATCTTAAATAGAAGATTTCCAGTTAATATGACTTTAAAATATTAACATAAAATATTTCAACATGATAGACTTTTGTTATCGGAGAGGACGGCGTGGTAGATGGCGGGAGAAAAGGGGTCGTTGAGGTAAATACTAGGCGAGGTGGAGAACGCGATAAATAGGGACTTGCCAGCAAGAGGGATCCTTCCATGTGTTACTTCCTCAACTCTGATATTCTTCGTATATTACAGAAACCGGCACTCTTCTTGGCATAGCAATGCCAGAATAGTAGGCCCTTTGTAGGCTCATACCCAGCCCTCCTACCGGAGGGGCTGGAGTATTATCGTTCCGACCTTTGGTGGGATCTTTTTGCGGGACTGTCGGAGGGCTGTCGGAGGGCTGTTTACATACAAAAATAAGGTTTTTTTTAGCCCCCGGCGGGCATCATTTAGGTCTCCGACGGGAAAATTAGCTTTTTTTAGCCTCCATCGGCTTTATTTAACTTCCCGACACGGGAGCTAACCACTGTCGGGCTTCATTTGGGTCACCGACAAAGTAAATAAATCTTTTGTCGGAAGGTTAATGCTCCGGACTCTAGGCGAGCAGCATGCTAGCTGCTGGTGGGGATGGGTACGAGACTAGGCCCCTTGCGCTGATGGATTACTCGGAGTCTCTTCTGATAGACTTGGTATCAAGATGCTAAGCCCTGAAGTCTCTGGCTCCAAGTTTGACTCCGGTAGAGGGGCCAAACGGCTTCTTTTGACCCCTAATACTTCTAAACTATAAAACCATCTAATGGAGGTATTTTTGAATACGGATTGCTAAAAATGAAAATTCAGAAGCAAATGCACCTCTATGGAGTCTCGAGAATTTAGCGATGAGACCTTTTAAGCCACCCTTGACTTTGGCCGAGAAAAAAGATCTGCGAAAAAAAAGATCAGCGCCCCACTACATAAATGATGTAACACGGAAAAAAACCAAACCATCCAGGACTATATCCAAACTCCACCTCAACGATGTCAAACCCTTTAGAACTATTAGACTCGAAAAGAAAGAAAATCTTGGAACTCCGGAGGCTATTTTTTTTTACCTGACACAAACTTTTGCTTTTTATCAAGCCTCGTATCCGCATTAGTTTCACAACACTCTCAGATAAAAATTTTTTTCATTTTCCTAGATTTTCTTCAAGTGATATACGAGAGGTGAGTTTTATTTGAGTGAGTACCTGGTACATAATTAATTAAGTAATAATAGATTGCATCACTCCTTGGTTTACCTACTCGGTTTCAAACTCCTGCTCGCGTACCTTTTACTGGGAAAGAAGCTCTATTTCTACTATGTGCCAGGCTCACTTGGCCAAATCGTCTCCAGATATTAGAGTTTCTCTTTGGATACTCATCTTCCTCAATCTTGGAATGTATAAACTGGATACTTAAGTTTATATTAGATAATTGGAGTTTTTTACTCAATGATTTTGAGTCTGGTCATTTGAGTAGAGACCGATTATCTCTATTTGCAAAAAAGATAAAAGAGCGAGATGCACCATTGGACCACTGCTGGGGGTTTCTTGATTGTACCATTCGCCAGATCTATCGTCCAAAAGAATGGCAACGAGATGTTTACAATAGATACAAGCATATGCACGCACTCAAATATGCTGCTGTCAAGTCTCCCTATGGCATAATATACCACCTGTATGGCCCTAGAGAAGGTCATCGTAATGATAATGCTTTATTAAAAGACAGCAATCCTCTCGATCGATGCCGCAATTACGCACCTGATTTTTACCTTTACGGCGATCCAGCATATTCCAATTGTTTAGTCCTACTCTGTCCATTTTCTAATCAGGAGATGATAGAGGAACAGCGGAGTTTTAATAAACGCACGACCTCATGTCGGGAGTATGTTGAATGGCGCTTTGCAGACATATTAAGGCTCTGGGCAGCATTAGATTTTAAATACAATCAACGCTTATATAGTAATCTTGGTTCACAGTATCATGTAGTAGTCATATTGACTAATATTCATATTTGCTTGTACGGATCGGAGACTTCTATTTTCTTCACTTACGCTCTTGCATTTTTAGCTGATTATCTAAAGCAACCAACTGTATCAGCAAGACTTCATTTGTCTCCTGATGTCTCCTGAGCCTCAGGAGACTCAAAAAATATCAAGGAGCCTCAGGCGACTCTCAGGAGACCCGGGAGACTGTTGGGAGACTGTATAGACAAGTAGTAGTTTGCTGATGTGATCGTTGAATGGATTACTTATATGTATTTTAAGTAGCATTGCTTCTACCTTATCTAGATTGACTAGACACTCAGAACAATTCCACTTCATCCTTCAAAATCTCCTCTATAGCTAGAAGCTTTTGAGAAAGCTCGTTCCGTACTTTAATAACATCCCTCCAAAGTCCTACTACCTCTAACCATAACCTATCCATGCTTTCATTCTGTTGGTCTCTTGTTGCTTTTGTCATATCATAAAAAGCACTGAAAAGCTTTGCAGCACCAAATGATTGAGTTGTGGAAATATTGGATTGTTGCGGTACTGCTTGAGATAATAGAATGCTGAAGGCCATTTGTAAAGGTTCACCGTCTGAAGGTTGTGAATCGCATATACCATTGTTGTCATTTCTCCTTATTCTCCTTCTCTTATTTGAACGTGCAATAATTCTTTTTGGATTCAAAGCATTCAATTCAGTATGCTTGCTAGCAGTGATACTTGTAGTACGGACCAATACAAGCAAAGCACTATTTCGAATAGTATTACTCCTTTTTATTTCCTCCTGTTCAGCTTGACGGCACTCTGCTGTCATCAGCAAGACTTCATTTGTCTCCTGATGTCTCCTGAGCCTCAGGAGACTCAAAAAATTACCAGGAGCCTCAGGAGACTCTCAGGAGACCCGGGAGACTGTTGGGAGACTGCATACACAAGTTGTAGTTTGCTGATGGTTCTAGTTGCTTGAGTATCGATTGCAAATAATATTTCATGTTCGCTTTGTTCCAGGGTGAAAGCCAGACCGTTAGACATCTAAAACCAAACCATTGGTCAAATCTCATTTATTAAGTAGAGAGAAACTTTTACCTGCTCGGAAGTAAAAGGAAATCTCCTAGCCTTCCGGGTCTTTGAACTAACAAGATGCCCACCGCCCTTTTTGAAATTAATCAAGTCTTCAATATAGTCTTTAGTAAAAGGATATAGACCGTTGCGCAACCCCCAAAACCCTTTCCCTTGCATACGGTCAAAAACCTCTGTCCATTTTTTTTCAAGCTGCCCCCGAATTGCTGACCGTGGCCTTACATCCAACACAATACTGCAAAGGGTCTTGCATTCTCTAACTAGCTCTGAATGTGTAGAGCGATCAACAGTAGCCTCTCCACCGTCTAAGTTATACTTGGTGACATCTTGGTTCAGGTCGGGGTCGCATAAGGTTAGGTTCGCATGGTCGCCATCAGCAAGACTTCATTTCTCTCCTGAGGTCTCCTGAGCCTCAGGAGATTCAAAAATTATTCAGGAGTCTTAGGAGACTCTCAGAAGACCCGGGAGACTGTTGGGAGACTGCATACACAAGTAGTAGTTTGCTGATGGCATACATAATTGTATGTGGTCGTGGAGTCACGTACACAATTGTATGGGGTCGCGGAGTCAGGATTGTGTAGGGTCGAGATCGTGAGCATTGGGTCACGAGAATTGGGTCCTGCTTCAATTCTATTATAGAACTGAAACTGTTCCTAATAGATTAGAGACATTCATTTTAGTGATATTGAATTAAGACTCACTAGTTGTAGTAACTGTAGCTGTGGTTGTTGATAGGACGATAGTTTCACTACTCGAGACTTTAGCATACAGTATTATAGTTTACTTTACCTGCCACAGGGCCGCTGATCCTTTTTTCCGCTGATATTTTTTTTTTTGGCCCAAAGTCACCGGTGGCTTAAAAGGTCTATTGACTATCGGGAGAAGCGCGGATCCTATAAAAGCCAAGAAATGAAGCCAGAAAAGAATGCAACGCTAAGGGCTTTTTCCTCTCTACCCCCGGAAATACGGAAAGAGGAGAAACCGCGGGAAGGGTTAGGTTTTTCTAAGTTCAGTCTAAGTGACTGATATGAATCATGTGAACCCGCGGCAACCTCGCAGGTTCAAGCTCGGTCAAAATCATATAGCGGACGCAGAATAAAGAGGTTCCGCAGCGTCCTTTCAGATAGGAGGTGCGCCTACAGGCTGCAGGACCTATATGCAAAAATAAACAAACAAGCAGTGGGTAAAATTGAGGTTTTGCTTCCACGCACCCGACAATGCGCCGAGTATGCCTGGAGTGAATTGACTACTCTACTCTGGGAATTCTTGTATATGTATTTTGCAGACCTTAAGCTGATACATCCGCTTATGATATACTGATGCTTGGTATCCGACAACGAAAGAATTGACCTACTTGCGCATATGGAGCCATATGCGGGACTTTATGCACCCTAACTATGCGAAAGCCCCGTTGCCGGACGCTGCGAAACCTCTCTAATATACTCGGTACCCGTTTGCCGCGGGAAGAACCGGAAATCGCAAACAGGGATGACCCGTAGGACAGATCATCGCCAGTCCATACGGATTTCCCTTGCCCTGAGCAACTGGTTCTAAAGGTTTGAACTTCCCTACCCCTCCAGATGACAGACACGATTATCTACCGCTACATTTCATCACTCCAAGTCCCCGGGATAGAAGCCAAGCTTGACAAAAATGATGATGAAATGATGAAGACAAAGTGGGACACGGCTTCCTGTTATGGCTAGCTAGTCTTGGCTCTGGACAGTCTAGCGTCTTAATTGCGCCCTTCGTACCCAGTCACCCTCTCCCCTCCTCGATTCAGCTCCTCAGTTACAGAACTTCCGTGCCTTTCAATTGTTACTTCCCCCCAACTCTTAGACTCTTTCACACCCTCTGATGCCCTTTCTGCATTCTCAAATGGAGTCTTGGTGTGATGGTGTCATGCGGGATGTCGAAAGGGGGTGAAGGGAGCTACGATCAGACAGGCATCCGGGTCATGGCGGAGCAAAGGGGGCTCCTGTCCTACCTTTCCTTCCATCCGTGAGCCACTTCATCTTCCTCTTCCTCTTCCCCTTCCCCCCCTCCTGCCTTCCTCATCACGACTATCGAGCGCAACTGCGTCACTACCATCAATACAACCCGACCGAACTAAGCACAAGACGAGCTTCCACCCTCATGAGTCCCTCCACTGCTGGGCTTGGAAAACCCAATCTTTTAGGGTGTTATTTTCATCATGACGCTGACAATACCTTGATAACCTATTTTAGGGAATGTGGCGGTAGTAAACCCTAACCCTGGGGCGTGTGTTCAGGTATAGATCTAGAATGACTTCAAGGTCTAACAATTGGGACCGCTGAAGGTTTTGAGTGGTTCGGGCTGTAACCGAGGACTTATGAGTGGGATTCTGCTATTATATGTTGATTCGAGGTTTTTTTCTTACCCGTCTCGAGCCGGCCTGCCGGTAATACCGGTCCTGCAACTACGGAGTCATCTCTCAGGAAAGAAACCCTTCTGGAATGGAGCGACAGGGCCTCAGTTCACTGGTTCCATTTCGTCTATGTCCTTCGTGGATACCTCCCTCAGTATCACCCGACGTCCATCGAATTGGTCTCCTAAGGAAAAAACACTTAGAGACCTGGGGCTCGTTCGGAAATAGACTAAAGGTCGGTTCTTAGTTGTAAGTGCTCTCTTAATAAATATTTTGTTTAGCATCGTTCTTCGAAAACCCGATCTTTTTCTATTTTGGCTAACTGGCCCTTCACTGTCATGAATTGCAACAAACGAAGAGCTAGTTCATCTCAATAATCTCATCACCACCCCCATCTCCAGCAGATCTGTGCTAGACCGAAGAGAGCCTCCCGACTACTGAAATGGCCGAAGAGGAATAGTTAAAAACTGCGGACCCTTATGTGGTGTGGCACCGGCTGGTCTAGCAGGAACTCTGCTTGGATCGATCTCGGCAGGTTCATGGGCTGGACGACTTCCCTAGCCGCTCGGGCACCCTCCTCACTCGAACAGTTGATAACGATTGCTGAGTTATTAGTAGAGAAGCTGGTTTCAACGAAGATAGTTCTCTTTTACGTTAAATGTTCGAGTGAGCAGGGTTCGAGTGGCTAGGGAGATCGTCTATGCGACCCCCCGGCCAGGGCGAAAGCCTGCAGAACAAGAAGAAGTGCGAGCATAAGATTAATGAGTTAAACAAAAACAAAAACGAGCCACATAACATGTGGAATTGGTTAATCCACCAACTATATGTCGTTAGGGTTAGGGTTTCTTTTGCAGGTTTTTGTCCCTTCTTTTTTTTTTTTTTTTTTTTTTGTTTTACTTCATACTCGCATCCAGCCCTTAGGGCTATGGCGGCGTACCAATCCTCTCCAAGCAATCCAGTGCAGGGTCTCACCCATATGGAGTGTTAGCCCCGGGTGTGGAATACCCCAACCGACCTTAAGGCCAGCACCTTCTTGCTTAGTCACACTCCTTCGCATTTTTCTCTGCATGTCCCATTTGGGCGCCGGGTGCCTGGAAAACTCCTCCCCATGAAGGCAGAAACCATCCCACATGCCAAGCCGGGAAAGGAAACCACGATTAATATCCCCTGAGTCACCATGCCCCTACAGGATTCGAACCTGCGACCTTGCCCACCCTCTTTTTGTCCCTTCTAAACGGCGTTCTAATTTGCAGATAAAATCGGTTTCGCGCATACCATCAGCTGACCAGAAAATCGGCTTGAACCGAAGAACCGTTAGAGGATAGAAATAAATAACCCATAGTGATTCTCCCGGGCACAACTTTCACAAGTATCTTACATGTTTTCTCTTCCTTGGTAGTTATTCAGACTCTACCATGGATGAGAAGTCCTTAAGGCCAACCAGGGTTACCTTAGTAGCCTAAACTAGATATTCCACAGCTGTGGTACACTTATACCGCAAGATCTGAGAAGATTCGTTGTGCTGCAGCAGGGATATTTTACACCAAAAACTGCATATTGGCGTTCAAAGACTGCCTGTGGTACCCCTGCTGTCTCGCAGCGGATCCCTCCAGATCCTGCGATATATGAGTTTACCTAGAAATACTCCATGGAACGCCGGGACATCTGAGGTTTTTATATTGACTTTTATATAGGTTGCTACTCCTCCCTCCTTTTATTTATCACCGGAAAAGAATCTAAAAAAGAAAAAGTAATATTGAGATTTCTTTACCAAACTCAACAAATAAGATTAGAAAATTTGAGTAGCAGCCTTGGCGCCGGGGTCCCCAACTGTAGAAACCGGTTGTGATATATTGCAAAACTGCACCGACTACTCAATCAAGGAGCTCAAACTGTACCAACAGTACTAACTGTGGTTTAACTGCGGTCCTATGTCTCGGCATACTCGGCATGATAACAGTCCCAAAAAGAGCCATAGATGTTCTTGAGCAGGGTGTTCGAACTAGGAACTGAGGTGTTCGAGCTCATGAACTTGAACTATATCATTAACGTTTAGGCCGTCGGTATAACCGGCTTTGCAGATCCATAAACTGTTTGAACCATACATTGAGTGGAATAAAACTGTACTAACCGTCAAGTTTAATGGTTCAGTTAAACCGGTTTGAACCAGATAACCGGTAAACCACTGGAAACCCTGCTTTTATATTCACTCACGCGGCTGCAGTAGTCGCTATGACCCCTACATTTTCCAATACCCCTGCAATCTTGGTACTGCCGCATGGGATCATGTGCCACTGTCGAAACCTTCGCAGTCCGGAAGAGGATCTGCAATATCTGTCGAGGGAGAAGACATTTCTAAGATGTGATATCCGCCACCACGGAGCCTATCACCCCGAATTATAGAGGCTTTTTGAAGGGTCACCTTAGGGCCAGAGTTCTGTTTGTGTGTTACTTTCATGGAACTTCATTACCCATCGGAAATCGTGATATCAGCTTCAGCATTTTCCTGCTGTACAGCGGTAGGTAATCAGTGATGGTACACAGTAGTACCTGATTTGGTAAAACGCCACCAACGTTTGGTGTTTGTGCTCCGAGTGTGTTCCATCACCTATTACCTGTCGCTGTACAGCTGATGTTTCTATGCGACAGGTGCCAGAGACAATCTATTACCCTCTACTACGGATCTATCATGACGCTGAAGCATCATTTATTTGTTTGATCCGTTAATTGTATGCAGCCGTCCGGCTATGACAATATCACACTACCCCAAAACTACCTCACTCCCGCCGGCAGCTTCAAGAGAAGAAAACAAGGAAATACAAACATATGAAAAATACAAAACATTCCATTCTTAGTCCATTTCAGCTCCCGCCTTACAGTCAGGTTCTAATGCATTTTCAATTCCCCCCTTTGTCCAGAGCAGCTGCTTTATCGTTGTATGGTCTGGCGCTTTTTGCCTACTTTAGGCGGTGCGGGTGCATTTGGTGAGAGTATGTTCTACGTCTTGGGTTTCTTCGCCGCATTCGCATGCTGCCGACTGTCTCCTTCCCGCTGACGCATGAGTTGACCAAGTAAGAGTTGAAAAATGTTGGTTTTCATAAAAAGGGAGAAAGGATTTAGGTGTCTCGTTGCGATACGGCCTGACGAGTCATGAGGTAGCCAAACAACAGGTCGACCTTCCAGGCGGGTTGAGGTGTGGTAGGGTGGTGGGGTACATTTGAGTCCAGTTGATAATTGTAGGCTAGCTGCATTGGGAAGGTGCTGTTGCATGCACAGCACCTGCAACCACCTGTCTGTTACCCAAACAGTATCTCCCGAATGCTCGAATATTGGCGAAATCCCTCTCATGCATGAGCGCCTGAAATTTGGGTGTGAAAATGTCAGGGTAAGTTGCAGTCCTTAGAGTACCGGGTGTGCACCATAAATACCGAGAACCCCCCCTGCTCGTTTATTAATTGGTTGGATTTGTATGAGCGCCATCTGTGGCAACCAAAGCAACCAATGATACTGGACTATTTTTGCTAGAGGAAAAAAATACAGAGAACCCCTGTATATTTTCACTTTAAAAAATCGAAATAGAATCTAATTAATTTTTTAAAAATATAGAAAAAAGTTATAGTATTGTCCTTCTCTTTAGCTCCCTCTGAGTAATATTTTGATTCTTTAGTTCCTATTGAAGGTTGTTGTTCTGATGAATTTGCAGGTAAGCGAGAGTCAAATTGAGGTGATGAAGGTTGTGTTGCAAAAGCTGCGGGGCAGACTATCCAAATACTAGCTTAGCTTTCAAGTATCACATTATTTAATGAATTATGTATATCAGACCAATCACAGACCTTAGTATGCCCCCTTTTAAAATGTAACGGAGGAACTAAGACTGCACGGAGGAGCGATGAAGATGACGACGAAGACAGGAGCGAGGGACACAGCCAGAGACAGAGGAGCACGAGGCAACGAACAAGGCGAAGACCAGAGGCCGGACAGGGAAAGCGAGGACCGTAGATAACGGCAGAGACGAAACGACAGGGTTTAAGAACCAGGCCAGGAGAAAAACTATAGAGGTCGCAGTAGTAGGCAACCTTCGAGCAAGGCGAGAAAAGCGAGGACTATGGATAGGAAGTAAATATATTCCTATATACGAGAGAACAGGAAGACGAGACAGAGAAGAAAGAAAGAAAAGAACTAAAGGAAAGAACACCGCTCGCTATTTAACATACTCCCCCACCTCTCCACTTCTAACGTCTCCACTATCCCATAGAATCCCATTACCTCAGCCCATAAAATCCCATAGAACCCCGTATCACCACACCTCGTATTCCTCTCCACCATCTCATAAAATTCTATTCTCGATCCTCCCTGCACTACCAATCACCATAACAAATCATAACGTCATCCTGGTTCCATTCCATTACCAATTCCACCTGCACATCGTCCACACATCACATCATTCCACCTTCGCTTATCCTTTCCCCTTCCACCATATTTATTCCACTACTACCGAAGCTCTGGGTCTAATGCCAAGACGCCGGGACATAAAAAAATTTCGCAAAACGGGGTTTTCAGTACATACCCTCAACACCCGGTACAGTTGGGAAGGCCTATAACCGGACCACCTTTGGCCCCAACTTCTAGTGTCAACTCCTCAACCACCATAGCCCCTAAATAATTTTTATATCTATTGAATGGCTCTTTTTTTTTTTTTTTTTTTAAATCATATCATTTATTTCTAAGTACGTGCAGTCATAAACTATAGCATAAAAGACCTATCCCAATATCAAATACAAACAAACGTCCCCCAAAAACACAAAACCAATTGCAAAAGTACAAAAGAAATTCTTTGAGTCCGCAGAGTAGAAATATAAAACAAAATTACATAGGGAACCGCACTTCGACTTACAATCCTCCGATACAGTCCTCCGCAAGCTGTCTGCTTGCTGCCTAATATTAGGGCTTTGGTGTGTGTAGAAAAATTTTTGCATGGTTAAATACTGGTTGAAGAAATTGAACTGAGGGAGAAGTCTAGTGACCCTGAGTTCAGAGGGGAGAAAAGAGTTTTAACCGGAAAGTTGGTTCTCGTTTCGGTGATCAAGGCAGCGAGAGCAAGGGTGAGGGGGATGTTATCCCATATTTCATTCAGCGAGGAGGTGTGTGGCAGCAATTTATCACGTATAGCCTTTTTTGTGGAGCAGTGTAGAATTGCGTGTAGGGTTGTTTCGGGTTCTAGGGTGCATCTGGGGCAAATCTCGATGTCGCTAATATTGATCCAGGATTTGTGTGCTTTCAGGTAGCTCTTGGCTACCCTGAGCTGGTGAATTCTAGAGGCAGTGAATTTATGTAGTTTGGTAAACTGAGGAAGAGTAACAGTAGATAAAAAATTGTAGTAATTGGGTGGGGGGTAGATGGCAGCCCAGTGCGTTAGTAAAATTTTCTTAGCTCTGAGGGTTATTTTGTGGTGCAGGAGCCGTGCTTCAATAAGGGGTCTGGCGTAGGAGCATAGGCATTCTATATGAAGAGATGCGACGCCTTTCGTTGCGTTGGAGTTTCACTTCTTTGGGGGGTTTGATCTCGCTTTCAGAAGTTGGGAGTGGGAGTAGCAGCGGTATTTTGAAATGGTGGGAAGCTGAAAGAAGATCTTCCAGTCACCGGGTTATTACGGGGAGAGGTTTGGAGAATTCGAATGGCGTATTTCTATGAATTAGCTCTTCTGCTTTTTATCTACAGTTCTATAGAGGGATAATTAATTTAGATGTTGTGATTAAAGTGTAGTTCAGTTTTAAAGTTGGTATATTTTTGGTGTTGGGCCTATTGAATGTCGCCTCTATTTATTGCCTATTCAGGTAATTTCCAGTAGAATATTGCCTAATTGGGAGTAGCTCTACTATATTTGCTCCAGTCTCATGTATCTTGGCATTAGTCTTCCAAATCTAGTTACCTAAAGAAGTAATTAATTATATTAATAATCATCAAACTGAATGTCGCGGACACTCCGGATATAGGCTTCCCCAACTATACTACGGATATGCTATGTCCTGGGCGTATGAGACATTCACGAAATCTCTCTCATACATGAAAGTCATGTGATATCCAATTTTTGCTGTAAGATATGTCTGGGTAAGCTGTTTGCTGTATTATCAGTCTTGAAATTACTTGTGAAATACCATAGACTTCGTTGAATGCTGCTTTATTCTAGTCAATCACTTTCTACAAAGGCGAAGCTAATGCATGAGAGAGATTTCGCTAGCGTTCTGAACATCCGGGAGACAGTACTTGCTGCCGTAACCCTATTTCATGGATACAATGGACTGTTCGGGATGGCAAGATTGGGACTGGACGGATTGGGATTATTGTGCGTCTGGGAAGCAGGATTTGTCAGATAAGGTTCTATGAGGTTCTGTTACACGGAGGAGTGAGTCATAGTCGGGTTATGCGGAAGTATGAGTCATGCTAAGTGAGGGGTTGTTGGATATATAAGGGAGGCAACGGAGCCTACTTGTGTCGTTCTTTTCCTTTCCTTTCTTCTCTACGCAACGTCTTCCGTATTTTATCAATATATTATAGTTTTCTTTTCAGAAACTATCGCTGTCCACAAAAGTATAACTTATTACTCCTTTATATTATCGGAATTACCACACCCTACACCCCTATATGACTAACCTCTTATAGCATATGTAATGAGCATCATGCAGTATGACAACCGTCCTATATAGAGTTCTACATATTTCGTCGATGTAGCGTTTCGACCAATATTGCATACCATACAAACAGGGGGACTTAGCACTTTTTTCTGTGTATGCAATATTGGTCGTGTTCGGAAACGTCATGGAATTAGTAGTAATCATGAAGCTAATATTAAACATAAAAATCTGATATTGCTACTTTTAATACCATCCTTGGTTAGAATTCTGATTCAGCTGAAACGAAACCGAGTCAATTAGGAGAAACAAAAATTTAAGCACGAAATATCTAGAGCATCAAATCGACGATTATGAAAAACTCTCCACAATTCAGACTGCGTTAACCAATATCATCAAAAAAGGCATTATTTATTTCTGTTACGGAGCACTTAGGACTATGGTGGAAGAAGCGTTGTACGGGTAGGGTGTTAACCATGCGCATAGCATGAAGTGATTGGCTGGATCCCTCAGGTGGAGAGCCACAGTGCCCACTCCAGCCTCTCAGCTAAGCGAGGGCACTTTGGCTGCCTAGCGACACAACACACAACCAGAAGCCCCAATCACCCATAAACTTGAATAGTCGAGATGGTTTCAGAAGAATGCGACCGCTTGGAACTGAAAGAGGTAGCTCTAGAAGAAGGCGTGGAGATCAAGGTTAGTATGAGAGCGGACTTAAAGATAATCACAAAAGCTTACTTGCGCATACAGAGTAACACGGGGTTAATATTGGATCAGAATTCTCCCAAGTGGCCACAATTAGTTACGGTCAACACAATATCAAAACAAGCAAAGTGAAAACAACGAAAGCGTGCACTAGAAAGGGAGCTAGCAAACACCCAATTCAGAATCAATCCAGGCGGTTCCCTTCATCAAAGTCTGAAAACAGAGAACCTACCCACCTTAACCAAGTTGGAGCGAGTTAGTAGTTCATCAATTCTTAGTTTGAAACCTGGGGTCGGGCTACCTGCACCAGCATGTCCTTTATTGAATTGGGCCGATTCATTTGGAGATAATTCAATGGTGAAAGAGGCAATTGTCAAGTGGCCGGTAGCTGTAGGATTGAGACAAAATAGCGATCTCAGGCTTATGATACTTGATACGGGTAGGTAAATATAATCAATCAAATAATAAATACTACTTGCTTACTTAGATACAGCTATTCGGGATATGAAGAAAGTACTTGGCTCAAAGCAATGCCCAATAGGACAGGACTTTACTCGCTACCATCAGGTCTTTCAATTTATGAATACTCAACGGGTCAATCATGACATTGGACGTGTAAAGTTGGCAGTTCAAGTAGCGGATGGGTACTAAGGAGGTACAAAGTTAGCAAATGCGATTCAGATAGCAGAGAGAGATTGGGTTAGGGAACGTTATATTATACCAGGGAAAAGAGGACGTACTTCCGCTAAAATCTGGGGCATGTTAGAGGATCAAGGTACTTTATTGGCCGTTAGGGAATGGCTTACTATCAATAGTTCCAATATATCTTCACAAGGACTCACAGACTTCGTGGTTGGTTATTGGAGAAATATTACAAAAGGACTCGGAGACGGCAATTCAAATGGGAGCTATATCGATGAAGATACGATACAAAAGATCCATGGGGCGTTACTGAAATTACACCATCTTGATCAAAATGAAAATACCTGGAGTCTTACCAGTAGGTCAGCAGTTACATGGCTTCACCGTCTGAGTTATGACTGGAAACAAGTACGGAAAGGACTCTATAAGGATGGACATGAACGAGGAGATGTTTTAATGTATAGAAATGAGAAATATCTGCCTTTTTTAGAGGCAATTCAACCACGGTTGATACAATGGAATGAAGAAGGGGGAATGATATATAGTCCAGCAGATATATGGGCGTCAACTGGTCAATGTCCTGTCGTGTTAGTTACTCACGATGAATGCACCTTTTACTCGAAAGATGGTCCTACATATCAATGGATAGCAAAAGGAAGTCAAGCGATCCGGAAGAAGAGCTTGGGGAAGAGTATTATGCTATCTGGATTTTTAACACCCATTTCGACTCTCCGAGTTCCAGACCATATTGATGACGATCAATTAAATCAGTTAGGCTTACGGAGACATGCTCTTGAGATTATAGAATGCGGAGGAGATTTATGGTGGGACTCAGATAAATTAGCAGCGCAGATTACCGATTATGCAATTCCGATTTTTGAACTACAATTTCCAGGATGTCAAGCTTTATTCCTCTTTGATAACGCACCATCACATCGTTCATGGCCAGACGAAGCTTTACGAGCTTATTCAATGAATTTTAACCCTGGCGGAAAAGCACCAATAATGCGAGACGGTTGGTATATAAATACCGATGGAATCAGAGTTACTCAGACTATGATATACAAAACAACCGATGCTTTAGTTCCTGCCAGCCTTCATGGTCAACCTAAAGGCTTAAAAATAATCCTGCAAGAACGTGGATTATTAGGACCGGATCTAAAACACAAATGCAAATCTCAATCACTGTGTGATGCTACTAAAATTGGAGGCTGTTGCGCAAGATCATTAATGTCATTACAACCGGATTTTCAAGAGCAAAAGAGTAGATTAGAAGAGCTAGTACAAAGCATGGGACATTTAAGTATATTATTCCCTAAATATCACTGTGAGCTCAATTGGATTGAGCATTATTGGGGTGCGACTAAATGGTATACCCGAAAGAATTGTAAATATACTGTGTCTGATCTTAGAAAAAGAGTTCCAGAAGGTCTAAAATATGCAGAGGGTTTTATATGGAAGTTTTGGAATCGTACTGATAAAATAGCACAAGCTTATCGGGAAGGTGCTGGATGGGGAGCTGAAGTGACCTATAAAAGTCATCGTAGAGTTAATATCTCTTCACGGAACGGGTTGGCAGTGGACAATGTATAATTATCAAATATCTCTAACGATGCTGCCAAGCCAATCATAAACTCGTGGCGCATTAATTTTACAGGAGGGTGTGCACATGGTTGACATCCTACCCGTACAACGCTTCTTCCACCATACACGAGAAGCGAGAAGAAAATAATGACGCAAGATAGATCGAGGGGCATAGCCGCAGTCAAAACAAACACAAACGTCACGGCCAAGGCGAAGACCGACAGGACAGGGAAAGCGAAACCAACAGAGCAGGAAAAGTGGGGATCAGGTAAAAATCAAGGTCAGGATACGGTTGTCCTAGCAAGAGTCATGTCAACCCTTGGCGCTCAGGCATCCACAGTTGCCAGGCCGCCCGGGCTGGTTGCTGGCGCCGCTGAGCGGCACTGTGCTGCGAGACACATGCACATGTAACAAGGTAGACGCAAACGCCGCATGCATGCTGGTGGCGTTGGGGAAACCACTTTGTTTCGCCCAACCGCGCATACACAAGGTAGACGCAGCTGTAGCAAACGCCGCATGCATGCTATGGTGGAAGTGCCTCGAACTTTCGCCCGCTGCATGAGCTCTACTCTGGTACGGAATGTGATTGATCAGGGTTGACGCCCCTCTCATGCAATAGATCGAACTGGACTGGACTACCGGGCTCTGGATCGGTCAAATTCTTGATAGGCCTCAATCCGACGGACCCAAAACGGAACCTTTTGGTCGTCTCGACCAATGGGTAAGTGCTGTCCCGGCCCACTGCGGTATCATATCATATCGTAAGTATCTATACCTATCTACAAGGGGTTAGCGGCGCCCGGCATGGGCTAGGGCTCGCGCGGCGATCCGCCTACAAACTGGCCGCAGATTACTCAGCAGGCGGTTCGCTGGTTGCCTGAAAACCTTGAGTGTGGGTGCGGTTGCGGCATAAATAGATTTCTCTTTCCCTTTCAGATCCCTCCTCCATCTCCATCTCCACCTCCATCTCTCTATCTCTCTCTCCCCCCCCCCCCCATCTCCACTAAGCCAGGTACACAGTTTCCCCCCAAAAATCGATAGCGGGGCCACCGACAGAGAGAGATACACATCGTCTACTTGCTGGTAAGGCGTCCACGGCAACTGCGAGGGGAGCGTGCTAACAGGTCCTCCAGCATTTGCGTTCGACAAACCGACAGGAAACCCCCTCCACTGCTCAATGTTTCCCCTCATCATCGGCGCCTTCATTGCCCTCTCCATCGTTTGCGTCGCAGCCATATTCAAGGGCCCCAACAAGGAGAACGAAACCGTGCAAAAGGTCCGGATGCAGGCGGAGCGCGAGGCGAAAGAAGAGTGCGAGAGGGCGGAGCAGAAGAGGTTGCTGGAGCAGCAAAGGGCGGAGATTCGGGAGAAGGAGGCGGAGGTGAAGCGGTTGGAGGCTGAGATGGCGCAGGCAAGGCTCGATGCGGAGGGGAAGAGGACAAGTGAGGAGGTCAAGGCCAGGGAGAACACCAGAAAGGCGGAAGAGGAGTTGGAGAGGCGGAGGAAGGAGGAGGAAGAGACCCAGGCCAAGATCGCGGAGGAGAGACGAGAGCTCGACGAAAGGAGGCGGATGCTCGAGAAACTAGAGAAGGAGCAGCAGGAGGCGATAGAGAAGCAGAAGGAGCTAGAGAAGCAGAAGGAGGAGCTGGCCGCGCAGCTCAAGGCTGAGAGGAAATTCGGCGGCCCAGTGCGTTGGCCCACAAGGGAAGAGTTCCGGTCGGCGCTAGCCAAGACCCAATACACGAGCGGCAACTTCCACTTCGCCATCGTCGGGCGGGCCGGCAGCGGCAAATCGTCGCTCATCAATGCCTTCCGCAACCTCGGAAACAGGGACATCGGCGCCGCCCGGACCGGCCCCAACGAGGCCACCCTGGAGGTTACACGGTATAAGGACCCGGGGACCGAGGCACCGCGCAAGTGGATGGTATGGTTCGATGTGCCAGGCGCGGGCACCCAGCGCATCCCCCACAGGGACTACTTTATCCGCCAGGGCCTGTATGTGTTTGATCTGGTCTTGCTGGCGCTCGGCGACCGCTTTGAGGAGATCGATGTGCGCATCATTGCGGATTGCGCGCGGTTCAATGTACCACTGTTTATCGTGCGGTCAAAGGCGGACATGCACATCATCAACGCTATGAAGGAGGAGCGTAGCGACTACGCTCGCATCGAGGATAACCCGGGGCTGTATGTCGAGTGTCGCGATGAGTTCGTCACAGAGACTCAACGGACAGTGAGCGAGGGGCTGGAGAGAGGGGGCCTGCAAGACCAGGAGGTGTATATTGTCTCGCGGGACATGCTGCGGCGCACGTACAACAGCGCCCTCCAGGGACAGAGGTGGCCAGAGTATCTCGAGAAGGACCCGGGTATGATCCACGAGAGGCATCTGGTGACTGAGCTGCTTAGTGCAGCCGCCAAACGGCGGTGTGAGACAAGCGGACAGCTGAAGGATATTGCATCGGTATACAGCCCAATTGATTTGTTTTATATTGATATGCTGCCCTTTTCCGTTCTCTGCTAACACGGCCACCGTGGTGCTGTTTTGTAGGACGCAGTCGGCTTCATGAGGGGGGCAGTGGCGGGCCTCTTCCGCAAGCGTGAAGACGGGCACGGCGGCGAGCACACAGGCCCCCCCGACGTCGCCGAATTCCTTGACGGTCAAGGCCAGTCGGGCGGGGAACGGGCACAGGCAAAGCCGCAGGCCACAACCCACAGCCCACCGACCCCCGCCCCGGAGGATCATACATCTTGCGAGACAGCGCACACAGCTTAGCAGATGATGCACCTTCTTCTATTACCTGTATTGTCTGTGTATTTCCTTTTTTTTTCCTTTCATCGGTGCGGTACACACTATCCATCCATATTTGAAGTCATGAATACCAGCAGTCATGTATTTTCAAACATAGTTTTCGTACTGCTTTATACACAATAAATGTACCCCAAGTGCTCTTTCCCACTTTGTCGGTGGAGTTTGTAAGCTCGCTATTTGTGAAGGTCGCCAAGTGAACTCGCTGGTTCCACTGCCCATGGCATATAGATAGAGCTCCTCACAACTGTTACCTTGAGTTATTAGGGGAGGCAGGGGATTAGAGATTTATATCTTCAAAATGCGACAGGAACAAGACGTAGACACTCCTAACGAAACAACCCGGACCCTCCCTAATAACTGATCCACAGGGTGCTTCTCGTCGGCTATGGGCTCTTTGAAATCAAATCCTGTGATGAAATCAAAACATGCACTGTATCAACTCATATAAAAATAGTAACATCATGATTTATTCTTCTACGCAATGAATGAGTTAAACAGAGGAGGATTCAACATCGATCGCGTAGCAAATACCTCATACCTGTATCGCCAAAGCGAAACACACGACATCACTCGCGCCAAGACCTTTGACCGAGAGCTGAAAAATATATTGAGGAGCTAATTGTTCTAAACTGACTCTGCCCGAGAGTGCTATCTACTGCGTTGCCATTGTATAACTGTGTTCCTTCACCACCAAGTCTATACCTAGCGATACCTAATATCTCAAAAAACAAGACTCATAGCCATACAAACTCAATGCACTATATTATGAATTGAACAAAGAAAAACGCATTGTATGTTTCTTGCATACCCTCCACCACCAAAACCACCACCAAAGCCAACAGAGGTAGCAGCAGCAGCACCCACAACACCCTCCCCAGCGCCAGCCGCATACAGGAAAACCCACAGACCTAGGATACCCTAGGGTTCCCCGTAGCAGCACCACCGGCGATATTGGGGCAGGGACAAAGATAAAGTCCGACCCTGGCGTATGGGGCCCTGCATCACAGGTGGGCACTGGAGGGTGGTGTAGGTGAAGAATATGATATCGGGTTCCCAAATGTGATATCGGGGAAAACTAAACTTCATTTCCTGTCGGAGGCCAAGATGGACCCCACTGGAGGCTAAAAACAAAACCTTATTTTCCTTTCGGGGCCTAAAATGAATTCCGCCGGGGCTAAGAAAGTCCTTAATTTTCATGTTGGAGGGATCCGACAGCACTCCGACCGCGACAGCAGCTTTTCTAGTGTCACTGAAAGACAGAAAAATAATGCTCCAACTTCTCCGGTAGGACTGGTAAGAGGCTATGTAAACGAACTCGGGCTTACTGATATATCTATATAGGACTAAAATATAGTATGTCAAAAAACACGGGGGTTGGAGACCTTTGGTGGTTTGGTTGGCCGGTGGGTGCCTGGGATTGTGTTTGGGGCATTAGTTGCACAGCGGGGGTAGGGAGAGAGTAAGGACTGGCGGTGGCAGGTAGGTTGACAGCAGGGGGAAAAAGCGGTTTCGCTCAAGTGATGCAAGGCAAGATATGGTGCGGGAAGCTTGTCACGGAGTAGTTTGACACCTCCGGTTTAACTGATTATAGCCTATCAACCACCACACATACTTTTAATTTTATTTGATCTATCTACTCAGTCTCATTTGCTCTCTTATGTACTCAGAATTTCAAATTCGTTGAGTTCTAAAAATATTTTGACTGGGACAATGTCGCTTGTATGGTCAAAAAAGTACTTTTGCTCATCCTAGGCCACTCTTTGCATATAATTTGCATGTGTTAGTAAGCAAAATCGATGTGGCGGCACTCGGTGTCAAGGTTTCCCAAACCATATCAGTTCCAAACAGCTGTAAATAGCCGCTTTGAACTCGCAGGGATATTATAGCCCCGCATTGAGAACATATCTCATTATCAATCGACCACTATTAGCATTTATATTTGCAGCAAGGTGCACGCAATGCAAATATCATTGAGTTCTTGGATTCGCAACAACTTTGGTCTCGCAGGAAATCCTGCTGTGACATCACCCAACTAGAGGAATGCAATATAAATTATTGGTCTATTAACAACCCCAGCGAGGAGTGAACTCATAGAATGCTGAGACCCCCACTCTTCCCTGGCTGGTAGCTACATTCCGCATAGGTGATCTTATCTCTATATATAAAATAATTCAAAATTCCAAAAACTTAAAAATGACTCCAACCCTAACCCTGTCCGTACTGGCTTTTTCCAGAAAGTGGTTTTGGAGAGGTGATAAACGCAGACGTAAGCACCTAGGCGTGTATGAGCTATTGTGAGGAGTTGTTCACCGGCGTATAGCTGTGCTCGGTGGTTTTTGGGGTCGTTCCAGTGGGGACCATTGATACTCGGACGTCGGGGGTGCTGCAGGTCGACCTCCCACGAGTGCGCATAGAGGATGTCCTCACAGCTCTTTCCGCCATTTCCGTGAACCGTGGAGCGAGACGCGGGGGGGTTGTGAAGCGGTGGGGGAGGCCAGGTGCGTGCGGGGCTGCGGTCTTTTCCGTTTTTTTTGGGCGTGGGTGGGGTAGTGGGGAGCTGTTTGTGGGTGGTGCGGGTGGGGATAAGGATGGGGTTGGGGTCGTGTCGGATGAGATTTACGGAGCGGTTGGCGGGGGAGGTGATGGTGTTGATCGCCACCAGGGGCGGGGGTGGGTGGAGCGGGAGGTGGAGCGGTACCACCCGGCACTGTTGGGGCCCTGTGGGGGGTCAGTAGATCATCATCGTCACTCTACAGCTCTGCAGTCTCACCAGTCACATCACCGTCCGGCTGCGCGAACGTGGTCAGACCCTTCGTCTAAGAGTGGTTTGGCTTGTCAACAGGCCCGCGTCGCGAAGCTGGCGGAGATAGTAGACGAGAGGTAGATATCAACCCAGTAGTACTAGCTGTGGGTGTTGGGGGAAAGGGGTAATAGCGGTGCCGTATTATGGGTGTGGGGGCGTCGGTGGTGCATGGCGAAGCAGCATCTAGGAGGCGGGGGAGTGCGGAGTGGGTTCAGAGGGGGGAAGGAGATTGTCGATGAGGGGTGAAGCTTGGCAGGCGCCTAAAGAGCATCCGATAAGATCCCCGCGATAATCTAGTTAAGGGGGGATATTTTTTGGCGGACAAAGCACATGCTGTTGAGATTTCTGTTGCGGGCCGGGGAAAATATATCCTCACTGTAATAATGTGGCAAGGTCTAGACCACTCTTATATCATGTCATTACTGTTGTTTGCCAAGGATACTATTGCTTTAAAAGGGCTAATAAATTCGCTCCTGTATTACCAAAAAATATCACAAGAATTGTATTCGCTGCCAGAGTCAATATCACAAACACAGGCGCAGCTCATCCCCACCCTAGAAATGTCAAGTTATCCCTACCTCCACCCCCCTACTATATATATATACCTTGGTTCAGTCAGGTAGCATAGTTCTACTTAATGTTGCATTAATTTCTCCATGGCAGCTTCCCTATCTACTAACTCGGGCTTCCCAGATTAACCCTAAGTCTCTGCACCGCGGAGCTCCCGGAGAATGCGAGAGAAAAAGTCACCGTCGCTCTCGTCACCTGTGTGGTCCTCGCTATCCTCGTCCTTCCTCTCTGGTTGCTTGGGCTTCCGAGAGGGATTTGGTACCGCGGGAGGCGGAGCACTGGACCTAAATGAACCCCGCTTGTGAGGTTGTCAGGCGTCTGTCAAGGGGTTTTATGGAGACCAGACCACCTACCAGCAAAGACATTTTCCTATTCCTCAGTTCCGCAACGACATCTAATCCCAATTCTCTCGCGTCCTCGCAAGACGACAGATGTTCTAGGACACGTTCGTCATATGCGGCCACTGAATCGAAGAGGTATTCACGAGCACGGTGCAGAAGCCTTTCACTATGGTCTGCAATTAGATCATGTAGTCTCTGGTGAGTATCGTTCTGAGCAATGTTTCGTAGAAGCTGTATTATCAGCTCGTCCCAGAATTCGCGTGCTTGCTCAAGAAGGATATCTTGGAGGTCACGGTCGTATATGAGGAACCTCATGAGCTCGCTTAAGGCATTTTTGCTTTGGACAAATTGCTTTGGGTTAAACCGTATCAGTTAATGGCTTCATGCTTTGTCGGTAGTTTCTATACGGACCTCATCTCCCGCCCACTCAAACACCCCCGAGATCCGGCCAACGAGAGTTGAGAGTTGTTCAATGCCTTTCTCTGGAAGCTTGAACTCTACATGAGAAGAATGAAGTCCCTTTGTAAGAGAGAGAAGCGAACTGTTGATAACATTGAGGTTGCTCATTTTGGCGGGGCCTCCAAAGGAGGGTGTGGTGTTCTAGTATTGTATGATATCCAAAGGTCCCTTGACAGAATATAACGCCAAAGAAGAATCTGGAATCCAAGTATCACCCTATGATGTGCTCTCCTCGCGATTGATGCAAATGTAGGTAGTTTGGTAGAGCGGTGGAGGGTCAGGCGATACGGAGGGTATCCCTTGGACGGCAACTGTTCTATTTACTATAGCAAGCGAAATGTATAACCGGAAGGATCTGCATCAACCTTCTACTCGCAACTGCATAAAGTTTCTGAACACAACCGCTATTACATGCCATACAAAAATGTGGGCTTGGCGGTTTTTTGGGGAGTATGCAATATTAGTTGTGTTCAAAAACGCTATGACATTGCGACCTGTACGTTGGACATAATGAAAGCGGGGAAACGAAAGCGGGGAACGGAATCTTGATTTTCTGGCAAGGCTCACGAACACCCCCCCCCCCTCTCCTCTGCACAGATTCATATTATTTCCACGGGAAGTCATCCATGCAAGCGAAAGCCACTTGCTGCGATGGAAAGGAAAGATCATCCCGTGAATTAGTAAAACATCTTCTACATACAAGGGTCTGGGATTTAGTGAGTGAACGGATTCTCACCTGTTAACGCCCAATTTTGTTTATTTACTTAATGCTAAGCCTTGTATGTATGTACAGCGGTGGGTAATAAGTCATCGGATGACCTAACCAAATTTTACCTGCAAACGCGCATTCTAGTGGCGTTCCGTCCGATGACTTATTACCCACCGCTGTACTACTACTAGTTCCTCTGTTTGTATGGTGGCGGATATGATAATGTGTTGGTAAAAAGAGAAGAACGCTAAATCTATCTCCTCACCACAAATCAATGATTTTTGACTTGAGCCGCGGTACTTCTCTAGAGAATCCGTAGGAGAATCAAAGTACGGCCTGAAATTTAAATTAAGTTGTGTTTTTGTTGAGAAAAAAGGATTTCAATTTTGTTAGGCAGGACAAAGCTTGTTACCCATACAGGTTTGTTAAGGCGGATTTGAAATCCTCACGAGTCAGCACTCGCTCTATCCTAATTGGGCATAACCACTTCCCTAAAGGGGGACTGATCTGTGCCTGGAAACTTACACCTTCTGCCTACACCGACCCCGTTGTCGTGTCCGCCACCATACTCTATACGCAGAACCACAGCTTAGACTCTCCCACCAGCCTCCACTTTCCGCCATTGTATAACTTCACTCAGCGGTTTTTAGAATCATTCTAGTGAGGGCCATGTTGATTGATTGATTGACACTCGGACATCGGGGGTGCTGCAGGTCCCACCGCCCATGAGTGCGCAGTCCTTCCCGCTCGGGAGACGCCGTTTCTGCAGATTGTGGAGCGAGGTTCTGGAGCGGTGGGGAAGGCCAGGTGCGTGGTGTTTCTTCGATCTCTGCGCGTGGTTGGGGGGGTCGGAGAGGGAAGGTTTATAGGGTAGTTAGCGGGGGGGTTGGTGGTGCTGCCTCACCAACAGGGGGGGGGGGGTGGAGCGGGAGGCGGAGGGGTACCACCCGCGGGCGGGGGCTCTGTGGGGGGTCAGTGGACCGTGAGTCTACAGCTCTTCAAGCTTTTCCCTCCTCGTCGATCACGTCATCGTCCGGCTTTGTGAGCTCAGTAGGAGCCTTCGTCCAAGAGTCGGTTGGCTTGTCAACAGGACCCCGTCGGGAAAGTGGTAGAGATAGTCGAGGATATCCCAGGGGCTGTCGGCGTGGGTAGGGGGGGGGGGTAGGTGTCAACCCAGTTGTGCTCTGGGAGGTGGGGGAGAGGGCCTGGGAGTGTGAGCGGTGGCATAGTATGGTGCATAGTGGATGGTTAAGCAGCGTCTAGGAGGAATCGGAGGGGGTGAACTAAGGGTCGACATGGGTGCGGGGAGGTGCGGGGTGAGGGTTGGGGAGAGGAGGAGGAGAAGGCGCTACCGCCTGCCCACTAGGATAAGATACCTAACATTGGGAAGGGCGGGTAACCCATTTTTGATAGATACTTCTTATTTAAGCAAAGACCTTGTGTGCGACATGCAAAGTAGAAGTCAGAAAAAGAGAGGCTTCGTTGGTACATTGGCCTCACTATATTTTGAGCGTGTGGGGCCCGGAGGAGGTTTGGGTAATTTCCTCTATTCAATAGACGTGGTTTGGCATTGGGTGTCTTTAGAACTGGAATGGGACTTGGAACAATACTGTAAGTACTGATCATGACGTTAGCTTTAGCTTAGAGTTACATGATGACGTTAGTGGATCGATCAAGGGTACCGGAGATAGTCGGTTTTTATCTTCATTTTTACTTCCACTTTATCTTCTGTGTCTCCCGCACCCTTTCATTTTCCTGCTGCCCACCTTTACTTTACTCCCTGGCGCTTTCGTTCTCCGTGTGGTGGATTTGCTGCATAGGGATCGGTATCCCTCCCCAATAGTTGCTACGCCGGCACGGTGTTCATTTTGATACGCGAGGGAGCGGGTCCTGTTGACTGGAGGCATTACGAGCTCTCACTTGCACTCCCGGGGGGGGGGGGGTCGTCGGTGCTCGGCTCACAAGCTTGCTGGCAAGAACATACGAAGAAGACGACAACTAATACACTAGTTCAGGGAGAGAGAATGCTTGAACAGGAATAGGAGGAAGATTACAGGGTTGTAGGGTTATTGAGCAATCGTGTACATCTGAGCTTGGTAATATTGAATGTTTAGCCTCCAGACATGAAGTCTTATCCTGGGAACTTATAGCTACCTCAGCGCAGCAGAATGTTAGGCTGTGCACATTGTTCAAATCCACGCCATAAGATGTGATTGTAGTTCTGTCGGTAATAGTATACCAAACAAGACGCCCACTGGCTGGTATAAATATTTTTTCACTCTCGCGGGTAACAACGTGCCGGAGAACCGCGTGATAGGCTGTGAAGATGGTCGACGACGCGGGACCTAGAAGATACTTATTAGTATTGATGAGCTCGGTAATGTTATATATATACGACCAAGATTCTCGTATAGAAACATGTGTTACGACAAACCGATGTAATCTGAGCAATCTAGCCAACACCTTCTAGAAAACCGAGACTCCAACTAGCCCCAACTACCTGAAGCTACCAACTCGCCTCCCCTGCCTGCTCAAGGTTCGCTACCCACATCGTTAAAGGAGGCGAATGTTCCACAGATGGAAAAGGTGGGAAAAGAGGGGCTAGAGCAACAAAGACTCGCTTATCTACATGTACTCGCAACTTCATAGCGTTTCTGAACACAACCGCTATTACATGCCATACAAAAAAGTAGTCTTGGCGGTTTTTTGGGCGTATGCAATATTGGTCGTGTTCAAAAACGCTATGAGATCGCGAGTAGTCGGGTGCAGCGATGGGTCATACGTCATCGGACGACCCTGCCACAATTTTGCCTGCAAACGCGTATTTTAGTGGCGCTCTGTCTGGTGACTTGTTACCGATGTGGGGCTCCATCCTAAACTTGAAAATCCGGTAAGTACAGCCTATGCGGAGACCTTGCCCATGGTTAGTACCTCCATATGTAATAGTTTCCCCACCTGCAAACCACCAGCGCATCCATTTCTGGGAGAGGGGTATCGAATTTTTACACAAGCTGCCACGGCTAGACTTACCTAACAGCTCCAAATAGCAGCAGTCAGATCACGCTTTGTTGCGAGGAGGGTTAGGGTTACGCATTCCATAGTTGGGTGGCTGTTTATTATTTCTTTATTTATACTTCACACTGACTGCTTATAATTTAATTTACATGTGCCTACATCTTTATGTATAAACTCCATCTGGAGGATTCCTGTAGGATGAGCACGTCACTCTCTAGTCTGAATAAAGCGCGCACTAATACTTTTGTACTTTTTTCAGGTCTTATAAGGGCACGCTTGTGACCAGAAATCTATACTCATATCATGACTACCATTTTAGATAGAGAAGGGAGGAGTAAAATGTTACTTGATTCTACGGCGGAAGCAGGTTGGCGAGTGATAACCCATGATCCAGAATACCCCTGCGCTTGCACGCATCCACGCCCGCACCGGGATACGTCCGCAATATAGACTCTACGGGTTAAGTGTGAAACTAACATCTCCGCTAACCCCGCGCCCCCACACAACACAAATAGTACACGGTCGCGGGGCGTAGTTTCCCATGCCTGCGGAACTTTTGCGTACATACTCCTGGTCAAAGACAACCACGCCGCGGGTTGGGACATATGCCCGGGAGGATAAAAAACAAAAATAGGGGAGTGTTTAAGTAATGCCTGTTCCGAAGTGCTACATAGCACTAGGTATTCCCTATAGTGCCGTGCATCAATAGCAGCGAACAAGAACCTAACTATCTCCACACAGTCAGCACCAGCCCTCGCTTAGGTGTGGTGGCACCGGGATTCCCCCGCCCCCTGCGTGCCCAAGCCGCGCTGCACCTCTCCTCCGCACCCGGTGGCCCGCAACAGCACCCCCGGAACCCCCGTCGCCAAAATCACCAGAACTACATCTTCACTCCGGAAAACGCGCTTCCGTCACCCCCCGTTGTCTCCGGCGCGGCGGCAACCGCCCGATCCTCGGCATGTACGCCTCCCCGGAGACGATCCCTCGCACCGTCGGGAATATTGGCGGGGTCGCGTTCTGGTTACCGGTTTTAGTAATGGCACGGACTAGGTCACGGGATTGGCAGTTTCATCCATGGGGGCGGTACTGCTTGGGTGTCGTGCTGGGGGGGTGGGGGGGGGGGTGGGGATACATGTCTAGATGGTTAGTGAGCCCTCCCGGGGTAGCGGTTCCGCAACAGCAGGTTTGCCGAAGCGTACATAGTCCTGAACCTTTGTTAATCTGCGCCCAGCCCAAACTCGGACATATCGATGCTCGTGCGCTCTGTAGATAGGCTCTGAAGCTGCTCTCTCGATATTATCTGGGTTGGGGCTGGGTGGTCACGTGTGGTTGGCTGTGGACTTTGGAAGCCGCGATGCCACGGTGCCGTAATTGCTGGATGAAACCCCATCATCAAAGCCAGCTTTGCTTCAATACAATTGAATCCCCCCCCCATATAGCAGTCAATAGACTAATGAGGCATGCAGAGAAAAATGCGAAGGAGTGTGGCTAAGTGAAAATGGCGGGATTTAGTTCTCGGTTGGGGTATTCCATTAGGTCCTTAGGATCGAACCATCCAAGTGAAGCTTAGATTGTAGTACGATATCGTGATAGCCTAAAGGCTGAATACGATTAATGATGTAAACAAAAAAAAAAAGTCAATATACTAGGAAGACCAGGTACATTTAAGAATTACATTTTCTTGAACGGTCGTCCGGGTAATAGCCAGGTTCCTCAGCTGTATTATAAGCTATATATGTATGTCCTGGGCTAGTATCTAGATACTGTGTCCTCGACTCCGTATGAAGACCCATCGTTTCTAACTATCCGGGGGAAAGACCCCATATTCACATGAAAGTAAGGTGGTGCAAAAGAAATATACAGAGGTAGGGAAAGCCAAGTCACTTCGCCACTGGATAGGCGGGGGGAGGGGGAGACATGACGGAAGATGATTGTTTGTTTAACACATTGCTGCTTTCAAGTTCGTTTTTCTCTGGGTTGCGGGCATTGCCATAACCGCGGGGTTGCATGCCCATAAAAAAAAGAAAAAAATAGGGTGGGGGAAACATCGTGATGTCATGGTGTTACTTTGTGCGTGACATGGATTACGTCATGTGTGCTTAGAAGGGTATAGCGATCGGGTGGTGGAGCAAGCTAAGGGGAGCGTTATCAACTAATGCAGTCCATCCCGGTAGTCGGTAAGACAGCCACCTTCCGGCGCATAGCATCTAGGGAAGGGAGGGGGGGGCTAGCGACGGCACTAAAGGAGCATTAGGGCTCGTCTCAGACCAGTTTTTCCAACGTCCCCACCACTGTGGGACTGGTGGCCCCCAGCGAGGGTTTCGCCAGGAAGGGCAACTGGGAGGAATGTGCAAGGGTGGCGGTGTTAGGATGGCCGTCAAGGGTGGGGGCGTGGGGCCAGGGCGCACTAGTAGCCCGCGAGCCGTGTCGCCGGGAAGGGTGCTTGCACTTGTGTGGTGGGACAGAGCGTCATGGGGGGTCACTTGCATTAGCTGGATGGAGTTAGTCCATTACTCGCATGTGGTGATGCAAAGACTAGCCCAAATAGGAGGTAAATTAAGGTCCACCAGGGCTAGAATATCAGTGCTGTAGTTCTCACTGTCCACAGACTTACCCCTACCCGCGTAGTACGCTTCTTGACATCACAAATAGAGGTAACCGAAACCGGCCCGTTTGTATCACTTCAGGTAACTCCAGCTGTAGGGTGAGTGGTCTCGGCAGTGCTGGAGTAAGTAACCTATCTCCTTCGCTGGTGATTAAATGCTGCCAACTCTTGAGGGGCCACCTCCGGAACCGTGGCAACCATGAACCAGCTCTCAGAAGTACCGGAGGAATATGTCTGAGGGGATTTCCGGGTGCACGGTGCATTCTAGGGCCTCCGTTAATGTTGGCAGCTTCACCAGCAAAAGGGATAACGCCACACTTCTTAGTCCAGGTCGTAGAGTGGAGAGCCACAAAGCCCCCGACCTCTACACGCTGTACCACTACGGCCAATCCCAATGTTTGTGTTCCTGGTATCATTCAATCTACATACTCAATCTTCGGCATTTGCAGCCCATCAGTCTATAGAAATTAGGAGATCTACTCTAGGGGTCGTACTAGGGCCTAGCATAATAACGGGATTTTTTCTAACCCTAGTCGAACAAAGAGGTCTCTCGATCGCGACGTACAAAGGGTCTTTCCGACGGACTGCATACATGTATGAACTATCAATCAATTAAGTGATTTTCCGGCCAACCAACCCTAACCCTGGTCTGTTGTACTACTTCCGGCCACGAAGAGCTTACCCATTAAGCAAATTTCAGGAGATATTAACAGTCTACGAGAGTTTGGTGGTAATGGAGAGATTCTTCCCACAAGAGGATCAAGTATATCGTTTGGAACCCAGCATTACTTAATTACTCATGACAAAAGTACCTTAGTGCAGATGGCGGCTCTGCCTTTTGTCGAAAAGGTCCGGTATTGAATGGTTGGGCCAGGGTCACCAGGGGAAGGACTCGGAATGATGGTTTCAGGGTTCTTGTTTACTGCTCATTGCTGGCTACATTACTTTGATATTTCGTCAATTGCTTAAAATATATGCAGCGGGGGTAAGCAGAATTGGAAGTGGAAAAAATGGTGAGGTTGGTGGAACGCGGAAAGGATGGTGAAGCAAACTAAAGGTCCTTTCCCCGTGACATGGCTGGTTTTGCTTTTGATAGCTCGAGCGGGTATGCATGCATGTAAGGCCAAAGATAAATGCCCTTGTCGCTAATAGATGCGCTGTCGCAGAAACCCCGATTGGTCAAATGTAGAATCATATTCCAGTATGGGAATTACAGATACAGGCGTATCACGAGAATCAGTATGAAGGTACTGAAACAATCACTTGGTGGCAGGCCCTCCTGCGCGAGATAGGTGTCAATTCTATCATTCAACCACCGGCAGTAGCCCTTTCCACGCGATGGTTCCTCTCCGGAGGTAGGCTTTATTAACTCCTGGAAGCTTGCCGTTTGCGTCCGGGTGTTCCCGTGCTCGGCGGAGCTGATCTCGGTGTGTGGTAGCGGGTGGTGCCGGCGTGGCGGTGGCCCTGGTGCGTGTGCGTGTTCTTGCGTGTTGGGGGGGAGGTCGAGATAGATTCGCCTCTACGGGTAGGTTAGTAGGCGAGGAAATGTGTAAAGAGGTTGGGGGGGGGGGGTTGCGGGGTGGCGTCTCTAGTGCACTCCCGAGACCTAATCATGCATTGTGGGGGCGTGAACGCCGCCATACGTTGACCATATCGGTTGATCGGTTGATTGATACATGGACGTCGTGGTGCTGCAGGCACGCCGCCCACAAGTGCACGTCGAGGATGTCCTCGTAGCTCTTCCAGCAATTTCTGCCAATTTGGAGCGGGGCGTGGGAGGTTCTAAAACGGTGGCGGAGGCCAGGTGCTGCGTGCGGGGCAGTGGTCTTTTTGGGTTCCCTTAATTCTTTGCGCGTGGATGGGGCAGTGCAGCGGCGTTGTGGGTGGTGTGGGTGGGGTGTTAAGGTCGGAGAGGATAAGATTTGTAGGGTAGTTGGCGGAAGCGGTCGTGGTGTCCCACCAGGGGCGGGAGGGTGGGGCGGGGGGCGGAGCGGTACCACCCCCTGGCGTGGGCTCTGCGGGGGTCAGTAGACTGTCACTCTACAGCTCTGTAGACTTTCCCCCCTCGTCGATCACGTCATCGTCAGACTTTATGGGCGTAGTAAGAGCCTTCTTCCAAGAGTGGGTGAGCTTGTCAACAGTCCCGCGCCGCGAAAGCGGTGGAGATAGTTAAGGATGTCCTGTGAGTAGGCGGCATAGAGGAGGGTTACGTATCCATCTAGTGGTGCCTGGGGGGGGGGGGGAAGTGTGAGAGGTGGCATAGTATGGGGGTGGGGACGTCCGTGGTGGGTGGCGAAGCAGCGGTTAGGGGTGAATGAAGGGTCGAGATGGGTGCGGGGGAGTGCGGAGTGGGTGTTGACAGGAGAAGGTGGAGGAAAATTAAAGCGCGGTCGATGAGAGGGGCGAGGCTTGGCAGGCGCGTAAAGAGCATCTGATAAGATCCCGGGTTCCATCCTCTCACACTTACATGATTCAACAGAGCCTCAATTTTCTATTACAGGTTGTCATTTACCCCCCCACCCCTTTTTTTCCCAGCACCTATCCCAGGCTTATTAGTGTGCGGCGGTAGCTTTCACTTACCTCTGTCTGTATAATTACGGGGCTCCGGTCAGATGGAGCGCATTGACGCCCCTATTGAACCACTCTTTCTAAAAGCAACGATCGGAACAGGTGGGATGGGAGGCAAGGGTAACGAAAAAGGAGTCGGGCAGTACCAGTTACCAGGTCGAAGTGGTAGTACTGGCCGTGGTGGTCGTGGTTCCAGTCATAGCCGGAGGGGGCGAAGGCCCTAGCAGAGCCTACCTGAACCCTAAGGGCACCCGACCAGAAACCCGTAACATTCCAGACACTCTCCATTTCCCGTGTCGGACCCCGAAATGTGGTATCAGGCTCTCAAATCTGATATCGGGAAGACATAAACCTTTCCTATCGAAAGCCAAAGTGGATGAACTCCGCCGGAGGCTAAGGAGAAACTTCATTTCATGCGGGGGACCAAAAGGAACTTTGATTCTTACGTAGCAGGGCTCCGACAGTCCACCGACCGTGACAGCGGCGTTTCCTATTTCACCAAAAGCCGGAAGATCAATGCTCCAGCCCTTCCGATAGCGGGGGCTGGGAATGAGCCTGCGTACTTTAGCGCCAGTCCGGATATTTCTATAAGTATTATTTTGAGCACTAATACTGCGGCACGGTTTTAAGAGGCCTTAATCTCGAAAAGACCATTAATTAAACCCAAAAGGGTGAAAAAGATGATGTTTGGTGCCCAATTTAGCATATTTAAGTGTCTCTTGGAAGAGAATCATATACGAAGGAAAAGAGTTGTCAGAATCTGTAAGCATTTCAGGGTTAGGGCTGGGGCTTAGAGATATCATGTCGTTCCTTCCGAGTCCCTACACCTTCACCTCTACACCTAGGCCTCTACGGTTTTATCTCTACGGCTTCATCCCCACGGTCCCATCTCTACGGCTTCTTTTCTATGCCTTTATCTATGCCTCTACCCTCGCTCCAATTGAACATCTCACCATCATGCAGACATGAGCTAATTGGTGAAATAGGTAATGAATCTAGCGAATCTATCACCCAATCCGGCGGAATCAGCACCAATCCAGCAAATCTAGCACCTAATCCAGCAAATCCAGCATCTAATCCAGCGGATCCAGCGAATTCAGTACCCAATCAAGCAAATTTAGCACCTAGTCTAGCGAATTCAGCGCCTAGCAAATCCAGCGAGTCAAGCACCTAATCAAGCAGCACCCAACCAAGCAGCGAACCAAGTAGGCATTGCAGGCAGGTAAGCAGGTAGGAAGGGTTGCTAGTAGAGAGTAAATGTACATATTAACTAACAATTAAGAGTTTTATTTGTGATATTCACCTATGCCAGAAGAAGCGTGAGTGCTGGCCTACCTGCGCATCCAGGTTTTTCACCAAATAAAACTCTTATAAAGGTATTATCATGTATTAAAATCATTTACTAATATGAAGATTAATCGAAACATAGGTAAATAAGAGCCTATATAAAAATAAAAAAATAAAAAATCGAAAAAAAGTACTATAATAGAAATATTAATGGCTTAATATAGGTTTATATTAATATAGGGACTGGCGCTAATGTAGTTAAATGTGTAGATAAACTTTACATATAAAAATAAGCTTCTGACATTAAAATTGATTTTCTCTTTCTTTTCCGCCCCCGGCGGAGGTCTGTTAGCCTCCGCTGCGGGTTTCATTTAAACCTCCGGCAGGAAAGCTGTTTTTTTTTTTTTTTTTTAGCCTGCGCAGGCTTTTTTGGGGGGCACCGACCGACCTAGCTACTTGCGGCATTGACCCGGGCTGCAACTACGTGATATCAACCGTGCACCCCAGAGACATAGTCGTTGGCATTTGCTTTCGGTACCGTACCATGGCCGTAGATTGGGTGTGGGTGAGTGGGGGCAGGGACCCCAGTCGGGGGCTCTATCGCTACAAACAGGGAGCATCCGGACATGCTATGCGTTGGAGGGTAGCTTGTCCCATGAGGTGCTGCGCAGAATTGCTCTTTGGGGTTAATTAAACCAATCTCTGGGAGGGCAAGGACACGTTGAGCGTGCGCCGAGCAGGCTGCGGACAATATAAGGACCCCGCACGACAGCCCGATCAGAATCCGTGGGCGGCGTGGACGGAACTACATGGGGATGCCCGAGGTAAGCACCCGGGGTGATCCCTGATATCTGGTAGGGAGAGGATCTCGGACATGTAGTGGTACATAAACGGATATCCGGGTACGTTGAAGCAGGAGCTCAGCGGTAGCATCCTTTCGGCTACGCGTACTCCATGCGCACCACCGGGTGAGCATCCGCGATGCACCCGGGGACATAAACTCCGGTGCGCAGACTAGAGTGGCATTTCTGTGATGTGTCGTGATGTGTGGTGCTATTTATTGGGGCGTCTCACACATCCAGCGGCCCGGGAGATATGGGCTCCATTTGTGCACCCTGTAAATGTTGGGATATATAGCCCGCGGTGGTTCCGCCGAGGCCGAACGCGGGGCGGAGTCGAGCACGAGGTAAGCTGTCCATGGTATATAAAGGGTCCCAGAGGTGCCATGTAGCGCAGGGAAGGCGGGGAGGATTTGCGCTATCAGTAGCGGGGTTTGCCAGTCTCCCGAGCGGGCTTTTCCACACGCCGTTACTTTACCGCTGCGGAGCTCTGGTGCGGGTACGGAGTGGGTGGCAGAAGCCGGCCCGTGGAGAATCGGGATTCTTAGATATAGTGGCGAAAAAGGGAGTGTGATTCGCGCCGCGGAAATACCGTAGGGGTGCCGCATTTATGCGCATTCTAAGAGGTACCGACTTGAAGCCGCGCTCTTGGGGGTCGATAGTTGATATCAATGTGGCAGAAGTGCGGCACCGATACCTCTGTCACACTGGCGTGATAGTGTCATTTCATGACATAGCAGGGGGGATAGGATTCTCATCGTCCTAATCATCGTTATCGTTAACCAATCAGGATTATCAATATCAACCCAAAGCATATCGTAGAGTAACTACTTCATCATGTAGTGAGCAGCTAGCTGGGTAAAAATTATAATTTAAAATTCTCCCCTACGCTCTCGTGCCCTTTCGATTAATGATGTAAACAAAAAAAAAAATCTCGTGCCCTTTGATGAGGGGCCAGAATTGGCGGAGATATTGGTGAAATATATATAACTGATCGACGTCTTGTTGATAATGAGACATGCACTATTTTGTTGTGGGTGCGGCCCAGAAGGCATTTGAAACCCATGGAAACCGGGGGAGGGAGGGCGTTTAGGAGCAATGTTAATCATCCCGCATTATAGCAAATATTTAATCCTTCTCTATACCATAGTATACAAAATTCCGCACAACTCCTTCCCTATGGCATGAGTTACGCCCCATTTTTTGCTACTGTAGATCGTACTTGTGATTTCCCCATCCTTAGGGTTATTAGTGGATGTGATTGATTTAGGAACTTGACCAAGGAGCAGGCCCGCCGGGTGCCTAAGCAGCAGCTGATAATAGACGGCTTCCCGCTCAATAGACCTAATTTGACGTTCCATCAAATAGAACATAGGTGTCTAGGGAATTTGATAGAGCACCATTACTAAGGGCCTCTATAGATCTGTGGGATAGAGTATCTTCTATCTGGTTAGAGATAGGAAAAGAATAGTGCTACTGTAGCTTATCCGCTTTAGTAGCTGGATAGAACAGGTCCGGCGGACAGAAAAATCTTACTTGCTAATGGGAACTAGATCTATCTAAAAACAAGCTACTCCTGCGATACAGAGCGCTCTGTTGCAAATGGGGAGTCGTCCAATAATACCTACCTGCATTGTGAGGGTCCTGCAACCCCGCAACTCATGCAGATACACCTGCTGATCGGTAGATCTATCCGCAAAATTTTAGACAAACTTGCATACCTGGCGTTCATAGACTGCCTCTGGTTGGCCTATACCCCTGCTGTCCCGCAGCGAATTTTGTCACACTTTGCGGAATTAGAGTCTTTTTGCCAGGAGGTCGAGTCGTTGACACTAAGTTGAAATACCCAAGAGCGGGCTGCGTGAAACCTGCATGTCAAATCCTACTAGGTACTCTCCTGTGCAAACAGATTTCGCCGCTAACAGATTTTCCCA
Organism: Morchella sp. 2018-W26; assembly: GCA_024713715.1. Taxonomy (NCBI): domain Eukaryota; kingdom Fungi; phylum Ascomycota; class Pezizomycetes; order Pezizales; family Morchellaceae; genus Morchella; species Morchella sp. 2018-W26. The sequence continues at coordinate 1,289,867 of JAMGYX010000017.1, forward strand.
GATTCCTCTCGGGCCCTGCTCGCAACGGTCTCGTTCCATCGCTAAACGCTCTTCCATCGTTGCGCGATCTCCATACAACGTTACACGAACCTTTGAAATGTTTTCAGTTCCAGCATCCGAGTTCTACAGATATGCCCGTACTAGTGGTTCTCAAACCCGCCCCCAGTAATAGTGGCTGCAAATATCAACTGAAGATCGCTAGGTTCTTTTACCCTGAAAGGCCCATTACAGCGAGTTGCCATTCTAGTCCTCCCCTATCAGATTCCACTGCACGTTCATCTGCAACACAGTAAAGGCTACACGAAGTTCCGGAACCTGTTAGTACCGATACACAGGTGCTAGAGAGGTCAGAGTGATTGTTCCAGCAGCGACTATTGGAGTTAATGATAAGCGGAATGATAATGGATTGGAAGACGGTGAAAACTCGATATGTTTGATGCAATATAAGGCACTATGCGGTGTGCTTAATGATCTTAGGCTATATATGTGCTCTAAAGTCACTTGGGATAAAACCTTGACGGTCTAACAAGTGAATGGCTTCTACCCCAATAAGAAAACTAGGTTACAATATCTGCGAGATGATACCAGAAGATTGATAGGGTTTCAAGATTCTTTGGGGACTGCAGAGTAAGTAAATGAATGCTCAGGTGGACGGCCAAAGCAAAAAAGAAAGTCCACGCTTCCATCAAACCAAAAGCAACTCAACATACTTCTGTTGAGACAGGAAAGAAGCGTGTTGGTAGGCGTTTGAGTCGGGATTTTTTCCCCTTCAGCCGGGAGCAGGTGTAATTTCACTACTAACACAAGTTAAGCTTACATGCCAATTAACTATGATACTAACATTCAGCGGATCGGATTGCAACAACTTTGAGATTGGTTGCGGACGACATGAGAAAGATTAATGACTAAAGGGAGCAAGAGGCCGATGAGGAGGAAGGGAGTGACAGGGAAAAGGGAGAAGCGGAATTGTTCCGGTTGAGTCCTGCATCCACACGTATCGCTCTTCAGGCTTTTTTTTCCTCTTTGTTTACATCATTAATTGCATGCTGTTTAAGCTTTAGAAGCATCCTTTTCCTGAAAAATAAATGCTTTGGATCCTCAACACAAAGGAAGAAATCAGACACAGCAAGAACAGGGAAGGAAGATACGGCAGCTTGAAGATGGTGGTATTCACTTAACAGATATTTCTTCAACCAATGATACTCAACTTGGTGCTGTTATACCTTCGATGGGTAGCTCTTCTTAAGAACTACCGATACCGTCTCACTTCCAAAAGGGACATTAATCACGATAAATCAATCGCCAACACTATGGGCTGACCTTGAGGTCCTCAACAAGAAATAGAGAAGAGAATAGAGAGCCTAGCCAACATCAGTTGCAAGGGACAAAGGAGGAACTAATTGCAGTTAATGACAATCGAGAGAAGATAATCTTAGGACTAGCTGCTTTACGTGATCCACTTCCTCTTATTTTACCTTCTACTTTTATACCCCGATCATAATACCTGGATATTGAATAGTTTTTCCCAGATACTCACGCAATAGAAGAGATGAGCAGTTGAAATAAAACTTCCCCGCTCGCTACAGTCTGCCTAATATTGATGTACCACTGATCATTACGATATTTACTCTAGTACTTCAACTCCCACTATGCAACCAAGTCTTGGGCATGTTTATGTAGTGCTAACACCTTTCACGGCAGTTGGCAGAAGGGCTCTATTAGAGTCTTTCAGTGCAACCCTGAAGATCATCTCCAAACCAAAAGGGAAACCCATACAGCCAGGCCTGCGCTACCATTGAAGCTGACAAGTCACTTTATCAGAAGGACAGAGTGTAGAATCCTCCGTCCTCAAGTATTTCTCGGCATGCAACCGTAAGGTCTACCCCTATGCCTTATTAGTCAATAAACCCATGTGTATAGGGTAGACTCTTGGCGGCATGCATTTCCCTTCACTTTGAAAACGATCTGCAGGGTTGCACTGAAAAACTCTATTCTCAGTCTGTGTCTCGTCGTTGCCTGGAGTCTAGTCCGGAATGAATAAATCACGATCGCTCAAATGTAGGTAGACTATACAAAAGAGAGGAATGTATTGATGACAGGAAAATTTGAGGAACCTAATCTAGGCATCTGTCTATGCTACATCCCCATTTGCCTCTATTCACCAGCTCGACACGCTATGCCTCCTCTAGTGCCACGCGCCACGAATAGAACTGTGCAGGAGACATATATTCCGGGATCGATATGGGCCGCAAAGTAAGTAATAGCTGATGAAAGAAAGACCACAAACGAGAGAGAAAACAAGAAAAGCGGCAAGCTTGCCGCGGTGTAGGTGACGGAGGGGGCAAGATCGGGTAGCGCTACCTGAGCTGATCTCTGCAAGTTCGAGAGCAACTTCACTGGATAGCTTCCCACCCTTGTCACGAATCATTCCGAAGTACTCCGTCCCATGTGTGGCCAGATCGAGTGGTGTTCCTCCGTAGAGATCGGTTTTATCTACCAGTATGTCGTCTCTCGCGAGCAGTAACTTAAGGAACTCGCCCGAGCTGCTGTGCACTGCATGATGTAACGGCGTTTGCCCGCTATCCTTTGCTGACGAGAGATTGACATTTATATCCTTCCTGTCGAGTAAAAGCTTGAAGCCAGGGAGAAACTCCCTCCTCATCGCGCTGAGGAGCGGTATAAAGATCTTATCAGCGCTGTTAACGTCCAAATCGTCTCTCTCTAGTAGCTGGCGGAGGAATGCTTCGTCTCCATCACGTATCGCGTAGGTCAAGGCAGAGCTCTTCATCCCCTTAGAGAACATTTTAAAGACACCAGGATTACCGAATGTCTCGTTTACTCGTAGGTCGGGTCGTCTGAGTAGTAGGCGGACGGTATCTTTCAACCCCAACTTATTGGCGCGGTAAAGGACCGTTTGGGGATTAGTGTATATGGTTCTAGATGTGAGTATATTCACGTCAACATCATCTCTTTGTACGAGCATCCCGGCCACTGCGTCATGCCCCCCCATGACAGCAGCTAATAGAGCTGCCTGAGGTATCCTTTCCTTGGATTCTGCCATTAAGAGCACCCGCAGGATATCCAACATTCCAAACATGCAACTGGTCAGGACTCGGGAAGACCAAGAGGAAACAATGGGCCCCACAACGCGCTGAGTAGGGTACCATATCGGCGAAGAGCTGGGCGTTAGAGACACTCTCCAGCTGTCCAAGGCGAGGCTGCTATCAAGAAAGATTTTCCGTCGCATTTCATGACTCGAAACAAACTCATTCCCGCATAGACGGAGATGCTTGCCCCAATTGTGACGGGCATATCTATAGAACCTCCACTTCTGCTCGTGGCCTTCCAACTCATCGTTTGCTATGGGGCCCCGATGATCTCCAGTACTCTGCTCACAGGCTTGCTTCCGGTAGTCCATGCCCGCTATTACCACGTACAGAAGGCACGTATTGGTCAAAGTAGCATGATGTTCCTCCGAGAGAGAAAAGGAGAACTGCAAAAGCCTAGGGTCACTGCAGTTCTCGCGTTGTAGGCCGAGCAAGTATTCCTTGGCGGAGAAATGGATGAACTGGACGTGCCAATCGCCCGCTGAGGTAAATTCAGTTTTCCGGACCTCGAGAAGTGAGCCACATGTCTGCAGAAGTGCGGTTAACCTATTTTGTAGGTTAATGTTGATGGCAGGAATTGCTTCCTCCTCGAAGCTACTTGTTCTATCGATATCATCTCGGTAGTCGTTTATTTCAAGGGCATGGAGCAATTCCTCGACGGATAGAGGCTCTAGCGTGAAGAGCACCAGACGAAAGATCGCAACCGCTTGATCTTGGTAGTATTTTTCCTTTTTCAAAATCGTCTGGAGATTACACTCATAGGCATGATCCAATCCCGGAGGCATCTCAGTGAGGACTGTCTCCAGCCTCTTAGACCTCATTCCCGCATGCAACCTTTCGCCGCCAAGTCGGGCCCATAGAAACATTCCGCCACAACGCTCAGAGAGTTTGTTGCATATTGCCTCTTTATCCTTGCTGCGGAACCCAAGACTCTCAGAGAGACTACCCGCAAAGCACTCAATATCCACCTTGTTATCTTCGCTATGGATTTGATATTGTTCGAATGCCACCGTGGTGGCAACGGTGGTGGCAACGGGGGCATTCAAACTCCGCAACGGCTCGAGCGCAGACCTTATAGCAACCATGTCCCGGCTCATGACGAGAAGTTTCACACCAGTTGAGGGTATGAAGCCAATCAACCTTCCGATAGAGATCTTCATCTCACCACCCCTTCGGCTCCTCGAAGTAGGATCGAAGTCAAGACATTCATCAAGACCATCCAATACAAGATAACAAGAGCCTATATCCTTCAATACCGTCTGGAAGATTTCCCATAGGACAGTGGTACTCCTTGTGCGCGAAATTGCGGACAATTTAAAGGGCTCGAGGACTTTGTCTAACAAGCTGGAAAATCCAGGACCGAACTATGGACATTGTCTGGTTCTTCTCGGCATTTGAATGGGTGTAAAAAAAGAAGGCCGTTGGTCGCGAAAACTGATGTAAATACTCAGTGATCCTTGCGGATATGAACGTTTTACCCATCCCCGCTCCACCGTAGGTCCATAGGATGCTGGATGTGTTGATGTCATTTTTCGGACAGAGCCAATTCGCAAATTCCGTCTTCGAAAAGATCCAGTCGCACGTTCCAGGAGCCCTCTCTCGCTTGGCTTCATCGAACTCCTTTTCTGTCGAGATTGCACCTATCCAATCCAAGGCTTTCTCATTCTGCTGATCTGGAGAGAATCAGTACTGGAATATTCATGCATTGTCCAGGAACAGTCATGCATTGTCCCGTTCATGTAGAGTCTTACTTTCAATATAATTCTCCACCTTCAGGCGGTGTTCCTGCTGCTCAATCGTTTCCTCTGCCCTTTCGCGGTCTGCTTCTACACCGGACCCAGTTAGTGATACCTCATGCCAGTAGCAGGGTAGTGGTTATACCGCCGAGAGCTGCTGTCAAAGTCGCGAGGCTCTGATTGATTTCAAAGCGGGGGTCTTCCTCAAGAGAAGCTACAGTGGAGAGCTTCTCGACTAGTGTACCGATGTCCTTCATCAAGCGATCGAACTTGTTTTTATCAACTACCGCCCACGCGCACTTCCTGATTAATACATGCTCCTTGCTGGCTAGTCCATACTTCGTACATAGACCATCCCCATTACTCAGAATCGTCTCCAGACTTTTAAGGATACCGCTGATCCTCGGGTATTCAGGCGAAGCTGGGTCTCTCTAATAGCCCGGTAAATGAATCATGTAAAATCGTTGGCATATGAATCATGTAAATGAATCAGGAAATGTGTAATTAGGGAAATTGGACGACTTTACATACACATTTCCAAACTACCAAAAAACCCTAGCCCTGGAAATAAAAAAAATATTCAAAAAACCTGCTGCATCAGGAACTGAACCTAGACTATTTGACATTTAGAGACTGAGTATAACCACTATACCATCATTTTGATACAAATTATTTAAGTTTAGATGTATTTTTGCAAAAAAACATCACTTTTTTACGATTTTACAAACGATATTACAGGCAAAGTCGTTTGCAAAAGTGTATGTAAAACTGTCTGTAAAGTCGTAAACTGAAAGCTAACTGGTAAAAGTGTATGTAAAAGCATCTGTTGATACATTTACATTAGACATCACATGCAAATGCATCTTTTAGTTCATTTACTGATTGTTTTTGTATGGGAAAAGGCATAAAATACACATTTATCGGGCTATTAGAGTCTAGGCATCGGTGGAAGTCCGACTGTTTCTCAATGCCAACTCTCTTGCCCCATACTTGGAAAAGGTATCTCTCGGTTTCAAAGAGGGCGTAGAGCATTTGTGAATCCTGCGTAAAGTTCTTGCCATCGCTGACCTGTTCCATCACTTGCAGGTACACGCTGTACAGGCCAGCTAGGCCCACGGCTGTGCCGATGCTGAATGAGATGGGGTCCATCGCTTGAAACTGGCAGGGTTATGGGGTGGTAATATCCTTTAATGAACAAGGCACGTTAGACTCAAAATTCAACCACCTTCATTTCTTTTATTTAAATATGATCGATGAATTCTCTATACTCACTTTACTCTGTATACCATACATTTCTGCTTCATAAGGGTCAAACTTGGGACATATGTAGTTGTTTTTAATCTGAGTACAGTCGCTGCATCACTTCGTGGCACCCCCGGGTACATGTACTCGCGCGTTAATCAAGTTGTGAGAAATCGTCGCAACCAGGGCGATACTCGATGACTAAATCGTAGCATGACACGGTAGACCCAAGTTGTTTCTTGGATAATATTTTCATCTCATTACTTATATCTTTAGTATTACTCTTATCGTAATTGATTTGAGTATGATATCCTTTTCCGCCCGTTGCGTTGCAATTGCTGAGTTGAGTTATGCCATGAAGCCAAATCCATGAGTCGTGGTGGCTGCGACCATTTCCCGCAACTTGATTAACACGCGGGTAGTTCACTAGTGCTTCTTTTCCAGCAGTGGTCTCAGAGAGGAAGAACAGCGTGTTACCATCCAATCTATCTAAATTGATCAACCTTCGACGCCCCTGGCCGGATTATATAACTGTACCTGCATTATATTATATCCCAGCTGTGGGTGTCTGTCCTTCCTTGTAAGCTCCTCTCCCGGCATTTATCAACCTTCGGAGTAGTTCTTCTGTCTGTTAATAGTATACTATACAGTCCAAATTAATTGGAACTCTTCGTGATGAGAATAAGGAAGCTTATAGATATGCAATACCCGACAATCATCCTGACGCTGAGACAAGCAATGACGGCCTGGAATGAGAAAAATAAAGGGGAACAGTATACACTGAAGGAATAGGCATGGTTTAAGCACAGCGACAAGACGGCCTTTTTTATTCTCCCGCTAATCTTATGAGTATATAGATATACCGATATGCAATGTGTATTTTAAAAGTTTTGATTGGCTAGGTTTGGGTATATTATTTTTTTTGCCACTATGAATATTATCGGAAGCTTTGCTTTTTGCTTATATTGATATTATTTATTGTATGACCATGCTTTGTATGTATATTGACAATCGGGGCCTTTGCTTTTTGCTTATATTGATATTGGTGGCGATTAGAGGACCATACTTTGTATTTGTATTGGCAATCGGGAGCTTTGCTTTTTGCTTATATTGATATTAACAATTAAGCAACCTGTTCATTTTTTTTTAGAGATATTGGAGAGCTTCTTTTTTTCTATATTGATGTAAGTGACAATTCGAGACATAAGTAAATATTAATATTGTTATTATAATAGTTAGAATCGTAGTTTAAAATAACTCTTGATCGCACATTCTTTACCTTCACCAACCAATTGCAAAGACTCTCTGTTTACTCTATACCTAACACCACAATGCCTCAATTTTTCAATGAGAATGCCTCTACTGAAATTCATTGCATGATTGAATTCACCAACAAGACAGATAAGACTGGTTATCTCAAAACCTACGATTCAACTCTATTTTGCTGGTGTGAAGGTTTACCTTCTTCAGTCATTGATGAAGAAGATATACCATGTCGAATTGTTTCTTTTATCAACGATACCCTTCCAGAACCTACCGAAAACTCTGTTGCTATATGTTCAGGCAGGTTTTGCGATATGGGTAAAGACAAACCAGTTGCTATAACATTGCTAAATAACAACGAGTAAGCTGTTGAATTCCTATGTATGATATTATAACTAATATCTCTTGACTTAGGTTTGCTGGTGACCCGACACATCCACGATTTGACGACATAGCACCTGCACCCTCATGTGCTACTATATACTCAGTCGGGAAAGTTGTAGGGACAGCACAAGGATACTATCAGTTCTCTTCCTACTGGTTGGAAATCTTTTGATTTCTGATCATCTTATTACGATTTACAGGCTGCCTCTAAATCGTCGAACGAAAGTATTTTTGTTATCGGTGGTATATCTGTAGGAAAGAGATGGGAAAGTACAAAGCTACCTCAAGTCGATAGTGTCATTCAAATCACTGGAAGTTTGATTGGCAGAGTAGTCGTCGATAATGCATCATCACCTTCTTTTTGTCCCGGCGTCTTGGCATTCGGCCCGATCGTTCGGGGATTGAGGTATTAGTACGATGGAGGGGGTCAGGATAAGCGAAGCGGGGGAGGAATGGTCTGATGGTGACGTTATTTTCTTCTTTGAGGTGAAGCGGGAGTGGAATGGTTTGATGGTGATATCATTTCTTTCTTTGAGGTTCGGTTGCAGGGTGGATTGGTAATAGGGATTACAGGAGTGGGTGTGAAGGAGTACGAGGTGTGGTGAGACCGAGTTTCTATGTGATTCTATGGCTGATGTAAGAGCGTCTTGGCGGACTGGTGGAGGGAGGTGTTAAATAGCGGACTGAGTGGTTTCCTTTAGTTCTTTTCTTTCTTTTCTCTCTGTCTCGTCTTCCTGTCTTCTCGTATATAGTAATTACTATCCATAGTCCTCGCTTCCTGCCCTAGGCTCGAAGGTTGCCTACTACTGTGGCCTCTATTGATCTCCTCTTGCCCGGCCTTGTGGCCTCTTCGTTTTGACTTTGGCTGCTACCTACGATCCTCGCTTCCCTGTCCATCCCTGCGGACCTCATAGTCTTGCTTCTGCCGTTACCTACGGTCCTCGCTCTCCTTCTCCTCTTCGATTCTCGATCCTCGCGCAGGTGTTGTCCTCTCTTGTGTCATGGCTGTGTCCTGTCCTTTAAATCATCTTCATCATCGTCATTGAATTATATTTCTGTTATGCAATCGGGGTTTGGAGGTGAATCTAGTGGGCAAATGTCAGGAAGGCTAGAGTCAAAGAAAGCTGGAAGATCTTGGGGTGCTCGGGCTCAGAAGAGATCTGCAATGGATGATTCAAGTTTGTATTCAAGTTCCCCTACTCCTCAAAAAATTGCTGCTAGCTCATCTCCTGTTTCCCAGCCTCATACACCAGTCAAAAGAAAAGCTACGAGTATATCTAATGATTGTTTTATTGATGACGATTTTGAAAGTCTAGAGGGTGGAGCTATTGAGGATGTTGGCTCCGATTAGAGGGTGTTTGATATAATATTTAGGTTCAGAATTATTGTTTCTTAGTTTACTTTTTGGGAAAAATATGTATTATTATCAGGATATATATAGGGCTTGGATATCTCTTTCGGGAAGTCTATAATATATTTTGAGCATCAATATAATATTTTATTTTACAATGCTAAGAACAAATTCTAGACAATCAATCGAAGATATGACGTCAAATCGTATCCAAATGAGGAGGAGCAGAAACTCTCAAACCTCCAATAGCTCTCAATTAAACCAAATACAAACACAACTAAATTTTAAAGCTGAATATCAAATTAGAAATGCATGAACATCTGCTTTAAAACCAAAGTAATATACTGGAATGAATTCTGAGCAATTGGTGGGATCTTTCTATCAAAACAAGGCATCTCCGAAATATACGTTACTAGTTGGTCTACAACACTGTACCTACTTGTAATCTTTGTCTTATTGAATAGCGGCGTAATGGTTGGTGTTGTACTTAATGGAAAATCTGCATTCTACTCTTTACCACATATATCACGATCTTGAGAATGAATTTGAAGCATGGTAGTGGTCGTTTAGTAGGATCGACCGAAAACTCAATAACATCTTTTCCTTTTCAATTTTGGGAGTTACAGGAGGATTTCAACAGCTTACCAACACCCTCCAATGTGGCTATTACAGGGCGAGTATATCATCAATTGCTGGATGCTAATCAAGGACAACATTCAATACGATGGTTTCTTCACGATGAAGATTCAAGAGACTCACTGGCTCTTGAGCTTGGGGTACCATCTTCTATGGTTACCAGTTTTCGAAACCTACTAGAGGATGTCAATCCTTTTGTACACCACCTCCGAGCAGCATTCACCACTGCCCCAAATACTCCACTTGCACTAGAATTATATACTCCAACAGCTGGTGGAGAGATAGCTGCGATTATACATTCCAACAATATACAGAAAGTCTACCCTGAAACAGACGCAGATACAACAATATCCTCGACGCCTAAAAGCCATCAGTATACTAAGTCCCTTTACGAGCCACTGCAATATCCTGTATTATTTCCTCAGACACCTTTTGGGACTGCAAATCTGATTTTAGTCAAATACTGATGGTATAGGGCCAGGCTCACAACAGAGAGGATAGATTTCTTAGGTTTGAGGCTATGTAAGTACTTGGTGGACATGTACTCAAGAGTGGAGGATGAGAGACTGGACTATATCTGAAAGGGACGAGAGAGACAGTATATCCAGCAATCTGCAGATGCAGAGGCAGTAGGGGGTTTACCCTTTGAGAAAGGCACGACACTACCCAACTCTTTTTTAGGCTCCCGAGCATGGGCATCAAATGAAGTAGCCGGCTCTCTTGCTATCTGTAGATCAAGAGGCAAACCCTCCTTATTTATTACGATTACAACAAATCCCAACTGGCCAGAGATTAAGTCACGATTGCATCCTGGACAGACTGCTTCAGATATATCAGTTATTGTCTGTCGGGTATTCAAAGCAAGGCTAGAGAATGCTATTGCCAAGATTAGAAGTCATCTAGAAACAATAGTTTACATTGGTCGAGTTACCGAATTTCAAAAGAGAGGTTTACCCCATGCTCACATTATTATCAAGGTACGATTTTATCACGGCGTAGAATGTACCGGGTCAGGTTGCGGGAAGAAGGATTAGTCAAGTGTTTCGGATTGGGTTCTATGGGTTTCTATTGCAAGGGTTGTAGTGAGTCAGGTGTATGCATGTATTTCTAATAGGAAGGAGCGCTTGGGTTTCTATGGGTTTCTATGGATGAGTCAGCGAGGGGATTTCTGGGATATATATAGGGAGCTTTCTCCCTCGCTTGTAGGATTTCTCTTCTCCTTCTTTTCTCCTCACGCAACCTTCTTGTCCTTTTAGTCAATACGATACTTTAGGACCCTCATAGTCTTCGTTCCCGAAGAGCCTTCGCGCTCGTCTTCGTACCTCGTTTCGCTTCATAGAATTATAGTAACCTTCGCTTCGCTTCTTGCTATCTTGCTTCTGCCTCGGTTGTGTAACTTGGCTTATCCCGTCTTCGTTTCGCTTCACTTCGCCAAGCCTCCGTGATAGATTTAATCTGTTCTCAACTAAAGTTAATACTAATATATATTAGGTGCATCCTGAGCTACCTTTCTCTGCTATTGATTCAATAGTATCTGCTGAAGTACCTACAGAAGAGGAAGATCCAGTCCTGCGAGAATTAGTTCTATGATTCAATCAGCACCCTCAAACCCATTTAAATTATGCCAACAGTAGGTGTAACAAAAATGGATCCTGTATTTGGGGATATCCACAAGCTATTCGGGAAACTACAGAGCTTAATCAATACGAAGACAATATGTATATAGAAGAAGGAAGAGGATCGATGGATTGCATCATATATGCCATTCCTTACTAAATTACTGGAATGTCATGTCAATGTTGATGTATGCTTTACAGTTAACATTTTTATGTATCTGTATAAATATCTATTCAAAGGACCAGATCGAACACTGTTTTCTTTCAGTGCTGAGGGACAAGAGGAGGTTGACGAAATCACTGATTATATTAACGCAAGATATCTGTCTGCCTCTGAGGCACCATGGAGGATCCTACAGTATTACCTAACAGACTGATTTCCTGCAGTCAAATCCCTCACAGTTCACCTCCTTGGAAGAAATATGCATCAGATGTATCGAAGAAATAGTGGAGAGTCTACAGCATCGATCTTACTTAGATATTTTTCCAGGCCCCGAGATGCACTATTTCAGGATTTGACATATATCCAATATTACGAAAAGTGGATTCTCTACTCAAGGTCCTCAACTACCCTCAAAGATACCGATTTCCTAGAAGAGGTATGCAACAGTTATCCACAGTTCATTGTTAGAGCTAGGAGGAGGAATGAAGCAATAGCCCGAGTTGATACTGTCTCCCCCAGAACTGGAGAATTATTCTACCTCCGAGCTCTCCTATTACATAGGGCAGCTTATAGTTTCCAAGACCTCAAGATTGTCAACGATATTACCTATGCAACATTTCAAGAAGCAGCAGCAGCATTAAGTCTCTTTGAGAATCAATCAGAAGGTAGAGGGATTATGTTGGAGGCAGTTCAAAGCTTTTGCAACCCCAATCAGCTATGATTTCTCTTTGCACATCTCCTAGTGAATATTTCAGTTACAGCAATCGAGTTGTTTGAGGAACATCAGGAGGCTCTATCAGCAGATTATCTTGACCAATACGATTCTCCAATGATGGTTATCAACAAATATTTGGAGGGAATTGCAGGGCATCTTGCCTCTCAAGGGAGTAGCTTGTCAGACTTTGGTTTACCTCAACCTCAAGATATCTCTGATGAAATATCCATGGAGACACTTGCCTTTGACCATCGTAGAATGGAGCTTACTGAAAGGGCAGTAACATCTCGGGAACAGTTACTACCTCAACAGTTGGAGGCTTTTGATACTATAATTAATACCGTTGATAAAATATTGATCGGGGAGGTTCCTGACCATACATGTTTTTTTCTGGATGGGAAGGCTGGTCGGGGGAAAACATATGTTGTTAACACGATTGTAAATTACTTAAGGGGACAAGGGGATATTGTTGTTATTACTGGTTCAACTGCCTTAAGTGTTACTCTATATGAGAGGGGTTGTACAGCACACTCTGCATTTGGAATTCCTGTCGTTGAGGTAAAGTTTACTTATCTTGGGGTTTTGGTTGTTACGATGGCTAACATAGTGAGATTAGAATAATATAGAACTCCAATCTACCTTAAGCATCAGGTCATGTCGGGCCAGATTATTATCACAGTCAAGCTTGATTATATAGGAGGAGATGCCTATGGCCAACAAAGCAGCGATTGAAGGTGCAGATGAGTTCTTGCAACTTGTGCTTGCCAACGACAAGCCATTTGGTGGCAAAGTATTCCTTGGTTTGGGGGATTTTCGACAGGTAGCACCAGTGGTAAAGTCAGCAGGACCAACAGCTACACTTGAAGCCTCTATACGATCGTCCTACCTTTGGCAACAATTTAAAATCCTACGACTGGATACACCTATAAGAAATGCTTCTGATTTAGAATATGCCGAGTGGGTGTATCAAATTGGAGATGGCTGTCAAGAATCAAATGAATCTTTTGTCACTCTATATTTAATTGAGCCTTTAAACACCATCGAGGAAGCCATGGACTTTCTATTCCCTCCAGAGGTATTGGAAGATCCAGCGACAGTCTCTCATCATGCTTTTCTCAGCCCTCTTAATATCAATGTAGACCAATTTAACCTGGCAATTTTTGAAAGATTCCTGACGATAGAGGGTATATATTTTTTCTCTGCCAGTTATGGACGATGATAAACTAATATATTTATATCTAATAGAAAGGATCTACTACAGTCATGATTATATCAAAGAAGATCCTAACTTTACATCCTCTACAAGCAATATTCTACCCTCGGGGGAGATTCTTGACTTCCTGTCTATGTTAAAGGAGCCTGGTGTCCCTCCACACAATTTAGTTTTGAAGGTCGGGTGTGTTTGCTCAATAATGCGAAATCTATCCCTAGAAAATGGCTTGGTCAAGAATTTCCGAGTAGTTATTAAAGAGCTTCATGAGAGGTTTATTAAGGTTGAATTGATCTCAACTACACAGAATATTCAACGAGATACAACTATCTTCTGTCTGCCTAGAATCATATTTGAATTTCAGCCTAAATATTATATATAGAGATCTTTTGTTATAAATATTTTTTTTATTTTTTTTTATTTTTTAAACTATTTTTTAAAACAATCGGTACACAATAAATAATAGTTATTACTGCCTACTTAAGTTGCAAAAATCATCGGACATCGGACATCTAACAGGGCGGGGTCGGGGTTCAGGCTGGGAAAGTAATTCGGACAGACAGGGTCGGCTCGGGATACACCGGAGCGGGTACGGGATCACAATCAGGAAATCGAGGACGGGTTCAGGTTCGGGTTCAGGAATAATCAGGGACAGAAGGCGAGAGGCCAAAGTAATAGATTGCTAACAGAAAGAAGACGTTGCCTAGAGAGGCGAAAACATAGGAAAACATCACTCTATATATACAGTAGTTTCCCCTCACCGCTGACTCATACCATAGAACCCCATCGAAACACATACTATCCGACACCACCCACACTATTCCTAATAACACCATTCAACGATCCATCACCCCTTACATTCCATTACCCGAACTCCTTCCTATTCAATTCTCTTGCTTCCGACATCCACCGATACTATCCAACAACCCTGTTCCGAAGACGTCTAGGCGGCAGTGGGGGTGTAGGGGGGTGAGCCGTGATAGGACATAACATTCATCGGAACCAGTAGCAATCGGATACAAAAACAAATAGTTATTACTGCTTATCGGCAACTGTAATAACTATAAGTACTCAATACAGGAGTGGAGATTTTAAGTAGTGACTATAAAGAAAAAATGCTAATATAGAAAATAACAATTTATTCCTCCTCGGATTCATCAGACTCAACCAACATAGCTTCAACATTCTCGGCAGTAACCTGTTCCTGTTGATATTTCTCCCACAACTTTACCAATCGGACAGGAGTAACAATACTCTTACCAATTTGATGGGAATTGGAGTCCTCATCGGTAGGACCTTTAACTGATAGAGTAGTCCCATGAAAGTCTGTCGGCTTCCAAACCACAACTGAGTTTGCTGACTATCGGATTCTGATACCACAGTCGGCAATGAAGAAATGTCCCCCCTCATCGGTACCATATGTCCTGGCTGTAGTCCAGAACAAAGCATACTTAAGATTTTTCATTACGCGACTCTATATATAATTAATTAGTAATAACAAAATATATGTGCTCGGAATGAATATTACCTTGCATAATTATATGCCATAAACCCAGAAGGTGGTGCCATCGGAACACAATCAAACTCAATGTCTTCATCCCCTACTCGCACAACATAGTTCCCCAATGTTTGAGAAGTAGCTGTATGCTTGAAAGCATAATTCATTGTCGGAATGAGAGTAGAATTGCAAAAACCAATAATATCAATAATCGGCTTCGGCAACCTCCCCTTACACATGTTCCATAGAAGAGCAAAGATATAACTGCCCATATGCTCAAACTCTTCCTGTCGGCTTTTTTTAAAGGTGATGTTTCTGACCCAATCGAAACTGGATTTGCTTCTGGAACTAGCTGAGAAACCCATTTGACAGAGTTTGCTAGAATCTTCAAGCTAAAAAACAATTAGCACTCGGAAGAATAGGATTGAGAAAATAGTACTTACTCGGACAGATTTCCTGATCTGACATTCCTTAATAATAACATCATTGACCCAGTCTAGAGTTTCTTTCCTGTCCTCGGCCATCCAATCCCTTGCAACCAAGCCCACAATCTCTTTGGTTTTGGCATCGACAAAGATCATGCTTTGATTCTTGGCAATATCTAATCGGAGATGTTGTGGTTCCAAAAGTAATATCGGTGGTATCTTAAGTCTTTTGTCCTTCGGCTTTCCAAGCTGCAAATAGTCATGCCAAATGTCATGAATTTGGTCGGATTCATATAATCAGTGGCTTGGGGGAGGGTATGGTGATTCATATCGATCGACTTCCACAATCGCAAATTTTTCCAAGTATTAGTCTCTCCTCGCATCGTCCTCCTTCAGGTTACAATCCTTGACAAAAAGAGCTTTGACTCTCTTGATTCTATTTTTCTCGGATTTCCTATGCTCCAAAGCAGCCCTAAGTTCAACATACTTGATCGGAGTTTCAAGTTGTTTTGAATCGTTGAGGAAGGAAGCAACATCAGCACACTACTACTTGTGTATGCAGTCTCCCAACAGTCTCCTGGGTCTCCTGAGAGTCTCCTGAGGCTCCTGGATATTTTTTGAGTCTCCTGAGGCTCAGGAGACCTCAGGAGACAAATGAAGTCTTGCTGATGAAGGTTATTGAAGAACCCATCGGTAACATCAGGAAACTTTGCATCAGCAAGACTTCATTTGTCTCCTGAGGTCTCCTGAGCCTCAGGAGACTCAAAAAATATCCAGGAGCCTCAGGGGGCTCTCAGGAGACTCGGGAGACTGTTGGGAGACTGCATACATAAGTAGTAGTTTGCTGATGTGTCTTGATGGAGATTATAAGAGAATCAATATTGTTGTCTCTAATTTTTTGGAGTATAGAAGGTCAGCTTGCTTGTTACGGAGCGAAGTAGAGACACAATATAGAAGGCCTAGGTTCACAACCGAGGTGGAACGGGGCAGAGACTTAACCGAGAAGGAGTAGATCAGGGACGTAGTACCACAGGGAGTGCCTAGCGTAGGCGTATGCGTACAGACAATAATAGATTATTTTCTCGACTTCCTCGTACATATACGAGGCGGGGCAGGGACTATGACGAGACGAGAACTATGATAAATCGAGGACTATGGCGAAGCGGGGTAAGGTCACGTGGTTCCTGTCACTATGCCAAGCGAAGCGAAGTATATAGACGATTGTATATTTCTTAGAGACAAGACAAACTAAAGACCCGTTGTGGTAGGATCGATAACAGGAAGACGAAGTAGAGAAGAAAGAGAAAGGAAAGGAACAAAAGAGAACCCATAGCCGAATATATATACTACCTCCTACCCCTGTCCCTTATGACTCATCCTTCGTGTAATGGAAACCCATAGAAAGAATTCCAACCTCACAGCCCATTCCTCAATATCTTTCCTTCCCTCGCATTCCTTGGTACGCCGTGATATTGCTATATAACTAGCAGGTTCATCAATAGGGATTTTAAATGATCGGATTGGGGGCATTGTAAAGGTTGGAGCAGTTGATAGTGATGATGATAAATGTAACATCAAGCTGGAGTGGCTCCTCTTATGTAGAAATAAATATAGAAAATAGTTGCTCATACTGGCATCGGGAGTCACATACATTACTCATATCAATCGCTTACATTGGGAGTCATATACATTGTTTACATCGGGAGTCATATACATTGATTGCCACATCGGGAGTCACATTTATTGCTCACAGCAATTGCTTACATTAGGAGTCACATGCATTGCTCACATGCATTGCTCACATTAGTGATGCTCACATCGGGAATCACAATAATTACTCACATCGGGAGTCACATCAATTGCTAACATGTAAGCATCTTGTATCGGAACTGTCCAAGTCAAGTTACCTGACTTTAGAAGTAATATCGAGGGCCTAGCACCTAAACATTTGACTTCCTGTCTTTGAACTATCTCTTTAAGTACAAATCAATAGTTTAGGATATGGCTTCGGTACCATCCAGATCAAGTTACTTGACTCTAGAAGTAATATCGAGGGCCTAGCACCTAAACATTTGACTTCCTGTCATTGAACTATCTCTTTAGGCACCATCACTAATCTATCACATATAGGATTGCACAACTCCTGTCGTTGAGCTGTCTCTCTCTCGGTCGGACTATCTCTCTCGGTCGGACTATCTCTCTCGGTCGGACTATCTCTCTCGATCAGACTGTTTCTCTCAGTCAGACTTTCTCTCTCGCTCAGACTATCTCTCTCGGTCAGACTATCTCTCTCGATCGGACTGTCTCTCAAAAGGGTTGAACTATCTCTTTCCGTGGGACGGTTAAACAATCTCTTTCAGCGGAACGGTTGAACTATCTCTTTCGACGGAACGGTTGAAATATCTCTTTCGACGGAACAGTCGCTCGCACTCGCCCTCAGCCTAATTAATCTTTCTGTATCAGTAGGGAGTAGTAAACAAGCCAAAAGGTAGCTCGGTTCAATCCTGAGAGCTCTATTTGATGCCGCCTTAGAAGCTTGGTTCGGTCGTAAATGTTTGGTTTGGGAGGTCAATTCGGTGTCGTCTTGAACGCTTGGTTCGGTCCTGGGAGGTCTATTCGGTGTCGTCCTAGGAGCTCGGTTTGGTCTTAGGTGCTTGGTTAGGTCCTGGGAGGTTGATTCAGTCCTGGGGGGTCGATTCGGTGCCGTCCTAGGAGCTCGGTTCGATCCTGGGTGCTTGGTTCGGTCCTGTGAGGATGATTCGGCGCCGTGTGGGTATAGGACTAGGCGTGATTTTGTGCGAGGACTAGACGTCGATTTAGGCGTGTCTATGGCGTCAATTTGGGCGTCGATTTGGGCGACAATTTAGCCATATTCCCAACTACATAACTTTTGGAAAATGATTCATTTCCTGATCTGCTTCCTAGCGGTTTTAGAGTAGTTACAATGTAGCCCTATGTGGCTGAAGAATATACCAATCAGAACGCCAGAGGTGGCGTAGCCTAATTAATTCTATTGTCACACATATTGGGCAGTCTGCTTACAGATGGTGATTATCGCGGAGGCTTGGCGAGATGAAGACGAAACGTGTCAAGGCACACAACTGAAGCAGGGCGAGGCGAAGGGAAGTGGGGCGAAGGTTACAAGAGAACCACGAAGCGGAGGAAGTACGAGAACGAGCATGAAGGCTCTCACCGGGCGAAGACTATAAAGGTCCTAAAGTATCATATTAGCTAGAAGGACAAGAAGGTTGCATGAAGAGAAAAGGAGAAGAAGAGAAATCCTACAAGCGAGTGAGAAAGCTTCCTATATATAGACCAAAAATCGCTTCGCTGACTCATCCATTGAAACCCATAGACACCCGAGCACACCCTTCTATTAGAAATACATGCATACCACTGACTCATCAAACCCCTACAACAGAAACTCGTAGAACCCAATAGAAACACCTGATTAATCCTTCTTCCCGCAACCTAGTTCAGTACATTCCACGCCATAATAATGATTGGTTGCTAAGCCATGGAGTCTTCTCGACCTCCATCCTACAACTCGGCCTTCAATCTTCTGAGCCATTTCCCAATTTTAGCTTTGTTCCAAGTATCATACTGTTCTTGGTAGCTCGGCCCCGTTGGTCTGCTTACTAGCCGGCTTCGGGGGAAATCCTTTATGGTGGGTGTTGTCAGGATTACCCACGTATTGATAAGCACCTATCTAGATAATAAGCTAATTAAAAATACACGACACGATCAATACCATCAAAAATGGCACGCCCATGTGTTGCTTTTTTTTTTTTTGCATTAAGCCAGGCCTCTTATTCCGAGAATTAACTAAAGGTATTCCTATAAAAGCAACATTAGGAGATGCAACAATGCAGCCTAATATTGTCTGCGGAATGGAACACGTGGCACAAGGCTGGTTAATTTTTGTGTTATAAAGGGAGGTGGAGTAGATTGATGAGACCCCACCTATCACATATAATGCAGCAGTTATGTATAATGTCACCGGTAAATAAAGTTGATATCCAAAGGTGATTTATACCAATTTTCCGCGGATGAGGGGTGTAATTGAGGTTGTCGAGGTTACGTAGGAGTCGTAGTACGATGATGCGTAACTAGAGAAAGATATTGGACATTACTATTATTGCGGATTATATTGGTGGCCGACATTGCGTATGCTAGGACCTCGGCGTGTGACATTCCATGATTACGATATGTGTCGTTTGAGAATGTGGTATGATTGAGTCTTTACATGAAGTTAGTGAGAGTAATGACTACCCGCGTCCTACATAAGATCTCCGCGTGCGATTTACGTGATAGGTGTATGGTTAATGGCTGGAGTTGAGTCGGACCGAGTGATAATCCAAGATTACTGGAGGGTAGGCGCCAGGCTCATAGTCAGTACGTTAAATATAAGGGGCAATAAGACCATAGGGTGCCAGAGGGCACTTGATAGATCCTTGGGAGGTAGTCGATGAAAGGCTCTCCGGTGGGAATGGCCGAGGGGGCGAGTGAGAGGCCATGATAGCGGTGGGAAGGGCTAGGGTCCATGGTTGGACGAGTGATAATATGATGAAGTTGGAGAGAGAGTGGTTGTGTGTTGCAGGGTGGTTCAACTATATATAGACGTAGTATTACCTTCAACCCCGGTGGCCTGGAATAAGTTCCCCAGGTCGAGGTTCACGGTTGGGTATGTTGGTCGATGTCAAAAAGCTCTCCCTTGACAATCAACGTGCAGGATGAACCGATCAATAAGGAGTCGACACATATTTCCCCCAACACTAGGAAATACCCCTCTTCCGAGTTTTCTGCCAATCAGAAAACCTCCTTTACAAAACTCTTAGGCTTCACCAGGAGTACAGCGACGGAATAAAGATGGATAAGGTGCACAAGTCAACCAACTGGAGAGAAAACAAAGCCATGAGTATCCAGAAACTCATAGCCACCCACGCGGATTTGCAAAACCAGCATATCGAGCAAATTACGAGACTGAGGTGAAATGTAAGCAGTTTAGCGAAGAAAAATAATGAACTGAAGCGGCAAGTTCATGACCTCTGGAAGAGACTACAACAAGGCCCCCCGCCAAAGGTGCCCACAGAGACGAGACCACAAGCCTAGGTAGAAATACCTATTTTGAATCAAATTGTTTTGGAAAGAGACGAGGAGAATGAGACCCCCGCTCCCACCGAAGAAGAACAGAAAGAGGAGAAATATGACGGGTCGGAAAGTGGGTCAGATTACCAGATGGAGGAAGCCGAAGACAAGGAGGAGGAAGAGACTGCGCCATCAACGCCACTGCCACAGATGCCACCAACGCCACCGATACCTCAAGCCCCAGTGCCTACAGGACCACGCACCTACCAAAAACAACAGACCACCCAAACCCCCCCAGAGAGATGCAAGACATCGGTCCCCTCTCACCCGAAGTCTGCGCCAGCTGTCAAGTGGATAGAAATTAAAACAATACCATCAGACAGTGTCCGACTGGTATACATGAGACAAGCAATGACGGCCTGGAACGAAAAGAATAAAGGGGAACAGTATACAATGAAGGAATGAGCATGGTTTAAGCACAGCGACCAGACGGCCTTTTTTATTCTCCCGGTAATATCGAGGTACGCATACGAGACAGTATTAGGAGAAGCGAGAAAGCGCATCAGCAAGACTTCATTTCTCTCCTGATGTTTCATGAGCCTCAGGAGACTTAAAAAATATGCAGGAGCCTCAGGAGACTCTCAGGAGACCCGAGAGACTGTTGGGAGACTGTATACACAAGTAGTAGTTTGCTGATGCGGTTTGGGCATTTTAAATTTGAAGCGGCAGAATTTGAGTTTTGGTTACTCGGGTATCAGCAGAGAGCCATAGACGATAGGGATTTGTATGGAAGGGAGGGAAGAAGAGTGACTTTTGAAATTGTTACATGCTGTTGAGTGATGTTTTGTGTTTCTTTTTTTGGGGGGAGTTACTTGCGCGGTGAATGATGAGGCTCGAGACAGCGAGCGCGCCGAGTTGGTTAGTGTTGAGGAGGTTGTTGGAGTTTTCTTTTTTCTTTTGGTTTGATATTTTGGGGAGGAAAATTTACCCTGCCTTCCGGAGAGTGGGAAGGAAAGGTTTTGCCATAGCCTTCGGGCTGCATGCATGTATGAGATATCAATCAATCAATCAATTGGTCGATGTCATGTATGGCGTGGACCGAGTGATAATATATGATTTAGTTTAGGTTGTGGTTAGTGGAGTTTAAACTGGAGTTGATGGGTGGGATGGGATAGATATCAAGATAAACGGGGTTTGGCGCACCTCATACAGATATGCGTACGGGCGGTATAGTACTTACTGGTATTCGTACCTCTGAGAGTTGTCGGAATGCATGTTTGTTGAAACCGCACACCTGACTATGCAAACAAAACGCCCATGTCAGACGTAATTTCCACATGTGCTGCTGACCACCCCTTTTGGACCTACCGAGGGTGGGTAAACCTGATAATATGTCGATTAAGGCGCCGTTGTTTTCTATAACGCCGCTAGCCCTGACCTAGATAAAACATGACCCGCTGCAGTCAACGGATCCTCCCCCAAAAAAAAAAAAACACCGATCGACCTGTTTCATGCAAATGTGAATAGGTACTTACATAGACTGCGCAGCAGGCCTCTGGCAACGAGTGCAGTACTCTGGGGTCCAGAGAACAGTTTTTTTACATCAATAATTGCGGGGAAGACGGTACGAACACCATGTACTCCGGGAGCAACGACGTGCCGCAACAGCCGATCACATCACTTGAGATAAGTCAGAGTGTCCCCGTTTGACCTTCCTAGCTAGGCAGATGTTACTGTGTCGTTATTCGTTGTTCCAAAGGTGTCTGTATACGAATCAGGGCTAGGGCTAGGGTAGCTTCCCGGAATCATGTAAAGCTGTCGGTAAAATGCCGACAGGCAGAGGTCGCTGATAGGTCTTGTTACATGTATCTCCCTGATGGAAGAACTAGTGGTGCAAGTTTCGACCCTCTATTATAGCTAGGGTCGGCATTGACAGCTACTCGTAACCTGTGCTCGTATCTGTGGGCAGATATAAGTACATACTTCATCATGTAATTAGACAAATATAAGTGACACCACGAGTAAGAACCTAGGTGCAAGTAGTTGGCACTAGCAGAACCACCACTTCCCCCACTACCGCCATAACCCGGAAGATTGGCTCTGCCTGGGGTCAAAGTTAGGATAAGCAGACACGATCTTTGATCAACCAGGTAAGTAGTCCCTGGCCGGAGATAGCCAATCCCGCACGTACTACGTACGGGTGTGGGGGTAAGTCTGGCGACACTGGCCGTAGTTGCAACAGTTCTTACTGTTGTCAGACTTACCCCTACACCCGTAGTACAGCGATAGGAATGACCTCTGGAAACAATAGTTATATGGTATCTCAGCATACAGCTCCGCCCCCCCGCTTTTCCATAGATCATCACCCCGCTGGAGACCTGACCGAGTATCATCATCCCTCACCATGACGCCAAGAGGTGACATCCCCAGGCCCGCAAAACCAAGCGAGGCGGGAGATCGACCCTAAAATCTACTCGTCTACCCGCATAAGAACCAGAAAATGCGAGTGACAAGGTCGAGGATTAGCGCCACTTCTTATGTAGTTGACTAAGCACGACACAACAATTCTGAAGGTTAATCCCCGCTGTTCCTGTACTTTACCGCTGTTCCCTATACTGTAGCTGTTCCCTGGACTCTGCCGCTGTTCCATATTACTGGATCAACTTGTAGTCGCGAGCCGGCCATTGCTAGTTGCAAGGTACGCAAACACTACCGCATCAATTGAGAAAATCCGTTGCGCTGCAGCAGGAGTATGAGCCAACAAGAGGCAGGATTTGGACGTCAATATGCAAAATTTGGTAGAGAAGACCCCAGCGAATTTCAACCAACCAGCCAGCTAAGTAATATATCACATTGCCGCCCCCCCAGATGCTTTGTCCCGGGCTCCCCCGCTGGTATGAGCCCTGATCTCTGATCACGTGCGGACGTTAGGCCACAATAAAGACCGACCAGAACTAATCGGAAGCTTCACCATCTGTTACCACTGGAGGCGAAGGTACAGCACCACCTGAGGCCCCCTCTCGGAAAGCGTGACAAATAGGTGCGCGTAGGGGGGGGATCCCGGATGTCATCCAGCCATACACTCCCGCCTAGGTCGGGTCCACGGTGGCACGGTGTAGCTCGCAGGCGGAGCTAGCCAACTACATAGCACAAATTACACAAAATTAAAACCTCCTACTTAACTGCTACTAAGGCTTGACTAGATCCCCCCTAGTGCGACATTTCACAATCCCCAAGTGGTGTCAGGGCACATGTGTCCGGAACTAATATACCCCCCCCCACCCCCCGCGTTGCAAAGGTTCCCATTGTTTTATCAGCTGTGATACGTTGACTCTCGTTCGGGGGGGCAATCAGTAGTGGTACTTCGTTCCAGCGTTTCCCGGGGGCCATATCCCTATTCCGGAGAGCTTTTTAGTGCCAAAGGTAGGCTTGGCAGGCATACATGGCCCATACAAAAAAAAAGAAAAAAAAAAGATAACACGGCAGCAAACTTTGGTGGGAAGGGGATTCATTCTACTGAATTACGCGACCACCGATATATATAAGCTTGGAGGGGCTAATGAGTGGCGGGCAGCCAACCCATGATCCCAGAAACTAGCAAGGAGTCAAAAATGCAAATTATCCAACTTATACAGAGCGAAAGAGAGGGTATGATTATGGATACGGAAGCTTTCAAGTGTTTGAATTCAGGTGCTGAAGAAACAAGGATGTACACTGCTGTTGCTAAGTCACCTTTCTTCTATTTCCTTTGTTTGCGTTGGCGGTAGAGTGGGGAGGTAGCGTTCTTGGTGTGGAAAACTAGCCCGCACACAATTAAGTACGTAATAAATTGAACAAAAAAACAGACCAATAAATAACACAGTTAATAGGTTAGGCAGAAATGATTAAAAAAAAATATAAAAAAGAAAAATATTTTAGGCAGAATGGCGAGGGTCCGGCATCGAGTGATAAAGCATGACCGTGATGGAGGAGTATCGATCTGCAATAACTTCAAAACACACACACAAGTCTACCCATGTCCAGGGCTGCACCAATTCTCGGAGCCTCCGCTCCCTGCGCCCGTGACCCTCCGGATGGGATCGCGGGCCGGTATAAATATACCTTTATTTCCATCGTACCGCCACGATGTTCTACGGGCTAACTTGGGGCGGCGCTCTTCTAAGCTTTCTGGCGTTAGGGCCGCCTCTTCCACTGGAAGCCATGCTATCTATTCCCCCCTTCCTGTGGACGATGCGCGGATCTTCCGGAGGTATAATGAATGGCCCCCCGCGCTCGCCTTCCGCGGGTGTGCTTCCCCATCACCTTCTATCGTCGTCACCACTCGACCCCTCGCCAGATGGGGCGTGGGCTCGCCTAAAACTGCGGAAGCTTATTCTCGCCGCAGGTACGCGCGCGGTGATTTAGTCGGATGTCTCTGCAGCAAAATTAGCCCCCACTAAGGAATATTTCGAACAACTGACTCCGAGTTGTGTCGCCATTGGTACTGCTACCGCTACTGCTACTGCTACTGTACTGTGCCCCCAGCCTGGTAGGTCAAACTATTGCTGGAGTGATGCCAGCGGTCTGGACACTCTACGCATAGAGGTTGTGCAGACCAGATATCGAAAGACCCCACACTTGGCACTGGTACAAAGTGGTGAGCACGGGACAGGTTATCTTTGCAAAACCAGACAAAACCTGGCCGGGGACAAGACGGGACGTCAAGATTGGTCATAGATACTTATCTCGAGACCTTTTAACTTGTTTCCACCGTGAAGTTTGATATTACAAAATTTCAGACCAGGGTTAGGGTTCGAAAAAAACACTCACAAATCAACGTCAGGAATACATTCATGAAGCCAGAGTGTAATGCTCATTCGGGGGTTTGATAGCCACGGGAAATTTTTTTAACGCAAAAGTCCGTTGGACAAGACACGTCTGTTCTTACGGGTTCACGGCATAAGCCACAGAAAAATGGTGTGGCTCACGCTGCGAACCTGCAAAGAGATACTGGTCTTATTCAACGGAACATGAGTGCAGATACGCTTCATCAGGTATATGCTTAGTGTATAGATATGGTAGAGAGGTTCCGACACTTTGGGTACATCATTGCATACTTCATGACTGAAGTGTTATTACTCACTCTGCCAAAATCAAAATGCCGCTTATAATTACTTGATTCTTTACCACCAAATGTTACTTAATTGAGGTGGATCAACGGCATTTGGGTTCAGGCACCACGTACGGGAGTATATCGGGCTAATTTTTCTACTATACGATTCTTGGGTTTGATTTCTTTTGTTTGTTTTGGGGTTTTGATTTTGTGTTTTTGGGGATGCATGTTTGTGTTTTGTGTTTTTATGCCAGAGTCCAAGACTGCGTGCAACAAGCAGTTTAAGAAAGAAGCTTGCCTGATTCAAAAAAAGGAAAAAAAAAGGGAAGGATAAAAAGGTAGGGGACAAGTTATCGATATACAATAAACACCGCGTTCGCCCATCAGCACCACCGCTCCGGTACCCATCGTCGCAGACTATCTCGCAGCGGCAACGCCCTGTGCACCCAATATTGGTAAGTAAGCAACACCCCCCCCCCCAGCCCATGGCCTGATCTAACCTGTCTCCCCTACCAGCTGGAATCCGGCATCCCTCCCCCAGACCGCAACCTACACCTTCTACCAATGTGACCGCTCAACCCACTCCGTGACATCAGTCCTCGTGAAGGACCATCGCGACTCCTACTACGCCACTGCCACAACCAGGGCCTCCACCACCCCGACATCTACCGCCGGATTAGCCAACAGCGTCGGGGAAACATGGTCGCCCGGCGTGGGGACGGTTGCGGGTCTTGCGATAGGTGCCTTTCTAGCGGTGTCGCTGGTGGGCGTGTTGGTGTTTTGGGTGTGCAGCAGGCATATGAGAGGGAATCCCCCTCGCGTGGTGTGGGCGGTGGCGGAGGTGCCGGCGTAGGGACTAACAGGACAGCAGCACTACACTTCAGGCTCACATTCAGGTTCCACGACTAGGGACGCGTCGGGGGAGCGGGCGCCGTATAAGCTTCCGCACCGGGAGCATGTATCTCCCGTCTATGAGGTTGGGGAGATCGAGAGATGATCTGGATGTGCCATATTCGGTGAACTCATGCGGGGGTGGTGCATGGGCGGATATGAGCTTGGGGGTGGGGGGTGGGGGTGATAGTTGAAGCAGAATTGTGCTGATAGAGTGGATTTGTGTTTTGAGATGGGCGGCGGTTGCCCTATATAGCTTTGTCGTGCAGCTCAACATGTATATTGTAGAGGTAGACGTTCTCACGGCGGTATGGGGCGCACTGGAGTATGGTGCGCGCGAACCAAATAACTACGAACTAATGGAATTGAATGAATTATGGTTGTATGTTTAAGTTAAGTCTAAAGCCATGAAAGGGTTTACATGAGGTAGGGGGGTCTTTTAATCGCCTGGGGTGGGTCTCTCCCCCTACAGATTCTTTTTGAAGGTTCCGGCCCTGCAGTGCCTGGCTTTCCAACCATCCACTCTCGCGATCCTTCTCAATTATCTCAGCCCTAAGAGTACTTCCTCTCTCAACACTAACTGCAGATCTGCTGTTTATTTTCCGCTTATCCTGTCTTGCGTCTACTGGCCTTTCCCCTCCTCCCAAATGTTGTTCACCTGCTTTTGACATTTCCGGTTTTACCTATAATTTGCGGAATAATACGGCGATGCCAGCAGAAATTGATAACTCGTAGGTCAAGACATGTATTATGCCCGTCCTGATAAGGAGACGCCATTCATTTTCACCAACTGAATCTTAGTATTTAGGGGATATAAATCATGATGCTAGCACCCTTCCATGATTTTCGGTCGATATTGCGGTCACCATATGCCTCACCCGGTTTTCTTAACGCCTTGTAATTGTTGCCTGTTGTGAGTGCAGGTTGCTGGTTTCGAAACATTATTCATCTGCGACTTGATATCACGCCAGCCTTGATGTGATATTCTGAATAAAATACTAATGTTTCAGCTTTATGATTGTCACTCATCAAAGGTTTTACGTTAGATTGTTCCTTTAAATTCTATCAGAAGAACTATGGCTAGGGAGCCCCGGGGCCACCATGCACCCTCCGCCATCTCAACGAATGGGGGAAGAGTAACTACTTAAATACAACTTGGGTTCTCTCCCTTTCTCCTCCCTTTCCTCTGGTGCCGAATATCTCCCTCCCGCCGTAAGTCTTCTTCAGTATTTTATAATCGTCATGATACCCTTCCCGCATTTCCCCACGGCTATTCCAAATGATAGTTGGTCCGGGCATCATATTAGACCTCTGTCAAGAAGGTTGATATATACAGAACCCAGCCTGTGTTTCTACTGAAATCAAGTCCGGAAGACTCTTATCTGTTCCACCTCGTGGTCAGCAAACCCTGCATAAATCAATCCTCAAAGTGGCTCTCGAGATCCCACCTGTTCCACAATACGGACACTACAAAGCGGGCACTTTCCCTCAGGCCCAGAACTTCCGATTCTCATCTTGGCGCTACAAGCCTAATTCAAAAAAAACTTAACGACCGCCCACGGAGACTTCCGGGATTTCTAAACTCACTGCACATGCGAGATGTCTACACGGCATCACCAGTGTATCCGCTGCGCGCACACAGCACACTACGCAGTCACTCCGCACCGACGAGCTGACATCCTCCATCTGAGCGCCGCGGTCACCTAACCCGGCTAATACTAGAGCAGTTGCGTTGCTTGCGTGCCCGGTCGCCACGATAGGGTAAGCAGACCGCCCCGTTCTTTGGGACGTACCAGCACCCATTGTTGATATCAGCCCTGTTCGTTCGGGGCGTCTGCTGTCCCCCTCCTCCTCCCCCCCCCCGGCCGCACCCCCCCCGCGCTGCAACCAGAACGCAATCATGCTTAGTACCATGCGTAGAACATATTTGGCACCAAAGATGAGCCCGGCGGAGACGATGGCAGAGACGACGGCAGAGACGACGGCGAAAAAGCTGGCCATAATCAGCGTGAGCATCTGTATCGCTAGGCCGGCCACAACGGCTATAAGCATCAAGACGCAGGGTATCATAGTGAACTGATTGAAGCTTTAATAAGGATGAAGAGTGCGGGGGCCTGGGGCCTTGGCTGTTAATGGTGGGGGGCCTAAGTGATGACGATGTAAGGGTTAGGGTTCAGCACACGGGTAGGGGAAAGTCTTATGGCCGGCGCCGCTCTGACTAGGGTCCCGTCAAATATACAAGGGGAGGATACTGGGAGTAATAAACGGTTATAAACCGGTTATAAACTCACGTCCAGTTGAGAAGGAGTCAGATACTCTGGTAGGGTTAGGGTTATTAAGAAATAACATAAGGCATATACCCAGCCTTAAAATCATGTCCAGTTCTCACTCTGCATATAAAAGGTTTCTGGACTCAGTATAGGTAACAGACATAGAGGTCCAGTTCAAGGCCTGTGGGTGGACCCTGCTTGGCAATATATTATATTAAAATTGAAGGGCTGGTGGTCAACTCTATTAAAAGTATCTACCAACGTCAATTATATAAGGGGGCCCCAAACAAATCCGCGGTAAGCCACGATCCCACATCGGCATTCCGGATCGGTGCAGAGGAATCAGAAGGGTGGGAACGAACTCGGAACCCCCGCGAGGGAACAAGAGCCTCCATCTTTGAAGCGCAGCTCAACACAAAAATGAGGCGTAACGCCGACTCGGGTCTACGGGCGGTCCAGAGAGGTACCCCCAACCCCGCCTCCCCACAGAAAAGAAAAAGAGATATATACAAAAGATATACCCCAAGCCCAGAACCAGTCAGTAATGATAAGCCCTAAGGTTAACTGCCCCATTTCCTCTACAAGCCGCCCCTCTACCCTCTACCACCACCTCCCTGTAGTTGTATATTATGCCCATAGATAATAGCACCTCCAATCCAGTTCTCTCCCCGCTTTTCCTTCAATTTTTGAAATCAACCTCCAAAAATTTTGGTGGCAACCACATCACCACACCAAAAACACCAGTTACTTTTGCTTCACCACCATGTCGCAACACTTCAATTCTCATTACTTGAAGCTCGCTACCCAAGCTCTCCACAACAACCTCACTCCTATCGACGAGCTATTTGACATAGCAGTCCCTTTAGAGGGAGGTAGTACTTACAACGCTCTCCAATCCGAAACTGAGCGCATGCTCCTTTCGAACTCGAACGACGCAAACAAACTTATCGTTTCCCTCCTCTCGGGAATGATCAGATACAACCAGACCATCATGGAAAGCGTGCAAGCGCTTGCCCACGAAGTCCGCACCATCAAAGAGGCCCTACCCCCAAAGGAGGACCCCATCAGTCATGCTCTCAATGCCAAGATCGACACCCTGGTTGAGGTATTTAAATCTCAGCCAGCCCCCGCTCCGGCACCGCCAATCATCATCCAACCCACCCCACCCCCTCAAGCCTCAAAAGCCCCGAGATCATACGCGGCAGCTGCCAAGGCCTCACGCCCCGCTCCCATCAAGGCTACCAACAAGTCCAAGCCCAAGGAAGGCCAAAGAGCTCCTCCCGTAAGGGATCAGGCCCTCCCCCAAGCCCAGAGACGGTTCTTCGCCTCGAGGAAAACTCCCGCCCCCCTTTCCCAAGCTGACAGACTCCCTGTCGAGCTTCCCTCCATCCTCGGAAACCTCCTAGCCCGCAACGGCCAGAAGGCCCCTGCCACCTCCCTCTCGGTCTCTATTAATCCTAAAGGAACCGTGACTGTCCTCGCCCCCGCAACTGTGCCCTCCAAACACTACGCCCCCTTCTTCGATGCCATGACCCTAGCGCTTAATGCATGGGCTGGTACTCCTGAAAACCCCTACAATTCTTTCCGTGCGGCACCTACCAATGTCGATGTCACTATTCACGGTATCCCACTCGCCTCTATTCCCAATAACGAGGCCCTTCAGAAGGTCTTCCCCGAAGCCATCACCCTCGCCACCGGAATCGTCCCCGCTGCCTGCCGCTTTCTTATTAAAGATAGCACCATCCGCGCCACCAAAAACTCTTCATCTATTGTTATCCAGGTAACGCCCGAGGAAGCAACCACCATTGGGTCATCCCTATGTCTTTTCTCGAGGCCAAGACGCTGTAGCATCTTGACCCCTGCCACCGCCAACACCATGTGCCACAGGTGCTGCCTGCTTGGCCACCCTTCTGCCTCCTGTAAAAGGGAACCCCGCTGCGCCATTTGTGCCAAACCTCACCTTACCACCACTCATCGATGCCCAGTTGCGGCGTGCCCTGGAGCTGCAAAATCCACGGCAAACTGTTGCGAAGTCTCACAAGCAACATGCCCCAACTGCACCGGCAATCACAGTGCCCTCAATCCAAGCTGCCCAGTTAGAACTCGCTCTGCTATGGCTCCCCCCCCTGCTCCACCAATTCAAAACCTCACCCCAATGGATACTCTTTAAAAAGTAGTCCTATTTTACCGCTTGCGCTTTACCCTCTTCTCAGATAGTGAGCAGACGAGACTGTTTGAACCAGTAAAATCTGCACGGTTATTTCTCTTCTCACACAGCTATACTATACTATTCTCTTTGTTTTTTTTAACGAGGCCCTCGGATACTCTTTTTTTTTTTTTTTACCACTCACACAATTTTAAGGCGGGTTTGGGGATAGGTTTTGTTCACGCCATAGGGTTTCCCTGCATGCGATATTCTTGTAACCTAGAAAACAATGAAATATAGGATTTAAAAAAAAAAAAAAAAAAAAAAAAAAAAAAAATAGCACCTCCAATCATGACACTAGCACCCCTCTGAGACCCTCGGCCCATATTGCGATCAATATATGCCCCGCCCGGTCTTCTCAATACCCTTGTTGCCTGCGGTGAGTGTAAGTTGCTGGTTTCGAAATATTATTCATCTGTGACCTGATATCACGCCAGCCTTGATGTTATTCTAAATAGAATGCTAATCTTGCAGCTTTATAATTGTCACTCATCAAAGGTTTTTACACTGGCTTCCTCCTTTGAATTCTGTCGGAAGCAAAAACTATGGCCAAGAAACCCCAAAACTCCCATACATCCTCCGCCATCTCAACAAATGAAAGAAGAGTAACTACTTAAAAACAACTTGTGTTCTATCCCCTCCCTTTCCTCTGGTGCCAAATATTCCCCTCCCGCCGGATGTCTTCCTTCTTCAATATCTCATAATCGTCATGATACCCTTCCCGCATTGCCCCCACGCCTATTCCAAGTGATAGTTGGTCCCAGCATAATATTAGCCCACTGTCAAGCATGCCGATATATACAGAGCCCAGCCTATAACTCTACTGAAATCAACTCCGGAAGACTCTCTCTATTTCGCTGACATCCTTCATCTGAGCGCCGCGGTCACCTAACCCGGCTAATAACAGAGAAGTTGCGCTGCTTGCGTGCCCGGTCGCCGCGATATGGTAAGAAGACCGCTCCGTTATTTGGAGCGTACCAGCACCCATTGTTGATATCAGCCCTGTTTGGTTGAGGCGTCTGCTGCCCTCCTCCTCCTCCTCCTCCTTCTCCACCTCTTTAGCCGTATCTCTCCCGCGCTGCAACAAGAACGCAATCATGCTTGGTACCATGGGTAGAACATATTTGACAAAGAATAGCGCAACAGCGACGGCGACAGCGACGGCGGCAGAGACGGCGGCAGAGACGGCGGCAGAGACCGTGGCAGAGACGGCGGCGGCAAAGACGACGGCGACAGCGACGGTTGCAGAGAAGGCGGCGCCAGCGACGGCGACAGCGACGGCGGCGGAGAAGGCGGCGACAGCGACGGCGGCAGAGAAGGTGGCAGAGACGGCGGCAGAGACGGCGGCAGAGACGACGGCAGAGACGACGGCAGCGACGGCGGCAGCGACGGCGGCGGCAGTGACGACAGCGGCAGAGACGGCGGCGAAAAAGCTGGCTATAATCAGCGTGAGCATCGCCACCGCTAGGCCGGCCACGACTAAAAGCATCGGAATGAAGGATATCATAGCGAACTGATTGAAGCTTTAATAGGGATGAAGAATGGTAATGAGTGTGGGGGCCTGGGACCTTGGCTGTTGTGGAGGGCCTAAATGGTGACGATGCAAGGGCTAGGGTTCAGGACATGGCTGTTTATCCCTTATGGTTGCGGACACCTTTATCCAGAGAAGGTGCGGCATTGGTGTTTTTTGCCATCACTTTCCTAATCAAGTAATAACTTGGCACTTATGTTGCCGATGCATGCTCTTTTATGCCAAGACATATCAATGATGGTAAGCGGTAACCGATAATTACTTAATCGGGTACTCAAATGCCCAACGCTCTAGAAGTATTGCCTAAATAAGCAACTTTGGGGGACATTCATTTAGTCTTCTACCAAAAACCCAGCTTTTAGAAATTAAAAAACTCCACAACCATAAGTGATAAACTAATTTGACTCTGTCATGCAGAGCGGGGGCTGAGGCATCGTTTAGCAGAGATAAAATGATTGTAGGCATTGATTGTGGTTGGAAAGCCATCACCCTCCAAATGCTGGGATTTAATGTCCTCTGGTCACAGGCAACCATATAACAGAGGAATTAAATTTGTACCGGAGATGAATTATTTGAAAGGACAGATAACAATATCTGTTAGCAAGCCACACTCAATTTACCTTTTTGGGGGGGTGAGCATTTTACTGTTGCCAAGGGCTGGATTTGCGGCTGAAGCTTCCTAGCCCCAGCAACAACCAGCTCACGATACCCAACCATGAGTTGATCCCCGTTCCAAAAGGGGGGAAACCTGGTCCAAAACCGAAACCTATCAGATAGTGAATGCTACTTGATTGCTCAATCTCAAAACCCACAAAGAAAGTACGAAGGGCATATAGCCGTGGAGGCAAAATCAGGGCTTTGAGGTTCCACTTTCTTCATAAATTACAAGTGTAGTGCGGAAGGCAAGTGTTCATCCCACCACCGCCTCACCGGAGCTACACAGGCTCCGCATCAGAATTTACATACGCTTCTGGTGAGGTCCTGCGAGGCTCCGCGACCGTGCAATAACCTAAGCCAACCTTTAGCTACCGTGCTCGAGCTCTGCATGCTACAGGCCGTGGGTGCGATTAATTCACAGCACTAGAGAGCAATCATCAAGTGTCAAATCCGGCGTTTGACGCTCTGAAAATGAGTGTTTTGGGAGGCACGGTTGACAGGCCCCTCACTCACCTCATTAGCCACAAAAAGTTTATATTCTATTTATATAAGTGTCTACAATATATTTTGCTACAGATATCTCTAGAACATATGCTCAATAAATGTGTCCATTTGCACTTAGGATTCGTTTCTGGATGCCTTTCTACATAGTAGTTTCATTCATTTCCGCAGCTAGTTGCTTTCCATAACACATTACCCACTACACAGTTTAGGCGGAAAAAGGACTCATTCCCTGATTGATTTCCTTGCGCTATTATTGATGCATGGGATGAAACCTGTCACTGGGCCACAGCCAGGCACCAGAAACAATAGTATCCGTTACGGTATATAGCAGAGAGATGCCAGAAGCTCTTCGGTTGTTGGCGGATAGGGAAAATAAGAAGGTGCGGTGATGGGGTATCCTTATTAAGGGTTGTAATATATGTCTACTCCAATGCTTGATTCTAGTGAAACCATTTATGATCTTTTTATATCGGCTGCCTAGAGATGCCGGGTATATCACACCATCTGTATGACAGAGCGTGATCGTGATATTCTCATTAGTTAGTGGTAAGACGGGCCACTAGATAACGCGCGGAGCGCAACTTCCCACCTTCCACTATGGGTATGTAATACAGGGCTATTCTCTATACTTCATCCAATTGCGCCACCTCTTAACCCTCCGCCATCACAGGGACCGCAATCTCTGCCTATGCTCTCCAAGGGATATCGACTCGGGGATGCATCATCACCTATCACTCGACCCAGCCGCGGAGGGAGTAAATCACCAATTCTTTTTTTCTTGTTTAATTCATACACGCATGCAGCCTCACGGCTATGGCGACGCACTATTTTATCCCCAGAACGTCCTCCCTCCACCGCCAACTCAACAGAAGGAAATGAAAAGAAAACTACCTCATGTCTCATCTTCAACACTAACCGACCTGGCGCGCCCACTGTCTCGAGCCTCATCATTCACCAGGCAAACTCCTTTAGCAATTTCTTACTTGAAAAAATACCCAAACTCCCTTCCTCCTCGTATCCACACAATTTCTCCTCAATAAGCCTTTTTTCATCCGGGGATATCCTGTGGCATTTAATGGCTTCCCTGTACTGCTATAGGCACCCTTTTCTGGTTGTAAAGTCCTCCATGTCTGATACTCGCAAATGTCTTCCCAGGATTGACGTTATCAGTATCACCTCTTCGCTGTGTTTGTACCATGCCCATTAGATGGCAGCAGAGGCAGGTTCTGTGGATAAAATAGTGTGTCGCCATACCATTAGGCTACAAGCGTGTATGAATTAAACAAAAAGAAATAACCATGCCCATTGCTTCACCGTGTATTGCTCGTCCCCATTCCCCTCGTTCCACGCTTTAGCCTCCATGGCCATGCGCTTTACCCGAAAGTCTTGGTAATAGTGTAACTCTAACCAACGGTGGTGTAGGAGTGCGGGCCGGGGGAAGGGGACCGGTGTCTCGCACCTCTCCAGGGTAGTATTGTCTGGAGGAGGCAGCTCTTGCTTTCTGTTCTCTTCAAGTAGTGCTGCTAATCGGGGGTGGATTAAGTCGCCAACCATCAGGCCTAGCAGTTGATGCTCGTGCACTGTATGTATGGTTCTTGTTCAAAAGTCCTGGGACAACGCAACCACGAGTTGCTACGGGGCTTGTCCCAGGATTTTTGACATGGAGGTATAGTATGCACTCGTCTGATAGGTTGCAGATCGCGCTTACAGAGCTATAATCACCGCCGGCGCCGGGTACGTTACGTTGTTCGACCCAAGAGAGCGGTGAGGATGCTTAGAGCTGCAGTCGGTCGGATGAAGTATTCTGGAAAAGGGGGCTTTAATTTTTGATTGTTAGA
The DNA here is from genome assembly GCA_024713715.1 of Morchella sp. 2018-W26. Lineage (NCBI taxonomy): Eukaryota > Fungi > Ascomycota > Pezizomycetes > Pezizales > Morchellaceae > Morchella > Morchella sp. 2018-W26. Next base: position 1,325,290 of record JAMGYX010000017.1, read on the forward strand.
ATATCGATAGCTAAACTAAGGGCCCGTTCGGACCGGCTCGGATTATATTGATGGATTATTCCAAAGTTTCGACTATCAATAAGTGGCATGGGTGGAATAATTCAAATAAGCAGAACTTGTGGATAATCTCATATCAGTACATCGCATATGGTGCGGTAAACGTGTCAAAAGTGACTTCACCACCGGTGGTGAAAATAATACCAGCATTTATACCTCAGAATGGGAAATAGCACAGACCTTTTCGCCCAAAGGGTCTATATAATGCCAGTATATATGAACATTGCCCACGGGTGGGAATTTCACCACCAGTGGTAGGCCATTTTACCACTGGTGTAAACTGTTGGTATTAATGAGAATGCAGAATAAAGACTGAAAGTCAGCATTTAAACTGGAACAAGGACTGAAATTCGGTGCTTTTACCACCGGTGGTATAATTTACCACCGTTGGTGAAATTACTTTTGACTCATTTACGGCTCCATACATGGCAATGTTGTAATTGTCATAGTTGAGGAGCTCAGTGTCGTTGAAGCGAAGAAAGAGAAAATAATCACCTCTCGAGCTAATCACTTCCTTGGCAGATTATCTGAATGAGCAGATGTTAGAGATTATAGATTATTTATTCCCCCGGACACCTCTACTTATCACAATAATCCAAAACTCTATAATCCGTTGGATTATCGTTCATAATCGCGATTTTCAGACTGTGTGAACGGGCCCTAAATAAACTTGCTACATACCCCGACGTTAACGGTTACCAGTTACCCCCCCCCAGGGGAGTTCGATAGGATAAAGGCTAATTAAGCTTCATACTCATCCAATGAGTACATCATGCTCGCTCAGCCCGAGGAGCGCATGGCGAGTTACTCTCGCACTCCCACTTTGCTAACCCCCGCGCGCACCTTGAAATGCATCGAACCAGGCTGGTCGATCTTTACGATGTGCCATAGGCCGGTACTATCCGCAACTCTTGTCAGCTGGACTAGGAAAGCCCCGCTGTGAGCGCACCACAAAATTCCCATCTCAAAGCGTAATTGCGGAATCGCCTCCCAAGTCGCAGGCAAAATGCCAGGTAGGCCAGATATACACAGTGCCGGATCAACTACCCGTCACTGTGCACTCCCCCCCCCCCCAGCACGTAGCGCGGAGAGCTTTATAAATTATAATATATCCTCTCCGTGAATGGTGGCAGGACATGGTGTATCTCGCCTGCATCAGTTCCCCGGTGAAGAAATGTAATAATAAAAGTCCTGTTCACCCTTCTCGAGCCAACATAACTAACCTCCTCCGAGGCCCTTCGGATAGAGAGCGCCGGAAACCCCCCGACCGGCTTGTGATGGACTCCCTAAGCACTGGCTTCACTGGAGAATACATATATATCGGCTAGAGTTCCTGATACTTCTCGTGATGGGTGTACATTTTTTTTTTAACTCATAATTTCATTCGTTTCTAGGTACAAGAATGTACATATATGTTGCGTGCAGGGAAACCTATGGCATAAACAAAACCCATCCCCTCCAAACTTCCACAAAAGAAAAGAAAGAAAGAAAAGAAAAACAATAATAAAAGAAAAACCCTATTCCTCGTGATGGGTGTACTGTACTATCCTTCCCACACTGCTGAATAAAACCGGGCTGCCCGTAAAAATACGTAGGTCCTTCAACTATTGGGTCCCCATCAGTCTCTGATGGTACTATGTTTGGCGCATCGGGAGTGGTTGTAGATTAATTAACTGCTCCGGAGGAGGTGAATTGTTCCGGCTCCGTAAAACATTTTACACCATTCTTCTCTCAGGCATTGTCTAGCGAGATGCGACTACGGAATCGGTAACGAGAGCCCGTGCTAGATATAAACTTGCGAAATATATACCGCACCCCACAAACCGACATCTCCCACCCCCCCGCTACAGGATCCAATGCCCGACCTCCGACTCCACCGCTCAAGGTTATAACCCCGACCGCACCACCCCTACCAGCCGTCGCACTCAGGACCCACCACTCGCCACCAGAACCCCCCATAGCTCCCGACGTGCCGTCTTTCTGCCGACTTGCGACACAAATATCGGCATACCCCCGGAGGATGGACCCCAGGGGGCTGCAAGGTATAGCCCGAACAGCGCTCTCGCGATACCACCCGACGCCCCGCGCATAGAAGCGACGTTGAGCCCGACAAGAGCCGCACCTACGCTACCCCACTAGTGGACTGCGTCTCCTGCAGCGATCTGTAACGGGCCGACGACGCGCCGGAGGTGATCCAAACTCTGGACTTTGAAAGAGTGCGGGGTTAATGGTGCGAAGAGGCACGGAAAGCTTGGTTGGCAGTGGTGGGAGAGTGTATTAGAGCGGCGCGGCGGGGGTAGTGTGATCCACGAGCAAGAGGAAAGGCTTAAATCGGCTCATAGTAGTAGCTACTTGGAAATACTCATGTACAGCTCGAGCCACTCGAGTTTCTTAGCAGTCTCAGATATCAGTCGTCGAAGTCATTCTAAACCTCGTTAATAGGATATATGTACCTAGGGTTAGGGTTCATCACTACAACAAAATAAATTACCAAAATACTGTTAGTATTTTCTTTTTTACTGTGATTAAACTAACACCAAAAAAGCTCGAGCATTTCAAGTCGAGCAGCGGGAGAAGCCAACTCGACTTGTAAGGGTGGCTGCTTGTGCCTGCTCGAGCCGGCTCATCTCATGCAACACACAAAACGAAGGCGGTGATGGTGTGCCGCTGTGTATAGACCATATCCATCTATCCAACAGTCCAGCGGCTTGTGGAGCAGTCGCGACGCAAAGACAGGGAGCGCATAGTGCCGTTATGCCATACCTCGCTATTCAGATACTCGTAGGTTAGCCTTATCTGGTGATATAACCGGGAGCGCTGTCGTGGTCTAATATACCAGAAGGGCGCGCTGCGGGCGGCCATCGCAGGCGTCTATGGGTGTTCCTGGCGTGACGGTATATATATACAGAGGACTGGGTTGTGCCGGATTAGGCGGACATATTGCTGACAGGTTCCCGGAGGAAGTATATCTGATGACACCGCGGCAAGAGGTGGAACTAGACTGTGGTGCGCGCTGCAAGGGGATCTCATATTAAGACCGTGGGGAGTTTCTGCATGCGACCCACTCCCCCATTGTGGTGGCTCTCATAAATAAATAAGGATAATGAGAGCGGTGGTGGGCCGAGTGATGATATGTGATGCGAGTGATATCGTGTGATGCGAGTGATATCGTTTGATTGCCCCTCAGATTCAGGAAGGGGCATTACCGACCTATGGTCAATGTTGTCACAGAAGGGGTTTGGGATGGCAGGTGATTCGGTGTGGTATATGTACCCTCAGGAACGGCCTTCCCCGGCCTCCCCGGCCTCTATTTGCTGCGTGTTCTGGTGCATGGTAGGATCTTATTGGGATGTCGACTGGAGCGTAATCAGACCTCAAATAACGAATTAAACAGGGAGGAGTCTTTAGAACATAGATATAAGACCCTTGAAAGAACACGTCCAGATCATTTTATAATCGTTGAGGTCCAACTCCTCGAGACCACTCGCATCGACTACCCTCGTCACCACTATCGCGCCTCGAAACATGTAGCCTTCGTGAAGAAGGTACACACACCAGCCCCAGGATCTATTACCCATATTTGTTCAAGGGCTCAGAAATCTCGTTTATCTGTAGCGGATCTTCTACTACAATCAACAAACGATGGCAATAAGTAGGGACTCCCGAGGGAATCTACGTTTGGCGAGATACAGATCTGGTGTAGTGGTCACAGTTCCCTCAGGAATATTCTTGTGTTTCTAGTTCCGATACTCTGGTGATTGTAGTCACCTTCAATATTTGTTTCCTCGGTGGGATCATGTTTCGCGGCACCTTTTAGTGTGTACTGATTACTGGACACTCCCTATTATGCGATAGAGTGGAGTTCGGGATATCACCACACCAGCATTTCGTGGCATATCCATCACTTCATAGGAGCAGAACAAATACAGATAGGCCACACTGTAGTTTTTGATAGTATTTTCGAACTCCCACGCAACGAAGTTCATTCAGTGTACTGGGGGGTGTTGAGGGTAAATGATCCGAATCTGATAAGTGTATCTCGCGGTGAAAACGAACACGGTGAGGACGAGACTCGCCCATTCCCAACCCTCCTGCAGAGGGACCGGACGCATATCCTTCCGAAGCTTGTTGGAATCTTCTTCAGCTAAAGCAACGCCCGCCCCCGCAAAACTTCCATTTTGTGGTCAAATTAACGCTTAATCTTGCAGCCGGAGTCCGCTCTCGCCAACTACTTTATTTCTGTATGTACAGCGAGAAACGGACACATTTTAGCACCCTAATCTGGTTTAAGCGTCCCGACAGGTGATCAATATTTCTTTGCCTAGCGTGGTCGGTGCCCTTTCTTGACACTTGTCGGGAAGATATATATAAGTTTCTAGACCCTACGGTAGCAAGCTGTCTGTAGGGCTGAGCGAAAGGCTGGGTGGATATGTGTGTTTTATCTTATCAGATTTTGATCACATGAGCACTTATAAACGTTTATAAATCAAATGTTTGGACTGTCTACACATGGATATCATGTATTGTGGGTACCGCGTTAGGATTACCAGGGCTGGGGGGGTTTACAAAACGTGTCAGCATCTGGGGCAGCGTGAATGGTACAATTGTTAACCCTAACCCTATATACAGTGTATATGTCCCCCTCCCAACTCACACTCCCCTCAGCCCCTCTTTCACAAGGAGGGATCAAAGTCTGTGGTGTGCCCTTCTCCTCCCCCTCCCCGCAATTCTGCCAGCCTGTAAGAGGCTGACAATCTTCTTGCTTGTCCGAGAACTCCGCCATAAGCGCTATGCACCTCCCCAGCCATTCAGATACTTATCGTGCTATTTGTTTGCCTTAATGGAGGATCGCGAGGGTTGTTGGGGGGAGAGAGACAACACTAATTTTCACTCTTGATGGTGCTACAACGTGATAGCCGCATTGAGCAGGAAGTAAATATCGCGGAACAGAAGAGTTGGCGACTACCGACAACTCCGGCTCCCCAGCAGAGAAATAGTCCCTTGGTACCTTGCACTCCCCCGAAGCCCTGCAGAGTACTGTGGCCCCTACCTCTATTGGTGAGTGCACCCCCACCCCCCCGCGTCGCGTTATGCCTCCTTGACCCAAGGACCTCCCAGCAATAGTAGACTAATCCTTCCACCAGAGCATACTTCCGCCAGAGTATACGTCTACAATAGTAAACCAACTAATGGAAATATCTCTGCCACAGCGAGCAGGTATCTTTATCAGGCAAGTGGGTGAGGGTACACGGACGGAAGAGGATATCAATTCGACGTAGGACGATATCAACTCAATTGGAAAAGACCAGAAGCAAAAAGCAAGGACCGCTGCGGGGGGGTGTATAGCTATATAAGATGGGATGTTTGGATGTAGTATATATCAACCCAATTATACATATCCCATATGTAAGCATACGAGCTAATGTGAAGGCAAAAACTCGTATGGGGATCAATTCTTGTGGTCCATAGGTTTAGCTTTTGTGAATCTTCGTCATATATGTTTTTCTTGACCAAAATCCTTTTATCCATAAGACTTCTAAGCTATGTAAGTTGGGGTGCAAGTAGATGTGGTAATATGAGTTCACCATCCCACGTCAAGCTGTGTAGAGTATGGCTCCGGAAGTCTAGAATCTGTTCCTTTGGGGGCGGACGGGGGACGGAGACGGGGACGGACACGTTATCTTTGGCAATGAAACGTCACTAGCCCTCGATCTAAGGCGTTGTCCTAGCCTCTGACCCGTCCCCTATCCCGAGACCAGGTTCAGGACTTCGGGAGCCATCCATAACAATCATTTCTGCAGCGCAAAGTGGACAGATTGCTTGCGCGGGCGACCTACGGATGAAGTTTATGCACCCTTATTCACAACTACGCCCCGCTAGAGGCGGAGTAAATAGTTTAACGGCTCATTTGCTGAATAACCCCACAAGGTTATTTTTCTTATATATCCGGAAATGTCTGTCGGGGTGGTTTTTGGATGTCAACGGCTTGCACAAGTGGAATGGCCTTCAGCTTCCCTTTCTTAAACTTCGTCAATTCAGATAGCATACCACTGGGCTTCCTTTATACACATTGATTTTCTACCCGACAACATCACCTACTGGCGTACCGTAGCGAACGGAAGTAGAGGCATAGGGAATATTAGTCCCCAGATAAGTTCTCATGTACTCACTCACCCTAGTGGTGTACCACGGCTTCCTACCAAGTAGTTTGCGGAGGAGGCTGCTCGAGACCCCAGCTGAGACACAATCTGAGACACTTTCCTGGGTGCACGGTCCAGGTCAAAATTTGACCATTTCCTGTATCTGAGCGATAGGTTTGCTTGCTCTAGCAATAATAAGAGATCGATTGTAATTACTTCTATTCGTGAAGATCTCAAGAAGAGTAGAGGGACTCTCCTCTATTGAAGACACCTTTCCCCTCGCATAATGGAGGACTTCCCGTAAGCTATAGAAGCTGTTCTATCGCTATTTAGGTTCTATTCGAGGTTGGAACGGATAGAACATGGGTATTTATCATAGGAAGTTCTCTACTGTTAGGTCCCCCCCTCAATGGGGGGGCCTATCCATTTTGCTCCTTCTATATGATTTCTATTGCTCGTTGCAATGAGTACAACCCCTGTACCTTCCACTACTGGACTAGTAATCGAATAGAACAGAAATATCCTTCTTTACCTATGGGAAACCACATTTGTTTTTGGTTGCTTCTATCCTATTGAATAGAAAGAAAATAGGGATGAACAGCTTCTATAGCTTACGGGAAGTCCTCCAACGTACTAATGTTCTAACCCTAATCCTTAGCGCTTACATCCTATTTGGGCCCTGTATTATTATGTATGCAGTATAAATAAATAAATAATTAATTGATTGATTGATTGATTGACGCCATCTGGCCGGTGCGAGTGATTCCCCATGACACCCTGTCCCACCCCCACGCAAATACAATCCCGGCCCGCGGGCCACAGAATTTAGTACTAATGCACGCTAGCCCCTAGCGCCACCCTCAAACTGGCTAACCACGCCATCCCAACACCGCCACCCATGAACACCCCTTCCAATTGCCGTTCCTGGCGAAGCCCTAGCTGGGGACCACTAGTCCTGCAGCGGTGGAGGTGGTGGAAAAACCAGTTTGAGGCTAGCCCTAGTGCTGCTCTGGTGCCGTCGCTAGCTCTGGGTGCTACATGTGCCCAGAAAGTGGCTTTGTCCCACCGACTACCGGGAGAGCCAGGGCTAAACCAAGCGTTCAAGCGTTGCCGATCACGGCTGGGCATTATTACCGCAGTTGTAGCTCGTCAACCTCCTATTTTTACAGACTACATGAGTTGGATCTTGCAGCCCGTTTGATAACCAGCATCCCAAGCATTCCGTGAGCTTACCCCCCCTCCACTGATATAATTTTACCGCTCGTCTAGAGGCGTATACTGCGGTTCCGGATTACCCATGCCGAGCCATCTCGCGCCTAAATACCTTCCACCAAGCTACTTTCCAGTCTGCTCCCTCTCTCTGCGTTTTTATACCCAGGCGGCTTGGATCGGGCTGGGAATGGGGAGTGGCTTGTGGTGGGTACAAGAGGGTATCCACCCCAGTCCCCCGTGATTGGATGATACACACAAAACAGAAATTCCTACCAGTGAGAGATCTCGTGACCCTGACCTACCACATGGGGGACCTCCTTCATATGCACGAGCTGAAACCTGTAAGGAACAGAGCATATGTAGTGGTATTAGTAAGCGAAGGCCCGCTAGTGGGATGTGATGGCACCAGTAGCTACGTAGTAGTTGTGTATATAGAGGGTGGGACTCTTTCCCCCTCGAGATACTCGTCAATATAGCAACCCATAATCCTCATACAAGGTACTACACCGTACAACTGTGCCCAGAGGAGTGGCAGGTGGGTTTAGGTTGGGTACGGGTCGGTACATTCGCACCTTGGATTGGGCTCACACATCGGGAAAGAAAGGCTCTCCTTTGCTATGCGCGCGGCGGTGGCGGCGACTGCAAGCGTGGAAACACTCGATGTGGGAAGCATCCCCCCCCCCCACCCGCAGAGGATAAATACCAGTGCCTATTGGGCCTTGTAACTCATCTCACGTCGTGCCACTATTCTATCTGATCCGGACACATTTTGATGTAATACTTCATACAGCTCCGCCTTGCAGGGTTAGGGTTAGCGGCCAAACCCGCCCACCGGTGATTCTTTTTTTCTTAATTATGGGCACGCAACCTCATGGTTATGGCACTGCAACTTCCTAACCCCCCATCCCGCTTGCAGATTGCAGAAAGAAAGATGGGGGCGGGCTTGAAAGCAGCAATGTGTAAAACAAGCGAGAATCTTCCGTCCTGTCTCCTCCTCTCCATGGCTACCCAGAAGGGAAGTGACTGGGCCCCACCCACCCCCTCATAGAGATCCCATGAAGTCATATAGAATTGGAATGGTTATCCTTCCCAATATTAAATCTACTAGCCTTTGACCTTCACCGTGACATGAAAAATTCCCAAATTTAAATTACCCTTAATGGATGGTAATGTTCAGCGACCACGAAGATGTGCTAAATATCATTCCTTATATAAATGATAAATTGGAGTAGGATATTTATTATAAGAAGTCTCAGTAGGGAGCCAGCAGCAGGAGGGGGAAGCTATCGGCAATGCCATGAGGTATATATCGAAGTTGAAACTGCTATGAATAGTGGCAAATTTGTGGCGACGTACGATTGTACCTTGGCAGAGTGGCTTGGCTAGATATACGCAAGTAATATTGTTGAGGGGAAGTGAAATAATTACTTATTTTTTTCCTGGGGTTGCTTTGTGTGTCTAAAACGCTTAGCATGAGGAAGAACGTGGGAAGAAATTCACATTATGAGGAAATGGGCGAAATCACTGCCTAGAACGATGGAATTTAGTGACAAATACCTAATTAACCCGGTATTGCAGGAAGAATACTGTACCAGTACTGCATTCCTACCGCGCTACACTATTGACCGCAATGAAATAGTGATCCCATCGCACTTTCTAGTGCTGTAATCTTCGACAGTGATGGTAGAAAGAAGTGATATCTCGTCTTGAGGGGTACTTCTTAGTATTATTTATTTGTTTATCTATTTATTTAAACTTCATACATACGTAGGACCAGAAGGTTATGGCAAAAGCTGACCTCACAATCGGCACAGCGTAGTGGGGGAGAACAAAAAAAAAGCCAAAAGCACTCCAAACAATTCATTTTATCCTGCATCCCCGCCCTTTTGTTCCATTTATTCATTCCCACTTCAACTCTTCCCACCCATATTGCGTATCTCCGGCCCTCCTTCCCATCTTTTCTTCCTCCGCCTTTGCTGTGCGTACACATTGATGGACCCCCAAGTCCTCATAGCTATCAAGTTGTTGTACACGATAGGCATTAAGTGATGGAACGCACTCGGAGCACAAACACCAAACGTTGGTAGCGTTTTACCAAATCAGGTACTGCTGTGTTCCATCACTTATTAGCTACCGCTGTACTTGGTGCAGAGTAAGCCAGGTGCTGCTTGTCCCTTGAAGCTGCTAATTGGAAGAGTAAATTGGCCATGCTAACTCTTCCTCGAAGTGCCAAGGCTGTATTATGATAATATGAGTAAATATATCTTGCGATATCCAGGCCTACCATTTACCAGAGATGTTGATGATGCACTCTTATTATGGTTTTATGTCATTCCTATTTATAATCTTCGTCTTTTTAGGATGTTGGTGGGGGGGGGGGGGGCGTTCTGGAGAAGTTGTCAGATAATCTAATACCCGGTGGGTTATATACACGTTTCGTGATAATTGGAAGCATGCTCCCGAAAAAGCGTATTGGTGTAGTTAGTGTTCGTTCTTGGGTGTATAACGACGTTGCCATACTGATTTTGATGATGGAACTAAAAAAAGATGCTCCCACGTTCCAATAGCATTATAGTAGGGGCAGCTGCATAGCGAAACTAAGTCCTCATACCAACAGTTACATCGTGCTCCTTCAAAGCTCGCCGGAATGTGGTACCTACACGCTATTGTTGGTCCCTTTTCTTGATAATCGTTATTCTATTCTTATTCTTAAGCTCTGCATGAGAGTGATATGTACGGCGTTGCCCTTGTAAGACTGTCTCCCTACACCACCACGCCTGTACTTAATGACTCCAACATCCCAAAGAAGAAGACCTGTACAGCACAATGCACTGTGCTTTTATTACCCGTACTCTCCAGGTTCACCTTCACCATTCCCTTGTGATTTCATCACTTCTCGGCATCTCCCGCCCACCCCTCAAACCCTAACCCTCTTCGCATCCCCATCTCTTCCTCCTCCCCCTGCTGTTCCTCACCTACGGTCACATGTTCCTCCCCGCTTGTTCCGGCCTCCTCGCTGCTGGGCCTTTTTTCGGCCCTATGCACGGCTTCCTTGGTTGATAACGCCAATATCTCACCGCCGTGTCAAGGGCGCTGCGGTACTGCTCCAGTCGCAGCTGGACCGTGCGGTCATTGTCCACTGAGCGCAGTAGAGCCGGAATTTGTGATGGAAGCTCTACCGCGCAGGTACGTGTGAGAATACTCTGAATCTTGTGATTAGTTACTCGAGCGGCGGTGTGCCCCTCGGGGGGGGGGGGGTGCGGGAATAGTTATAACAGGATTTAGACTAAAAGAACATACGTACTGGGGTACGTCACGGGCCACCCCGCTAACGGAGAGGCGAAAGAGCCCAACGGTGGCTGTGAGAAGGGCTAGCCTACTGCGGGGTGTCACAAGGATCGTGTCACTCCTGGATGCGGAGGGGTAACGGGGGTGTTCCGGCTCCGTTTCCTCCACGCCGAGTTCATCTCCACCCTCGTCTTTGCCCTCGCTTCTTTCCCCCTCCCCCTTCGCTGGTGCTGAGCTGCCCTCAACGGCGCCTCCGAGTCAGCTCCAACAGCCGTAATAGCGCCCTCTTCGATACCCACTAGCACTACGACATGAATATTGCTTTCCGACTTTTGTCAACCACACTCCGGCCACCTCCGCCACCACTCTACATCGCTGCTCCCCCCCCCCTCCCCCCCGCGGCGAAAGGGTCACGCCGCCACCGCCGAATAGTTGCAACTCGCGTAAGAGAACGCTGCATTTGGCTAGCACACTGGCTCGCTTGTAGCCTTCCTTTATTATTCGGTATTCGGCGGAGAGGACGGTACGCAGATCGGGTGGGAAATGCCCGACAGCCAGATGTTGAGCGTACCGTGGACTGGGGCAATCATGCCACAAATAGTCAACATGGGGGGCGGAGCATAACTAAGTATGTATGCTAGCACATAGATACATGAAACCTGGGTTGTGATTGGCGGGGGGGGGGGAGCTAAAGATTGTGCACGTTGATTCTTGGCAAGAAAGTATTCGCTCCTATGTCCCGGACGCACCAGACACTGGCGAAATCTCTCTCATGCATGAGGCCCAATCATATCCATCTCAATCATGTGACTTTCAACTTCACAACAACGAGGCCGTTTGCCTTAAAGAGTTCAGACACAATCAACACAATGTCAGCCAAAAGAGCCCGGAAGCCTTTGAGTGCCCTTAATTCCAACATACAGAAGTCCTCGTGTAAGCGGCAAAAAACTGACAATGCTATTTATTCAGACCTGATTTCATGGATACAATGGACTGTTCGGGATGGAAGGAATGGGACTGGACTGATTGGGATTATTGTGCGTTTGGGAAGAAGGATTTGTCAGAAAAGATTCTATGAGGTTCTGTTGTACGAAGGAATGAGTCAGAGCGGGGTTATGCGGAAGTATGAGTCATGTCTAGTGAGGGGTTGTGGGGTATATAGGGGAGGCAACGGCATCAGCAAACTACTACTTGTATATGCAGTCTCCCAACAGTCTCCCGGGTCTCCTGAGAGTCTGTTATGGATCCAATCGGACCTGACAGATCACGGGTCTCCCGACACACGAAGGGAACATGGAGGGTCAGCACGCTGACAGGGACGATGGCAGGCTTGTTAGGCGATCTCGCTCAGAGATCGGGGTTTAGTATGTTGATCGGTGCGGTGGTTTGGTGCGGGGTTTTCCTTTGTCGGAGTTAATGTTTTTTTATTTCCTTATCCTGTACTTCCTCCGACAGTGCTCGCTTATGGGTTCTGTTCGGAGGATCCCGATGTATGTTGCTTCGCTTCTTTCTTCCCCTTTGGGTTTGAAGTGCGTCTAGGCTGGGCCGCCGGTACACCATGCTACCTTCCAGATAGACGTTGCTGATAGCTTATTGGGTCTTTGTCTTCGGTTTAACCATCTGCGTCCCGAAGACCTTTGTATAGTTTATTTCTTATGTTCTTTCTTTCTTTTCTTTATGATGTAATATCCTCGGGTCGGCCATTGGAGCTTCCGAGGATCGTTGATTATGTAATTTCAGTAGAGAGGACTATAAAGGGCCGCGGACACAACATGCTGTCTTCCTTTCCTCTCTACGCAACGTCTTCTCTAGTTTTCTTTAATACATACTTTTAAATATACTCTTTACGCAACTAGAGTTCCTCGATAGTTTCTCCTCGCCTAAGCCCTGCCCCTTAGTCTTCGGGGGTAGGGCTAGGCCTCATTCAATATGAATCGCTGAACCTACGCTGCTTCCTCGTTGCCTTCCTCTGCCTTCGGGCCCTTCTGCCTTCGGGCACGCTGCTTCGTCTTCTCTCCCTCTCCCTCGATCGTGGTCAACTCCCCTACGTCTCATTGTAAGTCCAAACTAAGGCCTAGGGTTCGCCCCCTGGGTAACGTGCTAGCTAGCAAGAGGTGATTACACCCAACACATAGGTTGAGCATTCCCTATTGTGTATACGTAGTTAGTAGCAAGAGATATCAGAGACTGGAGCCCACGATCCTCACCCAACGCCCCCCCTTCGCCGACATTCGTATCTTACGAATCGCCCCCCTCGGAACCAAGTCCTTGCGCCCTCTGGAACATTGAACCACGTACGCTCAGGGAAGGGGTGATCCCTTCCCTCCACACACGTCTCTCCACGAGAGAGTCTCCTGAGGCTCCTGGATATTTTTTGAGTCTCCTGAGGCTCAGGAGACCTCAGGAGACAAATCAAGTCTTGCTGATGGGGGCCTACTTGTGTTGTTCTTTTCCTTTCTTTCCTCTCTACGCAACGTCTTCTGTATTTATCAATCTATTATAGTTTTCTCTTCAGGAACTATCGCTGCCTCTACAATATAATTCATAACTCCTTTATATATTATTGGAGTTATCGCTGTCCCCACACTGCACCTTGCGGAACGAAGTCTATACCACATCCCCGCCTTGAGATTACGTTGCGTCGTCATCCGCACCGTGCACCACTATAATGGCAACACCACAACCACCACCCCCACCAACCGCTAGGGTTATTGATGGGGTCACCCTTGACGGAAATTATCAGATTCCCCAAACCTTTACCGAGTTTCAAGCCGTCGAACACTTACACTACCACTATGTTCACCTACTTACACTTGTTCGGGAAGGAGATCGATGAAAGGCAGAACGAGATGCCAGTCGAGCACTACATACTACCACCAGGAATGAACTTACTGCAGCAAGAGAACAACTGGAAGCAAGTAATAACCATACCGACGCCTTGGAAGCACAAGTTCGAACTCTTGAATTCCAACTCACTGCCGCACGAGCCGAACCACCACCACCACCACCACCACCACCACCACCACCACCAGGTAACCCACCTCCCACATTTCGCTCCGAAAAGTTCCCAGACCCTCCAAAGTTTAGTGGAACTAGAAAGGAGCTACCCGGATTCCTTAACCTCCTTCGTACCAAACTCAGGGTCAACCATGACAGGTTCCTGAACGAGGAGGCCAAGGTCTTCTATGCAGTTAGCCGGTTGGAAGGGAAGGCGTTGGACCAGGTCATCCCCATGGCCGCAGGAGACGCTCCTCCATTCCCCTCGGTGAATAATTTTGTTGAATTTTTGGAAGCTTCCTTCGGAGATCCTGACCCGCGTGGCACAGCCAGAAGGGAGCTCCAGAGCCTTCGCCAGGGCAAGGGGGACTTCGCCACCTACCTTACACAATTCCTGCGCATCATGGGACGGTTGGATTACAACGAAGAAGCGAAGAAGGACGCTCTGGAAACGGGATTATCCGATGACCTGAAGGACGCAATGATCTATCAGGATACTGCAACGGAAGGGTTTGATGCCTATGTGAGGAGGCTGATGACCATGGACAACAGAATTAGGGCTAGGAAGGATGCCCACCGCTCTAATAGAAACCCCATGGGACAGTTTGCTGCTCAGCCTGCTGCCCCCCACCCGTCCTATACCCCAGGAGGCCTTGCACCCATGGATTTATCAGCTTTACAAGCCCGATCAACCCCACGCCCCCCATCGGAAGGAAGGTATACCTTCGCTAATGACGTCGCCAGACCTCCACCGCCGAAAAGAAATGGAGGATGGAGAATGGCCGTTGTGCCTACTGCGCGGCCCCTGATCATGTGTTTGCCCAATGTCCTCAAGGAAATCGCCCCCGCGGTCCTCCTTCTATGAGAGGCGCCACTCTTACCGCCCCCCCCGCTGTCCCTACGCCCCCTGTTAATTCTTCTTCTTCTTCTTCTTTTTCGGGTACTTCTACGGATGTTGTTTTGTCCTCAAATGAGTCGGGTTTTCATTAGTCCCTGGTCAGTATTATGGCCCTCGCCAGGGACCCTCAAAGGAATTTTCTTTATCTGCATTTTCTATTTCAGGTTTTTCAGTTTCAGTTGTAGCAGAGGAGGAGTTAAATGGAGATCATTTAGTTGTTGCTTGTAATATTGTAAACAATAAAGACTCCATTCCTACTTATGCTATGATTGATACTGGGGCCTCGGGATTTGCATTTATTGACGAAACCTTTGCGCGCCATCACCAACTTCCTATTTCCTTACTTAAAATACCTAGAATTCTTGAGGTAATCGACGGACGACCTATATCCTCGGGACAAATTACTTCCATATGCCAGGTTCCTCTTCAGATTGGATCACACCAAGAACGAATTCCTCTCTTTGTTACTAAACTTGGACAATATCCTCTGGTCCTTGGTATACCATAGCTGCAACATCACGACGCTACTCTAAAGTTTAAGGATAATACAGTCGCCTTCGAGTCAGACTTCTGCAAAAAGAATTGCAATATAACAAGCGACATCACCAAGATCCCCGGAATAAAACCTCAAGCTTATATGATAGGACCGGTACCGTTTAGCCGTCTTGCCCGGAAAAAGGGGCTACAAATTTATAGTGCTTCCCTCCGCGATATAGAACAAACCCTCAACGAAGTCCTGGACGCCGAATGGAAGCACAAAATTCCTAAACAATATCATCATCGGTTGGAAATGTTTGACGAGGCCTTTGCTCAAGACCTCCCTCCTCGACGCCCCTATGACCATAAGATTCCGCTGAAAGAAGGAAGGGAACCGCCATTCGGGCCTCTCTACGGAATGTCTAGAGATGAATTGATTGCACTACGCGACTATATCCGGGAGAACCTTTCCAAAGGATTTATCCGCGCCAGCTCCTCTCCAGCTGGAGCCCCAGTATTATTCGTCAAGAAGGCTGATGGTTCACTGCGCCTGTGCGTGGACTACCGAGGGCTTAACGAGTTGACTATTAAAAATCGATACCCTTTACCGCTTATCCGAGAAACATTGGACCGCCTATCAAAAGCCAAATGGTACACCAAGTTAGACCTGCGACAGGGTTATAATCAGATACGAATGGCTGAGGGGGAAGAGTGGAAAACGGCCTTTAGGACGCGTTATGGGCACTTTGAGTATACCGTTATGCCATTCGGCCTTACTAACGCCCCTGCTACCTTTCAGCATTTTATTAATGACTGTCTACGAGAACATCTCGACCAATTCTGCACAGCCTATCTGGACGATATTTTGATATACAGCGATACTCTCGAAGAACATGAGGAACATGTGGAGAAGATACTCGGACTATTACAGCAACATGGTATTCTATTGAAGCCAGAGAAATGTGAATTTCATACACAGAGTACGATTTATCTTGGTCTAATAATTGAACCCGAGGGCATCCGGATGGACCCCCATAAAGTCTCCGCGGTACAAGAATGGACAACACCCCGAACGGTTAAGGATATACAAGCCTTTTTGAGCTTCGCCAATTTCTACAGGCGTTTTATTTTTGGGTTCTCAAAACTGGCCACTCCTCTTACGAAACTTACCAAAAAAGGAATACCTTTTGAATGGTCACCAGAGGCTGAGAGAGCTTTTCAATTGTTAAAGGAAGCCTTTACTACCGCCCCTGTTCTGATTCATTTTGATCCCGAGAAGCCAATTACAGTCGAAACGGATGCCTCAGATTACGTCGCCGCCGGCGTATTATCTCAACACGATAACCAAGGGAAACTTCACCCCGTGGCATTCTTTTCTAAGAAACATACACCTGCGGAGTGCAACTACGAGATATACGACAAAGAATTATTAGCGATCATTCGATGTTTTGAGGAATGGCGGCCTGAGTTGGAGGGAGCGAAGCACCCTATCGAGGTTATATCGGATCACAAAAACCTCGAGTACTTTATGTCTACGAAACAACTTAATAGGAGACAGGTGCGTTGGGCGGAATATCTCTCCCGTTTCGACTTTATTATCAAATATAGGCCAGGAAAACAAAGCGGTAAACCGGATGCATTGACTAGGAGATCAGGAGATCTCCCTAAGGAAGGAGATGAAAGATTGCTTCACCAGAGTCAGACGGTGCTGAAGAGGGAAAATTTGGATTCAAAGCTAAGTTTGTTGGCGGGTTCTTTGACAAATGAACCCGCTGAAAAGAATGCCTCCCTACAAAAGTTATTCGATGAAGGATATTTGGCTGATCCATTTCCACAAAAGATATTTAGTCTACGACAAACAGATACGAAGCAATGTAAAGAAATTCCTTTAGCAGAATGCACCGAAGCCGATGGTCGGTTACTCTACCGCGAATGTCTTTATGTTCCAGACTATGCCCCCCTACGACTAGAAATTCTTAAACAATATCATGACGCCCCCTCAGCATGTCACCCCGGCAGAGAAAAGACGTTCGAATTGGTTAGCAGGGACTACTACTGGCCAAATATGAGAATATATATAGTATAATATACACACCACACAAATCAGGCAAGCAACAACAACACATGGTAGTTTAGTGTTATGACCATTACCTATTCCCGAACAACCCTGGAGAGAAATTTCTATGGATTTCGTTACAGGTCTACCGGAAAGCGAGGGATACGATGCCGTACTAGTAGTGGTGGATCGACTTACCAAAATGCGCCACCTATTACCCTGCAATACAACGGTTAATGCGGAAGATACGGCGAACCTATATTTACAGCATATATGGAAACTACATGGCCTGCCAACGCATATTACCTCCGATAGGGGTACCCAGTTTACAGCTAAATTCTGGAAGTCCCTCTGCAAACAACTCAAAATCGAGGCACGAATGTCAACTGCATTCCACCCAGAAACGGATGGCCAAACGGAAAGACTCAACGCAGTTATGGAACAGTATCTTCGAGCCTATGTTTCCTATCAGCAGGACGATTGGGTGAAATGGTTACCCATGGCAGAGTTTGCGGCGAATAATCAGGTCTCCGCCTCCACGAAAGCTACACCCTTCTTTGCGAACTATGGTTATCACCCCCGATTTACGATCGACCTTCAGAAACCCGAAAGGTCTCCTCCCAGTCTTGATGCATACGAGTTTGCCGGGAAGATGAAGGAGTTGCACGATTATTGAAAAACCCAATTACGGATGGCTCAGGATCAACAGGAGAAGTCAGTGAATGCTAAACGTACCCCTGCCCCAAGGTACGAAGTCGGAGACATCAGCAAACTACTACTTGTGTATACAGTCTCCCAACAGTCTCCTGGGTCTCCTGAGAGTCTCCTGAGGCTCCTGGATATTTTTTGAGTCTCCTGAGGCTCAGGAGACATCAGGAGACAAATGAAGTCTTGCTGATGGATATGGTATTCGTGTCGGCAAAAAATATTCGTACTACCCGCAATTCAAGGAAACTCGACTGGAAGAAACTGGAGCCTTTTCCTGTCCAGGAAGTAGTTTCTCCCTATGCCTATCGCCTGAACCTCCCCCGCTCGATGAAGATGCATCCTGTCTTCCATATTTCTCTTCTTGACCTTGCAGCCACGGATCCCGTACAAGGACAATTATTACCACCGCCCCCACCAGTTGTTGAACAGGAGGAAGAGTACCAGGTCGAGGAAATATTGGATTCCCGATATCACGGAAAACAAGGGTTGCAGTATTATGTTAAGTGGACAGGTTATGCCGACCCTACTTGGGAACCCGCCGAATACCTTAATCAAACTACCGTCGTCGAAACTTTTCACCTACACTACCCCCGTGAACCTGGACCAGCAGAAGCTAAGGCTCGCAGGAGCTCGCGCCTAAAAGGGGGGGCTACTTTCATGGATACAATGGACTGTTCGGGATGGAAGGAATGGGACTGGACTGATTGGGATTATTGTGCGTTTGGGAAGAAGGATTTGTCAGAAAGCATTCCATGGCTGAACGAAAATGAATGAAATGAAAGGCAGTGAAAGGCAATACGCTCATAAATGGCAGTTAAGATATAGGTAGGCAACGCCTCACGTGTTGTTCTTTTCCTTTCTTTCCTCTCTACGCAACGTCTTCTGTATTTATCAATCTATTATAGTTTTCTCTTCAGGAACTATCGCTGCCTCTACAATATAATTCATAACTCCTTTATATATTATTGGAGTTATCGCTGTCCCCACACTGCACCTTGCGGAACGAAGTCTATACCACATCCCCGCCTTGAGACCCGAGTACTTTCATACCACTATCCTATATTAAACATAGTAGCGAGCCCAAGTTACCTGATCATATCGGAACGAGTCAAAATTTGGATCCTTTATCAGTCTTTAATTTGTTTTGGGACGATAGTATTTTGGGCTGTTTGGTTAAAGCGACAAATGCGTATGCAAAGCAGAAGGGAGCAAACAAACAACAATGGCGACGCGATATCACAATTACTGAATTACGGATTTTTCTCGGCATTACTATCATTATGGGAGTGGTTCGGGTACCAAACATAAGGAGATATTGGACATTTGGATTCCTAGCAGGTCGTGGTTTATCCCTAGAAGGTGGAAAATCAATCGGTATACGCCGATATTGTGAAATCCGGCGGTTTTTACACATATCAATGCCTCGAGATACAGCAAATCTGAAACATAAAGATTGGTGGAAGAAGATGGAGCCTCTTAGTTCACATCTTCGTCAACGGTCGCAGGATCTTTTTCAGCCAAGTACACATATTTCCATTGACGAAATGATGATACCTTTTACAGGTCGAAGCCGTCATACAGTCAAAATTCCAAGTAAACCAATTCCCGTTGGTTACAAGCTATTTGCATTATGTGATAGAGGCTATACATTTAATTGGCTGTTTACCTCCCGTACGGAATCAGTTGCTGAATTAATTCGGCAGCCCGATCTTTCTCCTACCTCCTCTGCAGTTTTACAACTTTGTCAATCTCTCAACTCAGGCATTGTTCCAACTGATTTGAACTATATCGTATATATGGATAATGGATTTTCAACAATACCGCTCTTTCGCAAACTACGTGAACTATTGATTGGCGCATGTGGAACAACAAGGATCAATAGTCCAGAATATCTAGTACATTTTAAGTATGATTCAAGCCTAACAGAGTGGAACACCATGGATGGTGTAGTTATTGGAGAGCCAGCAGTTCTTTGCTCTCGTTGGATTGATAACAATATTGTTCGAATGTTAACAACTGTTCATCCCTGGGGAGAAACAACTCTTCGTGAGCGGCGGAAACCTAGAACTACAAGTACAAATGCAAGTACTGTAAGAAAAGCATTTGGAGATCAGGCGCGAAGGTTGTTTTTTTCATTTTTCATATTTAATTCATTGATTCTAACCTGTATCGCAGGCCATTTTTTATTCCAACAGTTATTGATGACTACAATAACTATATGAACGGTGTCGACCTTGCTGACCAACGAAGAGCCTCATACACTACACATCAACCTGCAAGACGTAATTGGGTGCCATTTTTCTTTGCTTTTTTGGATATATCAATTAGCAACGCATATATATTATTCATTCTTTCCCGTACAAAGCAGCTTAACCAATTGCTTGATACCAAGAAACTATTACCAGCTTCGATAGGAAATCATCCTTTGGCCCGCTCATACTCAGCTGAATTATTCCGCCGGGTCCTTTACAGATAGTTAACAAATAATAGTTTGGTATATCCTCAGAGCACGAAAACTTCCAAAATTGATCGACGGGCAACCAAGCGATTCAGGTACCTGATTAAGGATCGAAGCCGTAAGACTGATCGACTATATTTCACAAAATATACCGATCTCAAAGCCTCGATCACACGAAGAGTATCGGAAAAAACAGTAAATCATAGTCTAGTTCAAATGAATAAGAGACGGGAATGTGCTATTTGCCGCCATGAATTCCGCAAACTAGACAAGCCTACCAGTGGCCAAAGGCGTCGGCCCAAGCTAACACAGTATGAATGCTCAACCTGTTCGCCTCCTATAGCTCTGTGTAGCCCTAGCGGTATATGCTTTCAAATGTGGTATACAAGGTGAGTCCAAAATCTATAGACCTCCAGGGGCTTATAGCTAAAGTAGGTCGTGGGTCGCAGGGTCGCAGGGTCATAAGGTCACAGGGTCGCGGAATCATAGGGTCGCAGGCCGTAGAGGTTGCGGAATCATAGGGTCGCAGGTCATAGGGTCGTGGAGTCGCGGGGTCGCGGGGGTCGTGGAGGTCGCGGGGTCGTGGGTCGCATTTCTTCAAGTCTCTATTGTACTAGAGTTCCTTATGTCTCTATCAAAAAGTTAGCAGATGAATAACTATAAAGTGCGATCACTTACTACACTGGTGCCGCAAAGGACTCCTCCTGCCCGTGAGCTGCTTGTAGGCTTGATATCACATGACTACCCAAGCCAATGCCCAGCCGGACTCATGCATGAGAGAGATTTCGCCAGTGTCTGGTGCGTTCGGGACATAGAGAGGGTAGGATGCGCTTGATATCCATGTTAAGCGTTTATTGACAGATCTGGCTTCCCACGATCCCTTTGCATTTGCTACCTCCGATTGTGAGGCGTATCCCTTAGACTATAAACGAAACCTCCCCACCCACTAAAAGAAAAAAAGAAAAAGGCAAGAACAAAAAAAAAAAAACGAGACGAAAGAAAATCAAAGAATGAGAATAAAAAGAAAAAATGAAGAGAAAAGAAGATAAAGATTTGTCATGGTTTTGACCCGCGAAAGCCCTTGGCCCCCACTAATAACGAATTGCCACTACAAGATGTTTTCCCGTATGGGAGTTATGTTTGCGGTACGGTTTAAAGGAAAAAAAGGTTTGACAATTCCTGGGTTTGGAATGCAAATAACGAATCAATCTAAAAAGATCTACAGGGGTAGGAGTCTTATATACAGGCTTAGGTTTGTTAATCTCAGGATCGAATGACTTCAAATCAACGCCTAGCTGGGTCGGACCAGTGCTGAAGCCCAAGACCTTTGCTCGATTGAAGGAGAATCTTGAGTCATTCAAACCTCCCGTATTAGCAGTATTCTCCACCAAAACGCTTTCCCGATTGCATCAAAGGGGGCCCTGTATTGATTGCTTCACTATATTTAACTCATTAATTTGCATCTAGCCTTGAAGCTACGGCAATTCCTCTCAGCTGTAGGTAGTAAGTGATGGAATGCCTGATATACTGTTATGTCTTGGACGCATAAGACATTCAAGAGAACCTCTCTCATGCATGAGCCTACGAACTTCGTGGCACATTTAGGGTATTCTAGAGACTAGTCTGCTTACCCGGACGTCTTTACAGCCAAAATTTCGGCGCTAAAGCATGAGAGAGATTCTCCCAATTTTAAACGTCTTATGCGTCTAGCATTAATCCTAAAATGCGCCAAGCCAACAAGCTTTCGTGTATGAAATCAGTGGTCCTGTAAATTAACGAAGCAGGCAGAGATCACCCGATACGAAATAAGACTACCTAACCCTGGGTGCTCCTAAATGTGACCTCTCATTTTCTTCCAAGGACGAAATACAAATTGCACCACACACAATAAAACCGCCAAGAAGTGTGTGCATAGACAAGTCTCAGGCCTGATGCGGGGTAGGTAGAGTAATATGTTTCCTTTTAATGGACACACTTCCGTCTACCTAATATCACTACCTCTAGATACAGCAAACCCACATAAAACTTCAGTAACCCCAACTCACACCCTCAGCTATTCTTCAACGAAGTGTCCACTGGCACCCCCCACCAGGCAAATCTTGAATGCCTTCGACCAACATGTACGTACCCCGTTATGACCCCCGTGGAAGCCAGATTCACAGTGAACGTAAGTTAAGTCCTCGCACTTGCCTTCCTGCCCTGCCTGCCCTCCCCACTAGACACTGCGCTAACCCCGCCTCCAAATAAGAAAGATCCCGCAGGGCACCCCAGTGTTTTCCAACCCACCGCATCCCTAAACTACTCCCTCCCGACTGATGTCGCCACCCTCCACTCCATGATCAATACTCTACTCGAGCTCCAAGCCACGACCACCGCCAACACCCACCTCGCCGCCTGCCTCGCGATCGCCCGTGTTCAGACCGAGCAGGCACCACTCACTCCTACCACCCCCACCACTACCCCCCTCCCATGCCCGCATCCGAACCACTCATGCATGGTCGCCTCCGGGAGTGGTGCTGCCTCGCCGGAGGTGTTTAAGGAGATTATCAAGACCAACTGGCACGGCCGTCTCGGTCGCACGCACATGGTGGACGTTGACGCCCTCTCTGACAAAAAATTAGCCGAGCTCGACAGTTTCCTGCGGCAGAAGCTGAATACCATGTTTTCTCGCGGCGTACCATGCCCTCATAGTTCTACAATCGATCACGACAAAACATTTGGGACTCTTGCTTCGTTGGGGCTTCGGTTGGAGGATCGAGGCCGTTATGGGGAGAAGTTTAGCGCCTCTGATACTTCGCTGAAAGATGAGTCCACGCTGAAGAGGGTGACGGAATATACGGCATGGTGCTATTCAAAGGAAGGGATTGAGCACTACTGGCGGGGGTCTGCGTTGGAGACCATGATAGAGCTGGCAAGATATCGAGGGCTATTTAATAATGAGGGATTTTTGAAACTCGAGTAGTTGCAGAATGGGGGAGATTATACAATGTATCACTCTTAGTGCACCAACTGCCAGTACAGAACAGAAATGAAAGAACTGTAGCTGTCTTGTGCTATTATCTATCGGCTATGCACGTACGGAATAGGATATCAGGCATCCAATACAAGGATCTAATCTTTGACCGATTAAGATAAGAAAGGATACTTAACCCTGAGTGGATGTGTGCTCTTTGTTTGTGCCAGCTCAACCTCCATAGTTACCAAGTACACAATCCGCCCCATCCCCCTCCAGATCTCAAGTCCTTCGTCCATGTCACGTATGGCCCCTACAATTGCTTTCCCGTCCCCCGTCCCCCTGTCCCCACCCCCGCCCTCCCCCATAACACCTCGCGCTAACACCACAACCAGGCATCAGAGAGGATATCATCAACCTTACCTTTGAGCCCAGCGGTCCTCCCACAAAACCCCGCTCGAAGCTTGTCTGCCGATTGGGAAGCTCCCCAACGGCCCCCAGAGTTACAGTCAGAGGTTACCCCCCTTCCCATTGACCTCCCAGCCCTCCATGCCATGATCCATACTCTACTCAAGGTCGAGGCCACGACCAGCGCCAGCGCCCGCCTCGCCGCCTGCCTCAACCGCCTCCAGATCGAGTCGGCACAACGATCTCCTACCACCACCACCACTCCCCCACTCCTTCCACCACAACTACCATCATCCCATGTTCTCATCCAGACCACGTACCATTACTCCCGGAGGTGGTACTGCCTTGCTCGCGCTCTTCCCAAGAAAAGTATAAATACCAACTGACACGGCCGCCTCGGCCGCACGCACGTGTCGGACGTTGATGCACTCTCTCCCACAGCACTAACGGAGCTCGACAACTTCCTGCGGCGGAGGCTGCAAGCGATCCGCGATTTACGTGAGCCGCTTAACGCAGATAGTACTTTTGGATGTCTCGCTGCTTTGGGGATCCCACTGGGGGATAGAGGTCGCTATGCGGATTCCTCAATATTTGAAGACGAGACGATAGATGTGACAGCACAGCCAAGGGGGCGGGGGATATCTCGGTGTATTTTCACGCAAATCTACAAAGAAGCATAATGTGTATTGGCATGGGTTTGCGTCGGAGACGTTAGAGGCGTTGGTGGAGCTGGCGAGGTATCGGGTTTGCTTGATGACGAGGGATTACTGAAGGAGAAGAGTAGCGCAGGCGAGGGTGGGGGGATCGAAAGTGCATATAGTCTCACCTCGCTATGGTAGGGATCAATATGCTGGATTCCTTGTTGTCTCGTACGGAGTTCTCTGGGGGTTCCATTGTTTTTTTTTCTTTTCTATTGCGCGATCAATTTGCTATACCGTATAAGATATGGTGATTTCCGCCCGTGACTGGTTTTTTTCCATCGAGTTAGCCTCTTCCCAGTTGCTCAAAGTCTATCTTGGCCATCCGGCATAGCAAGGTGTGATTGGATGTATCGCTCGTGAGACATTTGCGAAATCTCTCTCATGCATGAAAGTCATGTGATCTCTAACTTTTGCCGTAAAATGTGTCCGGGTAAGCTGTTTGCTGTATTATCAGTCTTGAAACTACTTGTGAAATTCCAGAGACTTCGCTGAATGCTGCTTTATTCTAGCCAATCACTTCCTACATAAGCAACGCTAATATAGGCTGTCAGTTGACCCGAATTTCATTTTCAAAGTGAAAGGGAAACTCATGCAGCTAAGATTGCGTCCGCTTCTGCAGCTGACATGTCACTTTCTGATAGATACTCAATGCTAAATATCCCGTCCTCAAGTATTTTTCAGTCTGCTGCCGCGTTTGTCAATAGTTCAATGTGCTAAGGGCAAACCCTTGGCTGCATGAATTTCCCAGGGATCAACTGAAAGCCTCTAATGCATGAGAGAGATTACATAGAAATAATCAGGCATCCAAATGAAAGATGCTGATCTTTGCCTGATACTGATAGAAGATACACCTAATCCTGTGTTAAATGTGACCCCTCATTCTTCCGACAGCAAGTTCTTTCAATTCCCTCTACCTCGTGAGCTCTGGAACTCCGAATCTACGACACCCCTCAAGCAAATTCCCCTCCAAGTCCCTCGACCATGTCTTTATTCGGTAATAATCCACAGACCGGAGGAGCTCAGTTCCTCAGTAACAGTAAGTCCCGGACCCTTGATTCTCGGCTGCGATCCTGCGGCTGCAATCCTGAAGACGCCGCACTAACCTTCCTATAGATGAGGGTGTGCCCGCAACGTTCACCATCGTTTCTCAAGCCACCACCGCTCCAGGCTACTCACTCCCCACTGATGTCCCCTCCCTCCACTCTATGATCAATACCCTCCTTGAGCTCCAAGCCACCAATAGCGTCAACGCCCACCTCGCCGTCTGTGCTGCCCGTCTCCAGGCCCAGCAGGAAATCTCCACTCCTACCACCGCCAGTACCACCACCACCGCTAACAGCACCCGCATCCCCACCACCGCGCCCCTTCCTTGCCCGAATCCGGATCAGCCATTAACCGTGGCCTCTGGGCGTGGTGCGGCATCACCCGAGATCTTCCAGGAAATGACAAAGACCAACTGGCACGGCCGTCTCGGCCGTACGCACATGGTGGAAGTCGATGCCCTCCCTGCCACGGCACTAACGGAGCTCGACAGCTTCCTGCGGCGGAAGCTGCAAGCGATCCTCCCTAAAGGCGAATCACGTAACAGGCCTGACCCAGATAGTATCTTTGGGTGTCTCGCCGCTCTGGGGATCCGGCTGGAGGATAGAGGTCGCTTTACGGATTTCAAGATCATGAGTGATGAAGCGATGAAAGGAGACAGCACAGTCAAGAGGGCGAGGCACGTTACGGCGTATTATTATGCAAATCGTGCATTAACCAATGATGGGTATTGGCCTGGGTTTGCGTTGGAGACGTTGGTGGAGCTGGCGAGGTATCGAGGCTTGTTTGATGGCGAGGGGTTCCTGAAGGAGGAGAAGTAGTGCGGGCAGGGGTGAGGATCGAGTGGGAATATATTTATACAATCTATCACTCGTGGGCACCAGCGGTGCCAATATACAAAATAACCAGGCATCCAATCTAAAGATGCGGAGCTTTGCCCTTGTGAAATCTCATGCATCAATGTAGGAATGATTGACCAGAGTAAGGTAGCAATCTGCGAAGTCTCTGGAATTTCACAAGTAGTTTCGAGACTGATAATGCAGCAAACAGCCTACCCGGACACATTTCACAGCAAAAGTTGGAGATCACATGACATTCATGCATGAGAGAGACTTCGCAAATGTCTCACGCGTCCAGGACATACTGCGCGAACCATGGTGCCAAGTGTTTTAGCTGGGCACGAGCCATTTTATCGCAAGCCAATCATGTATACTCTACACCAATAGAACATCCACACTCATTTCGGCTATTATTTGTTGATCAGTGCGACGTTCAAGGCATATTAAACATTCAGTATCCGACTTCAAACGCCAGAACTACACGTACTACTTATGCTCCCAAAATTGATAGATCATGCATGTAGAAACAGCGTAGCGAACAAGCACAAAGAGACGATAGCATTTTCCTCACGTGCAACCATCACCAAATCCGATTGCAACTGCGCGCGCCGTTCCGAAAGGTATCAGAACCGACATTGTGGTTTGGCATTTGTCGCATATGAATCGCCAAATAGAGAATTCTCAATTATAACTCCTTCGGGATACATTCTGACAGTTCCTTTACAAGAATACGTGCTCTCAATTTATCGACGGGACTTGGGTTGTGCTAGATACGCATAGGGTTAGGGCTATGAAACTGTATCCCTTAGACGGATGAATTCTGGAATTGTCAAGATTCGTCCGTCCCAGGGGTACTCATCGACAGCTAGCTCTTCTATTGCATGCCCTCAAAAGGTCAACCTTGGCGATATTTTTGTACATGCAATATCAATCGTGTTTGGAAACGCTAGGGAACTGCGAGGATAAGACATCTGGAGACTCACTCTCATGCATTATATATCACGCGACCCACGATTTGAGTGAGGGAAAGCAGCTCGCCGCGTTTACTAGTCTTTTGAATACTTTGAATACATAAGCTATCACCTGGATGATTGAACAGGTGGAGAATCTCATGCATTAGCGTGCCCTATCCAGGAAGTGTTTGCCGGGTAACTATACCAAAAGAGGCAGAACGAAATTCAAAGCTATTTCCCTATTTCAAAAACTGTACTCGCAACTTCATAGCGTTTCTGAACACAACCGCTATTACTTGCCATACAAAAATGTAGTCGTCTTCAAAAACGTTATGAGATTGCGAGTATATTGGAGCGATCAATGGAATCCACATCCCAGCTAAAGTGAGATCAGATAATGTAACGCCGTTTTGTATTAGAAAAGAAACCATTTTGAAAAACGTTTTGGTAGTTTGAAATCCAATCTATATCTCCGCTAGCACATTAATTCGTCTCAGCGGACACAAGCGTTGAAGTTGCCTTTTCCAACGAGTATTAGGGGGCGTTTTTGAGACAGTATGCAGTTAATATAGCACACTGGTTAAGCTTTGAGGTTATTCATCAGATAAGGCCTGATAGTGTAAGGAATATCACAAGTGAAATCAAAGGAATGTCACGATTGGAAAAATTAGCGTTTTCCCTCCAAGTTTTTCAATTGCTACGTAAACATAATTCCCTGATCTCTTGATAAATGAAATTCTCCATCGGGTAGAAAGAAGAGATTATTCCTCCACATCAAAAAAGCAACAAACATAACTAAGAGCCATTGGCGGAGACTTGAAGAAAGACCGCTAAAGAGTAAGCGGAGTTCTCATTTAGGCAATAGTTTACCTTTCTCTACTTTGTCCTTGCTCTTATCGATCATATTAAACCTCCACTTGTACCACCTGTTCCCTTCAGGAGGCCCGGGTTCGACGTTCATTGAGACCGGATTAGCTCGATCGTCGAGGCGCCTGAGTACAGTCATGTAATTCTTATGATCCGCCAGGCTGAGAACTGTGTAACTAAACATTTAAACAGGTGGGTTAGTATAGGGATAAATGTATAATCTGTAAAACTACATACGTCATAACCGGTTGCACTGGTGTCATTGGCCTAAGCAACCACCTCTGATTGACGTCGTGATCATTGTGCTGTGGAAAAACGATGCAGTCGGTGAATCGATCGAAGACGTTTTGGGTCAGAGGACCCCCACGGAGGTCCAAGACATTGCCCGTGGCCACGTGTGTCAACCTTACTTCGTTTTCGGTTCCCGGCACAGGTATGACTTCCCATACATCCCGCGGGGCGGCCGCGGGGTCCTGCTCTACAAGCTGCACGTTGTTCAGGGGAATTACTGTCAAGAAGTGGTCCGGAACCTCGGGACAATCGATAGTACATAGGCCTTGCGGAATCGGGAAGGGAGGTGGAATTGGAACCTGCCACGGGTTCTATGAAAATCATCAATAGTGTTTCTTGGGACAATGTAACTGGAGGGAGGGGTTTCGTACCGCCATCTTTTTGAAGTGTAAAGTCGAGTGTTAAGTTTGTGCGGTAGTAGGTGGTAGTAGTGAAGTTGATGGTTAAGTTGTGATAAGAGGAAGTAGAGTGTGGTGACGGTCCAGCTTAAATAGTGCTTCTCTCCGTGATTGATATTGAAAAGGTGTGTGGGGCCCCAACCTGTCCGCCCCCAGTAGGGTCCGCATTTCAGCGGGTAGACAGCCCAACCACTCACCAGCTTATCCCCGTCACCCGGACGATTGACATGGTAACAATAAGAGCTACATTGTCACCGCCCTATACCGCTTCTCAACCAATCAAGATTATCTATCCTTGTGAGGGAGGTGCCAGGTTGGTGTGTGATGAAGTCGTCTAATAGTTAGCTTTCTTTTTCTCTCGAGCGAGCCGAGAAAGGGCTTAGCACATGCTATTTCGCACTTGCTCTTCCTCTAATGATTCGTTTAGAGTACACCCTAACTAGGCTGTGGGTTAAGCAATAGCATAAGAGCTGGTCTTTATCAAGACACATCCATCGATATATGTAATTTTATCTGCCAGTTACACATGATCGAAGAGGCTTAGTCTTGCCAATCTACAGTGTCTCCTCGAAGCACAGTCTTACACTCTGAAATATCTTAAGGAGATACCGCTCTTTCTCGGGTATTCCATTAGGGGACTCAACCTCTCATTAGGACACCTCCCTCATCCGGATAATTGACATAGGAACAAGAGGAGCTACATAGAAGCAAGTTTCCCTACCATTTCTCAACCAAGAAATGTTATTTGTCCTGGTTCAGGGCGTGTCCGGGCGAGTGGTGGAACCGTCTATGTCGGCCCATGGAAGGTTCATTGCATGATAGAGGGTGTGTAAATCTACACGAACATGTGAAGTTTGGTACTTTGGCCCGGACTTGCATCTAAATATGTAGGTAGTGGATTCTGGATTTATCACGGGTCCAGTTATAACAGGTGAGCGGAAGTACTGCTCGACGTGATATTAAATTATTGGCTCGATAGCTCTTGAAGTGCAGAACTACTGCGGTGAATATGTGTGTTTCTACGTATCATATTCCGATCACTTCTCGTCATACTTGAGTGCCTCTATAAGTAGATCCGCTATATGAAGGCAGAACGGTGGAGTGTAGGTGGAAATGGAGTGATTGACGAGGCTCCTGCTCCATCCTGCCATATTTTGCGTGCGGGGAACTATGATTTACTCCGTGGATTCAGCCCATATCGAGATGGCACCGCTCCAGCTGAACTTGATGACGCGGTAAGTGTGTCCAAGGTAGCTTTAGCAATGATAGTAAATTATCTGGCCACCGGTGGCGAAAATGATACAAACCTTTATATCTTAAATGGATAAAAGCACAGACCTGTTGGCATTAGCTCACTTTGGTCAATATTCATGAACATTGTCCACCGGTGGGGAATTCTATCACCTGGGGCGGGGATTTCCACCGCCGCTGGCAGGTATTTCATCACCAGTGGGAAACTATCACAAGCGTTGGTACAGATGGCAGCGCAGCATAAAGACTGACATTCAGCATTTATACTGGAACAAGGACTGAAATTCGGTGCTTATACCACCGGTGGTAAATAATTTACAACCGTTAGTAAAATTGCTTTTTCCAGATCTACCGCTCCATCGAACTTCGCCCTCTATCATTGCCAACTAGGCTTATAAACAAGCCCGTTATTACATATTCTATAGTTTGGTGGGTAGTACGGTTTCACCCTGGACGCGACCAGATGGGCAGTCGACGTTAGTCTACGGTCTGCCTGTGGTCTGGACTGCATGTGGGCGCGTTGGGGTGTTGCCTGAGTAGCTCCAACTAGAGTTCATAAGACTCTATGATTGGCCAGTGGGAGGATAGGCACCAATAAGGTTACCGAAAAAAAGGGTCTGGTTTTGCGCAAAGGGCCTAACATGTCTCACCACAGTCAAAGAGACTTAAACCAATATCGAAACAGATCCATATCATACTCTTCAACGGATATCCATTCTATTAGTACTCCGGTGTGAAGGGTAAGTGAGTAGAACGCGGCGGTGCGGTTTGCGTTGCTACGTTCTACTCACTTACCCTTGACACCGTAGTACAAACTTCACAACAAACAATATTACCAAACCCTTTCAGGCCATTATGCAGTCCATCCACATCTTTGACGGACTTGTTTGGCCAGAAAAGTTCCGCAGTCGACTTCAGCTGAACATCGGCCTCGATCCTCCTCGCAAATGACGTTTCTTCATGACTTGGGTGGGCGATGATTTTTGCATTGATGGGCCATACGCAATGTGATCTCGTAGGCGTAGTGATCTGCGCAGGATTGAACAATCCCAGCTGAACTTGATCTTCGATTCCCGCGAAATGACATTTCAGGACTGCGTGACATACTCTATAAAATGCGCTTGCCGAGTTTTCATAGTAAATAACATTATAAATCATCTATTTATCACTAGAGTAGTTAGGGATTCGATTCAACTACAAAGCAGGGTGGTGGGAGGTGGTTACACTGCTTGCGCCCGTGGATCCGATATTCCTGGATGCATTAGGTATCTCCGGCCGGGCATTATCTTTTTAACGATTGGTTCAACGGTATTGATCACCCTCAAAGTGACTACTAGTACAAATGTGGATCTTGAACGCAAAGTCAGCACCTGAGAAATTAACATGGCCCTCTCCTAATACCGTCGAACGAGAAGTGACTGTTAGGGTTAGGGTCGGTGTCGCCCGCCTGTTTAAGCTCACGAGTAATGGTACTTTCTTGTTAACTGACTATCTGGAATACTCGTCGCCACGGATCTCATTTGTGATATCCGATAGTTTGTTTAGCAAAAAGCAAAAAGGGATATATGTCATTTATTGCTGAGGACGCAGTGAGCAGAGTATGTGGCATCCACTCTCAATTGGAAGTATGTTATTCCTCTTGTCACGTCAATAACTGCCAGGCTCAGGATGATAACTGCTGTTTTAACACCAATTGACATCGCCGCCAACATCGCCCCCCTCCATCCTAATAACCCCGACCGCAAAGGGGTCTGAGGGACTACATATATTAACAGACAGAACTGAAACCCATGCGGCTCAACTGGATGGGCCCGCAACTTAAATCACATCACGAAGAAAGAAGAATCTACCTCCGTTTTCAAGGATGGCTCGAACGAGGGCGGTGTGGTTGCGTAGCCAAAAAGGGTTGCATATATAGGGTGCGGCCCGTCTTAGATAAAGGGTGACATGCCGTCTTCTACAGCAAGTACTAGAGGTCACGTGGTGTTTATGGATGAGTAAGAAATGGACCTAACCCTGTCTCGCTTTTCTGCCAACAGGTTTGTTTCTCAAGAGTCCCGACTCCATCTTCGATACTCAACCAAGTTCATACACGCCCCCCCCCCCCCCAAAGTTCTCCAATCATGTCTTTTGGCCCAACGTACCCCACCAGCAGCCTCCCCCCCAACCTCCCCGCCCTCCCCGCCCTCCCCGCCCCCAACCTCCCCGTCCCCCCAACCCCGCCGCCACCACTCCCGCCGCCACTGCCACTCCCCAACTCACCACTCCCCAACCCACCACTCCCAAACCCACCACAACCCCTGCCGCCGACCCCCTCCCTACCGACGTCGCCGCCCTCCAGTCCATAATAAACACTCTCCAAGCCGAGCTCAAAGCCACCAACAGCGTGAACACCCACCTCGCCTCCTCCGTTGCCCGTCTCCAAGTCGAACACGCAATCACCACCACCCCTACCCCTGCTCCACCACCCCTCCACACCGCCACCGGGCGCGGCGCCGGCTCCCCCGAGATCTTCAAGCAGATGACCAAGACCAACCTGACCGGCTGTCTAGGCCGCGCCCACATGGCCGACGTCGACGCCCTACCCCACGCCGCTTTACTCGAGCTCGATAGCTTCCTGAAGCGGAGGATACGTGTAAAGGGATATCTCGAAGAGGAACATTCACTTGAGATATGGCTTTTGCTAAGCAATAGTTCTGTAGCGTTTAAACTTGTAATATTGTAGACCGGATTCCGTTCACTGATGAGAGAAGAAGACTCCCCAGTCTCACGGCGGTCTGGCTATCTATTTATACATGATTGGAGCCGCCAAGGGATAACCACCCTGGTCGGTCTCCTTACGTAACTATCTTACTCAGCACCGACGTACTAGGACAATCCCATTATCCAACTAGCATCATTCCTGCCAAGCAGTCACGTAATAATCTCCTTTCCCCTTATCAATCCAACCCTAACCCAGCAATCCCGTAACACTACTCCCCCTCCCATAGCTGGCGTCCTCGACCGTTAAAACCTCCGAGTGGTAAAACCCTGTGGGAAAAAACCTGCCTCGGAGGAAAGGTATCGAACGTACTCAATTCCGCCTTCGTCGTTTATTCGAAGGGCGCTCTTCCGATGTCAGGCTCTCAGATCCCTGACTGCGCGTATGGGGGCGAGTGGTGATCTCCGGTACCATTGCTTCCTGGGCTTCGGGAGTGACCAGTCGCTTCCGGGTATTCTGCTTCCGTTGAACGTCCGGGTCTTCTCGATAAGGCCGGAGCAGCATCTCGTGGAAAACGTTGTGAATCTTCCAATCCGCGGGTAGATCCAGTCGGTAGGCCCGATTGCCGATTTTCGTCAGCACCTCAAAGGGGCCCGTGAATTTGTCCGACCATTTGTTGTATCCGCCCAGATTCCGAGTGTCCAGGAGAACCTTCTGTCCGGGGTTGAACTGCTGCGCTGCGGGTCCCGTTCTTGACGCCATTTTATCGTACGTCTGCTGCAGGGTTTCCCGAGCCAGTTCATGAGCGGCTAGGATGCTGTCCAGGTGACTATTCCCTTGAGCATCCAGCTTCTCCATCTCCACATCCGTAGGCCAATCCGCGCGAGGGTGAAACCCATAGTTGCAGTAGAAAGGCGACTGTCCGGTGGAGGAATGCTTCGCGTTATTGTAGGCGTATTCGCAGATAGGAAGGAGATCTCTCCACTTCTTACCCGTGCCGGCCGTAAACGCTCGCAGGTAGGACTCCATATGCTGGTTAGTCCTTTCCGTCTGACCATCTGTCTGGGGGTGGAACGAGGTTGAGAGTCTCCTCCGAATACCAAGTCGTTCCGTGATTGCCGTCCAGAAGGCTGACACGAATTGAGTTCCGCGGTCCGATACTATCGATCGCGGGAGTCCGTGAAAGCGCCAGATGTCCTTGACGAAGGCTTGTGCGGTTTGCTCCGCGTTGATTCCCGTCATTGGAATGAAGTGAGCCATTTTTGTGAAGCGGTCCACCACTACCAAAACGTTCCGGAATCCCGACCTCTCCGTGGGCAACTCTACTACAAAGTCCATGGAGATGTCGCACCAGGGGGTCGTTGCAAGCTCTAGGGGTTGTGGAAGAGACATATGTCGCCGGCGTTGTTTGGCTCGTTGGCACACATCACACGTGCTGACATATTTGGCGACATCGGTGGTCATTCCTGGCCACCAGTAGTTCCGGTCAATCAACTCCAAGGTTTTATCCCTCCCTAGGTGCCCTGCTACGGGTCTGTCATGATGCTCTTCAATGACTTGCTTAATGGCATGCCCGGGCACAACCCATCGACCTTCGTGGGTAGCTGTCGTCTGATCGGGGTCCCATTCTGGCTCGGCTATCTTCTCGACAACCGGCTGGGCCCACAGGTCTTCCGGATCTCCGTTGTTGAGGGGTTCATCCGGAACAACCCTCCGTGTCCATTGACCCTCTCCTTCGTACCAGCCTCGCAGGGCCGTCGGCACTCCCACTTCCGGTACGCGTACCCACTGATCCAATTGACGCACTTCCGATGAGGCATTGCAGAGGATTTCTTCCCGAGGTTCTATTCCCGGTTGAGTCCTTCTCGCAAATCGTAGCGGTAGGAGGGTTTTCATAAACTGTTCGGGTGAGAGGAGCAATTTTACAGGCTGCTCTCGAACTACCCCCCCTTCCATCGCGTACTCCGGGCGCCTGGTTAGTGCATCAGGTTTCCCATTCTTGTCGCCTGGTCGGAAATGAATCTTGAAATGAAAAGGTGCTATCTTTTCAGCCCAACGGGCCTGTCTTCTCGACAGTTTCTTGGTCGTTGTAAAGTACTGGAGGTTTTGGTGATCAGAATATATCTGGATAGGCTGTCCTGTACCTTCCAGCCAGTGCCTCCAAGTTAAGAGCGCGGAAACTATCGCGAGCATCTCCTTATCGTAGATCTCATAGTTGACTTCCGCCTCGTTGAACTTGCGAGAGTGATACGCCACCGGATGTAGCATACCATCTTCGAACGTCTGTGACAGGACCGCAGCCTCTGCCCAGTCGCTGGCATCTGTTTCAAGGACTGCCATACGATGTTAGAGGATAGGAGCGTGAGTGAACAGGTGCTTCAATCTCTTGAAGGCCTCCCGATGCTCTGCACCCCATCTCCATTCGGCACCCTTCTTCAACAGGTCGGTCATCGGCTTACACACTTCGGAGTAGCCCTTGATGAACCGGCGCAAAAAGTTGGCAAACCCCAAGAAGCACTGCAGCTCCTTGACTTTAGTGGGTTCCAACCAGTCTACGATGGCCTTCACCTTGTCGGGGGAGATTGAAGTTCCCGTTCCTGAAAGTTGGTACCCAAGGAATTCTACCTCCTTCTGGTACCACAGCGTCTTTTTCAGGTTACCGAATAGGTGGTTCTTTCGTAGCCTCTCCAACACTTCTCTCACGAGGGCATCATGCTCCTCCTTCGTCTTCGAGTAGATCAGGATATCGTCCAGGTATACCACGAGGCCTTGATCTAACAGGTCCTTGAAGATCGTGTTTACCATACTCTGGAACGTCGCCGGGGCATTGGTCAACCCAAACGGCATTACCCGATACTCGAAGTGACCATACTTGGTCCGAAACGCCGTTTTCCATTCTTCTCCTTCCGCAATTCTGACCAGGTTGTAACCGTTTTTCAGGTCAATCTTGGTGAAGAATTGGGCTCCCTTGGTTGCATCGGCTAGGTCGTTCATGAGTGGGAGAGGGTACCGATTCTTGACTGTTATGTCGTTGAGTCCTCGGTAATCCACACACAACCTAAGTTCCCCTGTCTTTTTACGGACAAAGAGTATGGGGGCTGCAGCAGGGCTGGAGGATGGGCGTATTTTTCCAGCGGCTAACATCTCATCGAGGTATTCCCGGAGGGCCTTCTGTTCCGGTGGCGATAGGGAGTAAATTGGTCCCCAGGGCGGTTGACATCCGTCCTTAAGTGGGATGGTGTGATCCCATTCGCCGTGCTCCGGTAGGCGTCCTGCTCCTTCTTTGGAGAATACGTCGGCGTAGTCCTGGAATTCTATCGGGATAGCACTAGCGGCTTCTCCGCTTCCCGATGCTCTTGCCCAGAAAGGGTGCGACTCTATCAGATCCTCTGGTCCTGGGGCTTGACGGAGCAGTCTCACGACTTTCTCTCGCCACCCTTCTTCATACAGATCTGCTTCCGTCATAAGGCAACCCTTAATCTGGCACTGGGCACTGTCAAAAGTTACAGCATTTGACCCCCAGTGTATTCGTGGTTGGTGCTCTTCGAGCCACCGGTGAGGAATGACTAAATCTTCTCCGGCAAAGGTCCCTATCTCGCAGGTGACTAACCTGTCTAGATGGCTTCCAATGCGGAGAGTGAGGGGGGTGGTGATATGGGTTCCGGAGTGAGGCATTCGTGAGCCATCGGCTTGCCGGATGCAGAGGGTTGTTGGGCGGTCCTGGACGGGTATTGCGGCTTTCTTCACGCATTCCCAAGACATAATCCAGGTTTCGGTGCCACTGTCTACCAGGGCTAGGACGTTGTAAACGAAATGTTGATTTGTTTCAGGGTTAGGCCAGGAAACCTCCACCTCAAGGCGGGTTTCTTGGACGGGGAGCGACATATTAATCTTTAGTCGTCTTCTGAGGTGTTGAATAGTTGTATGATAATTTTTCCCTTATCAAAGGTCGGGGCATACTTATATATTTCCTCTGTAGAGATTTTGGGCAGTCGAGTAAGGTTTCAGGGGTACGTATGGCTATAGGTTCTCTTCTCGGGTCTTGGCTTATCAGGGGGCCGCGCCTCTCCTGTCCGCATAGCCGAGCGGTACCGCCTCGGATTCAATCCTTGCTGTTATCCTTTCGCTCGTCTCCCAGTCACCCTTGTCTTTCGGAACGTGTCCTATTTGCGCGAGTTTTCTCAGCCGTTCGGGCTTCGTTCCTAGTTGCACAAGAGGTCTCTACCACCGCGTCTGTCACATTCATACCCCCACTTCTTACAAGGAAGGTTTTTCACTCTACCCTTATCTCCATGGGGAGGCCGTTATGCGGTGTGATTCCATTTTTTATTAACTTTTATCATACAAAAATGAACTCCCTCAATTCCCTCACTAAATCCCTCAATCATCCTGCAGGACTGTGATCCTGGACCGAAATTCTTCTGCCTGCGTTTTTTGTTTTTTCCGGGCAGTTTCTTCCTCCCGTTTTTTCCCTGCATTTTCTCCATCCCCCCTGTCATTCCCGGTTTTCCTAGAGCGGGATTGGCTTCTTCCCCTCCATCTAGTTTTCCGGACCTTGCTTGTAGCAAAGCAGTCCTTGGCGAAGTGGCCCTCTCTACCACAACGCGCACATTTTCCTTGTTTTTCCCACCTCTCTTTTTCTTCCCTGCTAGCGTCTAAGCTAGTGGTACTTTTTCGAGGTGGGGGTGAGGTTTCACGCTCCTTTTTACGGGAGGGTGTCGGCTCGGTGGGCGAGCGGCTTCTTTTCCTCTTACGGGAATGAGTGCGCTCGCGAGGAGGATTTTGCTGGGATGCAGGGGTATGATGGCCACGCAATATCTCATGACGTGCCTTCACCTCTGCATCCTTTCGTCCCACCTTCCTAACCCAGGATAGCCAAGCGGGGAAGTCTTCCGGTTCTTCGATCGCGGCCGACAATCGTTGTTCCAACGAGGAGTTTATTCCTGTCAGAATCATGGATTTCATGACGATCGGCCCGACTCGTGCGTCCCACTCCAAATTTTGCATCTCATTGATGTAATCATCAATGGGGCCAGTTTGACGGAGTCTATCCATCTTCTGCTTGGCCTGCTCTTGACTGGTGCGGTTGCCGTATTGGATCCGGAGTTCCTGCTTAAACTGGGACCAAGTACCGAGCTCAGGTGTTACGCTAAGCCTTTCCTTAAAGTTCCTCCAGAACTTAGCCGCGCTATCCTTAAGTTCCAGGGATGCCCACTGTATTCTGGTGCGGTCATCCCAGTTGACTCGGGGTTGGAGGTCGATCAGGGTTTCCATCTGATCGATCCACTGGCGGACGTCTTCGTTGGTCTTTCCGGAGAAGGGGATCTTGGCCTGCTTCGGGGCATCTCCCTTTCCGGACCGCCTGGCATCTGGGGAGGCAGATCTTCTCCTGTGCCGGCGTCTTCTCTCCCTCCTTCCTCTTCTCTCATCCTCAGAGGAGCTCGAACTTGAGCTATCATCTCCGGGCCATCTACCCCTGTTTCCTCCCATCCCGCCTCCTCCACCACCGTTTCCTCTTCCGGACTGCCGTGCCTCCTCCCTCCACGCCGATTTACTCGGGGATCTTCTGGGGGGTGGCGGAGCAGGGGTTTTATTCCCTGTCCTGACAGTCCTCCGGGGTGGCGATAGTGGTGGGGCCCTACCCTGTCCACCTGACCCTTCCTGGGCCTCGTCCTCCGATTCCACCCGAGGTTGCTTCCCTTTGTTCCCTAGCGTTCTTTTTACCGAACGCATCCCTTGCTCAATTTCTTGGCTTAGGATGGGGGCCTGAGGAGCGGCTTCCGCTTCCTTGATCGTTTTACGAATCTCGGAAGGAATAACCAGCTGGGCGTCCCTTTCTTGGCTCTGGAGGTAGTTGGCCAAGATTTGGGTATGTTGCCACTGGACCGTTGCCTGAGCCGCTAGCGCAGAGAACCGTTGCTCCATCTGGGCTTGCAGACGCTCGGCGTACATCTGGAATTGCTGGTCCAAGGTTCCGATGGCAGAAGCTAATCCTCCTTGGGTGCTCTCGACCTGTTGGAATTTCTCCTGCAGGGCTCCTACGAGTTGCCGTCCCTCCTGTACGATTTGTCCCTGCTGCTGCTCACGCTGGAGTGCTTCTTGTTGCAGTGCGGCGGAGGTTTGCAGGGCCAACCCCTCCATTTGTCCGAGGAGTTGTCGTGCGACGGGCGGCCGGGGCGTGGCTTCCTCGTAGTACTGAATCGGGGCGATGGGCTCGCTGTGAAGGCTCACCTCGCTGAGCTCGTCGTCTGAGTCCTCGGTCTGTTCCCGATTTCTCCTGACGGGTGTTTCTGGCGGAGCCCGCGATGAAGTACTCCGGGTGATTCTTCTAGGGTTGTGGGGGGCAAGAGGCTTGGTAGCCCTTCGCCGGGTAGGTTTGAGGAGCTCAGAGACTGGCGTGTCTCTGGCTATGGTAGTGATGGTGGGGTGGCTCTGGGCCGCGACTGTCTGACGGTCTCGGATAGTCAGGGCTTCTGACATTTCCATGTCCTCGTCAGGGCGGTGAGCCGGGGTTGTCATTGTTGGTATGTGGGGGATGTAGAGAGTTTTTTAGAGAAGTAGGAGTACTGGACAATAAGTCCAAAGACGATCTCGGAGTTCGACGTACTGGCGTAGACACCAATAGATAATCTTGTCGAGGTCCGAGTAGTGAAGGATAAGGAACAATATAGTGTAAAGGGATATCTCGAAGAGGAACATTCACTTGAGATATGGCTTTTGCTAAGCAATAGTTCTGTAGCGTTTAAACTTGTAATATTGTAGACCGGATTCCGTTCACTGATGAGAGAAGAAGACTCCCCAGTCTCACGGCGGTCTGGCTATCTATTTATACATGATTGGAGCCGCCAAGGGATAACAACCCTGGTCGGTCTCCTTACGTAACTATCTTACTCGGCACCGATGCGCTAGGACAATCCCATTATCCAACTAGTATCATTCCTGCCAAGCCGTCACGTAATCATCTCCTTTTCCCTTATCAATCCAACCCTAACCCAGCAATCCCGTAACAATACGTGTCATGTTCCCCCGAGGGACATCATGCTCTATGCCGAATGTGGATGAGGTCTTTGGGGGTCTTGCCGCCCTTGGACTCCGCCTAGCGGAGACAAGCCGATATCAGGATTATCCGGCACTGGATGATGATAATATGTATAATGAGAGCACGGTCAAGAGGGCGAGGCACTTCGCGGCATATTATTATGCAAACAAGAGTTTTACACGTGCCGGGCACATGTTGGGGCTTATGCTGGAGACGGTGGTAGAGCTGGCGAGATATAGGGGGCTGTTTGGTGATGAGGGATATCTGGAGGTGGTGTAGCAGGCATATAATCAAGATGTATATCACCCGGGCCATTAGCACAAATTAACAGCCAGCCAGTATGGAGGCTAGATACATACTTACTATCTATGACTTGAGTGATCTGGTTTCTTTTCCCCTGCCCCCTCCCCCCCCTTTGCCTTCTTGTACTATCATGGGATACCTTGCAGGACGTGTGAAAAAGGAAGTTAAGTATTCATTAATCCAAAAATCAGACCTTTCCTAAATGAACGAATAGGTAATTGTAGATAACCCTAACCCTAAGCACAATACCCTCATTTCTTGAAACATGCACCGCGGCCGTCGGCCACAGTATATATATTGTTCCTATAATTATAATTGTCAGTACTTCAGAACACCCTCCTCTTACCAAGCGAAAGTCGTTTTTTGTTAAAGCAACTCCCAGTTCTCGGCTACATTCACCCCCCAAAGCTATTCTCCAACACCCCCCCCTCCGAAACATGTAGCACACAGTACCAGACTCAACAAGATTGGTTCTTCTGACCCGCAATTCCTCGACGAGCCTCGTAGGGCCGCCGACGCAGCTGCTGTGGTGGTATTCTCGGTAGGCCATCTCAATGAATAGGAGGGACCTGGCGGGCCCTTCTGCGAGTGCAATTTTCGTCGTTGCCCCACCCCGCTTTCCTCCCCCTGGTGCAGAGCTGCCCCCGAGTCGGCTCCACCAGTCGCAAGAGCACCCCCCTCGATATTGTTTGGATGTGGTTATTGAAGTATAAAGATAAAGTCCGTTATTGCTTCTAATCCAAGAACGGAGGTGAGGTAATCCGTGAAGCTGAGCAATAATAATTACTGCTATCGATGATGAAAGGGAGTGAGGTCCTTAACTCGCTCCAACTATGCCATTCGCTCCTTACCACATGCTACAAATAGTAAAGGCGCGAAGGGGGGCGTCTGCCAAGCGGGCCCTAAGGATACACTACCGCCCGTACGCATATCCATATGAGTATTAACCCTTAGTTTGTGAGCAAAATGCTGGCCCCCAGGGAGGAGCAGGCTTTACCACCAGATCCCGTTATCTCCATTATTAAATAATAGGTCTCCCGTAGAAATTTAATTCTTCTATTATAGGGGGGTCAGCATTGACAGACTAACGGATAGCATACCTACATACGTCCGAATGATAACGTCCTCAAAATGCTATGGTTTCGGTGAGAGTTATATTCAGCCTTAGTATGTGATAATGCCTATATAAGGGTTATTTTATTTGGTGGAAGATCTGGGTACACAGGTAGGCCAGTATTCACGCTCTTTCTGGCGTAGGTGAATTTTACAAATGAAACTCTTGATTATACCTCGATTTAATATGTACATTACTCTCTACTGACAACCTTACTACCTACTTACCTGCCTGCTTGCCTGCCTGCCTGCCTGCCTGCCTGCAATGCCTTTTTGGTTCGCTGCTTGTTTGAGCGCTGGTTGATTTGGTGCTGGACTCGCTTGATTTACTAGATTGGGTACTAGATTTGCTAGATTGGGTGCTAAATTCGCTGGATTGGGTGCTGGACTTGATAGGTCTGCTGGGTTAGGCGCTGTATTTGCTGTATTCGCTGCCTAGTTTACCGATCAGCGCATGTTTGGGTGGTGGGAGTGATTCAATAGGACCGTGACGGGGGTAAGGAGACTATCATGACAGTATCTACGAAGTGGAGGAGGTGCAGCTGGCGGATGAGGTTGTGCAGATGGGGGTGTAAGGGACGAAGGCGTAGGAATGAAATTGCGGAGATGAAGCTGCTTGGTTCCGTACTCGCTTGGATCCGCTGGATTCGCTGGACTCGCTGCCTGCTCCACCGATTAGCCCATGTCTGGAGGATGATAGCATGCTCAATTACAGCGGGGGCATATATCAAGGCGTAGAGATGATGGTACAGAGATAGTTGTGTAGAGATGATGGTGTAGAGGTGAAGGTGGAGGTAGAGGTGTAGGAGGTGTAGAGACGGAAGGCGTGCGTGTTTGATATCTGCTGCCCTAACCCTAACCCTCAAAAGCTTACAGAATCTACTAATGCCTATTTCTACATAGATGCCTCTATCCAAAAGACTATCAATTGGGCCCTATTAGGCCATAATTCTGTGCCAAATATCAGTATAATGCCCAAATCTGGCTTAAGCCCTCTTTTGAAAAAGGGGTTTTTTTTTTAATCAATTGTTATTTGAAAAAGGGTTATACCAGGCTTTTATATGCTATCGAGCCCTTATTTAGATATGTGGACGGGTGGTAAAGTATCATTACTCGCCAGACTCCAAAATTAGCGAGTACCCAATCCTACGTTTACTACGGGGGCGCTTATAGACCAGTGTGCAAAAAAAAAAAAATCGGGTTCAGGTGTGAAGGGTAGGGTTGTATGAAGGGTAGGGTTGTACTATGTGCAGTGGTGCAATGGACTATCAATAGGGTACAGGACATGTGAGGTGGGTGCAGTACAGGACTAGGTGCTAGGTGCGCTAGGTGCAAAGGACTATCGGTAGGGCACAGGACTACAGGTAGGGTACATCGTGGATGTGAGGTGGGTGCGGTACAGGACTAGGTGCTGGGTGCGTTGGATGCGCTGGGTGCGCTGGGTGCAACGGACTATTGGTAGGGTACATCGCAACCCCTGTGCAGCAACAGAGCAGTGCAGCGCAACACAGCAACACTATAGGAGCTGAGGATAGGTAAAATACAATATATATACCATTTTGATGAGAAAAATTTGTATAGTAATATAAAAATAATTTAAATAGGTCATTGTATATTTTAATGATTATGAAATGCGGAAATGTACAATGTACCTAACCAAGTGATAGATTCAGTTTCCTCCCTTAACAGTCTTGCCTTTGCCTTTGCCTTTGCCTTTAACAGCTTTGCCTTTGCCTTTAACAGCCTTGCCTTTACCTTTAGCCCCCTGAGAATTCTCTGTACTACTTTGCACTTTCTCCAATTCAGTAGTATTCTTCTCTTCCTTCTCAAGTGCCAATTTTCTCTCCCTTGCTACATCAGCAAGGCTTCATTTGTCTCCTGAGGTCTCCTGAGCCTCAAGAGACTCAAAAAGTATCCAGAAGCCTCAGGAGACTCTCAGGAGACCCGGGAGACTGTTGGGAGACTGCATACACAAACGTAAGTTTGCTGATGTAACTTCTTCTGCTCTACCCATTGAACAATAGCATCTCAGCCTTGATTAGCAATCTCTGGATTCTTTTTTGCCTGAGCTCTAAAGTTGGAAATTCGAGATGCTCTAGCAACCTTTGTCTGATTGTTGAGTCTGTAAAGCTCTCTGGAATTTTGCTGTTTCTCCTCAGAGGTTTCTATAACACATATTCTAGTTAGCAGATACTCAAATTGCAATTGGTATTACATACTCCTGTTCTCCTTCTCAATAGTCCATGCATCATAATGGGCCTCTTCATAATCCCTTCGCTTTTTCTCCTTGCTTCCTTCCCCTGCAGGATTTCCAGTATCTTCTCTTTCTTTCTCCACTCTATTCTCAAACATAACTTTATAGTTATGAAGATGTCTCATAAGAGCCTTCCTAGCTAGCTGAGAATCTGAATAAGAAAAGGCTTTATTGCATTCCTTGGCTGTTCAATTATAGGTAGTAATACCTAGTGTTCCTGATTCATTGTTGTAACTGTTTGACACTCTATAGGAGGGGGGCTGGGTGGCAGCAATAGCTTTAGATTTGGATTTGCCTTTGGCTTTGCTGGTGGTGGTGGTAGTTTTCTAAACAGATTTGGATTTGGTTCTGCCCATTGTGATAATTGAAAAATTTTCAGAAGGTGGCGATGGTAAGGGTGATGGTATGAGTGTTGGTGTTGGTGTTGGTGTTGGTATTGATAAGGAAGAGTATTATCTCGGCGCAGGACTATTGACAGGGTACAGGGTTGTAGTAAGGGTACTTAATAACAATGACAACCAATATAGATAGT
The DNA here is from genome assembly GCA_024713715.1 of Morchella sp. 2018-W26. Taxonomy (NCBI): domain Eukaryota; kingdom Fungi; phylum Ascomycota; class Pezizomycetes; order Pezizales; family Morchellaceae; genus Morchella; species Morchella sp. 2018-W26. The sequence goes on from JAMGYX010000017.1 coordinate 1,369,225, forward strand.
ATATATAAGGATCGATAGGGTACAGAATTATAGTATGGGTACATCAATCGGAATACCAAAGCTATATAATTTTGAATAAACTATCGGTAGGGTACAACACTATAGAATAGGTACATCGTATAGTTACCATAGCTAAATTATATATTGTAGGTAGATCGACCATTGGTAGGGTACAGGACTATTGAACAACTACATCGTATAGTTGCTAAAACTAAAATATATATTGTAAGTAAACTATTGGTTAAGTACAGGTCTATAAATAAAATATATAAAATCGATAAACTCAAACTATATAATTATAAATAGGTTATTGGTAAGAGACAGGACTATACAAATAATATATCGTATTTAATATAAAAATATATTGATATTGAATATAAAAATATGTTAAATGATTTTCCCCTAGTTTGAATATGGATTTAAAACACTCAATCGGTTTTGTTAACTATATTTACTATTATTAGATATCTATATCATTCTTTCAAAATAGGGATAAATACCACTATCCATCGTGATAGATTATTTTGACCGTGTTCTGCTTGCCGGCAGATCAGCAAAAGGATCTTTAGTAATATGAATTGTCGTTTCATGTTCAGTATTTTGGGTTATTTCAACATGCTCCTTAAAATATATATTACTAATACCTCGCATAGTATTCAAATAAGATATAGCAATATGAGAACCTACCTGTTCCATGCGAGTAAAGTCGTCTGATTCAGCAGATAAACTACTAATTTCTGATTCATTATCAGTTGTTTGAAAAGGTGATACTTCAATTGATTCAGGTTTGAGCAATTTGCATGTTTCGGTCTTTTCAACAGGTTTGGTTTTGTCCACTGATTTCATCAGCAAACTACTACTTGTGTATCCAGTCTCCCAACAGTCTCCTAGGTCTCCTAAGAGTCTCCTGAGACTCCTGGATATTTTTTGAATCTCCTGAGGCTCAGGAAACATCAGGAGACAAATGAAGTCTTGCTGATGTACTGATTTGGTCTTCACCAATGGTTCGGTTTTAATAGCAAGAATTTTCTTTGAGTTATCTAATACAAATATATCATTAGAAACAAATGAATAAATATATTGGAATATTATTATCAACATACCATCATCTGAATTTACTTCAGCTATTAGTTTATCCATATTACTCTCTGGAATAATCTCTTCTACAATCAGAAATATCCTGCCAGTACCGCTTCCAGCACTAGAAGAGAAGTCTTTCAGGAAATCGGCTATTGTTGCTGGATCTGTATCTCTTTTCTCGATATAATATGGACCTTCTTTGATGTGAAAACCTGTTGCCAAAAATACGGTTCCTTCGTTAAGTGAATAATCGGATATTGTAGGTTTTCGATTTTGTCTCCTACACCACTCCACCCATGCTGTTGATTTTTCTTGCAACTCTTTACTGATATAAATATCCAGAGGAATACGTATTGGATCATTAAGATTGGTAAACGTTTCTGTTGAAACATCTAAGATTTGTTAGATTGTTAATTTGAACAGATAGCAAAAACATACCAACATGAATGAATTGAGACCAGTAATCTTTACTTGTACGAGGTCAGGTAGTTGGTACTCCAGAGTACCAAATAGATAGCTTTCTACTATCAGATGCCTTTGTGAGATCAATTATCGTTCTTGTAATTCCTTTTGACATAGATGTGACTCCTTGTTTTCGTGAGGGTAGAGGTGGTGAGGAGAGACCAAAACGTGATCCTGTAACTTTTAATCGCCGTTCTACTTGTGATTTTTTAATTGATTTCTGTCTTGCAGCTTCAATCATAATTCGATTATAAGATCGTAACTGACCTGAATACAATTTTGGTTTCTTCTCATGTTTCGTTTCTGATTCTAATTTGATTGTGACGGATTTAGATTCATTTTCTGAATCGCTTGATATCAAATTAATAATAGGTTTTGAAAGAGTAGGTTGTGACTTTGATTTTTTCTTCTTTTTTGCGTTTCGATTAGACTCCATAAAAGAAGGGGTATTGTTAAAGGACGGGAAAGTTCGTTTTGTTCTGGTATCTGATTCATTTTCTACTTTGAGAAAATCTGGTACCAATTTTCCAAAACATTCGTATCTCAAATCTGAGCTGAATTCATGTTTTCTTTTCGCTAGAGTTTGAGTACACCATCGACCAGCCACCTTTTCCTTCTGTGACATGATTGTTGCAATTTGGGTTGGTATTGCTCTAGTTTCTTTGTTTTAGATTTATTTTTAAGTGTTAATTTTTGTATCTTTGTGTGTGCGTCTTGTTCCATAATCAGTCACGCGCGCTAAACCTAATAAATACTAAACTATATGCAGTCATATTCAACCGTAATATGAGGGTTTACCCTAAAAAATCAAACAATATAACACTCGGTATTTTCGTTGAGTAAAATACTTTTCATTATCTTACTTCACATTACAAACATGGGACGCAAAGCTATTGACCTTTCACTTTATAAAGAAATAATATACGATCTTTATATTATACAAAATATTGATCGGCAAAGCATTTTAAAAAAATTATCAAAAGTCGGTTGTGATTGTTCTTTGAGAACCTTAGCTAATAAACTCAATGAGTGGAATTTTTGAAAACTAAAACCGGCATCTGAGGATTCCCCAGCTCTTCGGATTCAGATTGCCTATCTTTTTTGGATCCAGAACCTATCAGATAAAGATATATTACAGGTAATTTCTCACTCATTACATTAGTTTATACATACTAATTACCTATATAGATACTTCAAAAATATGGATTTACGATAGAATTGAGACGACTTATTCGAATCAGACATTCAATGGGGATTATACGTAGGACAATTACGAGAGATCTTGACTGCAAATGAACAACTCAAAATAGTGTTGATCAATGAGTTGAATAAAGGGAAGATTGTACTTTCCGGGCATAGAGCTGTCTGGTCTCATTTGCGAAGTATGGGAATTATAGCATTAGCATAATCATCAGCAAGACTTCATTTGTCTCCTGAGGTCTCCTGAGCCTCAGGAGACTCAAAAAATATCCAGGGGTCTCAGGAGACTCTCAGGAGACTCAGGAGACTGTTGGGAGACTGCATACACAAGTAGTAGTTTGCTGATGATAACCTCATTATATCAATATATATTTAGACAAAAAACTAACTATATGATAGGAAACGTATTCGTGAAGCTTTGCTTTCAGTTGATACAGAAGGTGTTGCTGCAAGACGAAAAGATGTCAATAGGAAGCATGCATATTTCAATTGCCCTGGCCCTAACTGGTGTTGGAGTATCGATGGACATATGAAGCTAGAAGTATTTGGTATCGAAATCTATGCTGCAATAGATACTTATTCGAGATACATAACTTGGTTCTATTGTGGTATATCTGCAAAGACTGGCATCAGCGTCCTAAGTCAGTATCTGAATGCTGTAAAACATAATAATTGTTTCCCACAGTTTCTTCGTGCAGATCGAGGTACAGAAACTCTTATGATTGCCGATGCTCATTGGGATTTAAATAAGGGTCAAAAGCCTGATATACAACTATCTGAAGTATTCATGTATGGGACTTCAATTAAAAATGTTAGAATTGAATCATGGTGGGGACAGTTGAGCAAAGGAAAAGAGATAGAGTGGAAGGTGAGTTTTAATCCGGTATGAGTAATTTGAATTAGTACTTACTTTTATTATTAGCGGTATTTTGTTGAACTGCAAAACTCTAATCTATTTGATGGTTCTGATGAAGATATTATTGCTTTACTCTACGTTTATATGCCACTTGTTAGAGAAAAGCTATATGACTTTGTTGAATGGTGGAATAGTTATAAAATTCGAAAGCAGAAAAATCGACCAAATCTTCCAACTGGCAACCCATGGCACAATTATTATTTTCCAAAAGATAATGTTGAGGACTACGCCAATACACCAACGACAAATCTATTAGATCATATTTATCAAAGAATCGGAAATTATGGTTGGTTTCATTTCTATGAGATTCAGTAACGTACAATTTACTAATTCAAAAAGACAATGATCCATATTTACCAGAGTCTACAGTACTATGGTGTACAGATATTTTAAAGCGTTATGGCTTTACATTTCCTATAACGTATGAAGCACGAGAACCTGATGGAACCCAATCACATTTTTTCATATATTGTAAATTGCGTGAAAACGTTAGGAATCATGTCTCTATAAAAGGCAACAAAAGCCCTGTGCTTGAACGAATTAAACCGCCCTGCGAAGCTGTTACGGAACGAAGCGGAGACAAGAGAACAGAAGGCCTAGGTTCACAACTGAGACAGAAGCGGGGCGGAGGTCTAACCGAGGAGAAGCAAATCAAAGACGTAGTACCACAAGGAGTGCCTAATGTAGGCGTAGGCGTAGAGGCAACAGTAGATAAGGCTCTTAACTTCTTCGTACATGTACGGGAGGGAATAGGGACTATAGCAAAGCGAAGACTATGGCGAGACCGAGACTATGGTAAAGCGGGGACTATGGAGGAGCGGGGTAAGATCACGTGGTTCTTGGCACGATGCCAAGCGAAGCGAAGTAGATAAACAATCTGATAATTCCTAGAAGCAAACAAGACTAAAGACAAACGAGACGAGAGACCCTTGATAGTAGGGTTGATAACAGGAAGACGAAGTAGAGAAGAAAGAAAGGAGAAGAACAAAGGAGAAATTCCTAGCCGCATATATATACAGTTCCAATCCCTGTCGAAGGATGACTCATAACCCGTGTAACAGAAACCCAAAAAACCCAAAACCCAAGCCGAGACCCATGACATCCATCATCCATTCTTTAATATCCTTCTTCCTACCGTAACCCTTAGTACGCCGTGATAGAAGCCGACTATCCTCTAAACGCAACGGTACAGGAAATACGAAGGCGAGAAATTCCTGAAGATTTTGAAGAAATAGATATCAGTGATGAGGAAGAATTAGATGAATCTATTGATGATATTACCGATACAGAGGAGGAAGATTCTTGGCAAAATAACAATATGATTGACTGATATTATTATAATCTGCAAAGAGTTAAAAATATCAAATTGATGTACCTGCTCCGTATTGCTGTACCTTATTGATAGTCTATAATATTATATGTAGTCGAAATTATCAAAGTTGAGATACCAATTCTATAGTCCTGTACCTTACCGATAGTCTATTCTGATATGTTTCGCTAAAAATAAAAAAAACCAAAGTAACTATTCTATAGTCCCGTATCTTACCGATGGTTCATTTTGCTATATCCATTAGAGAATGACACAACCGAAGTACCTATTCTATAGTCCTGTACCTTACCGATAGTTTATTCTAATATATTTCCCTAAAAATAAAAAAACCAAAGTACCCATTCCACATCAGCAAGACTTCATTTGTCTCCTGAGGCCTCCTGAGCCTGAGGAGACTCAAAAAATATCCAGGAGCCTCAGGAGACTCTCAGGAGACCCAGGAGACTGTTGGGAGACTGCATACACAAGTAGTAGTTTGCTGATGCATAGTCCCGTATCTTATCGATAGTTTATCTTCCTATATTTGACACAACCGAAGTACCTATTCTATAGTCCTGTACATCAGCAAGACTTCATTTGTCTCCTGATGTCTCCTGAGCTTCAGGAGACTCAAAAAATATCCAAGAGCCTCAGGAGACTCTCAAGAGACCCGGGAGACTGTTGGGAGAGTGCATACTCAAGTAGTAGTTTGCTGATGTATCTTACCAATAGTTCATCTTACTGTTCCTGGCAGAGAATAATAAAACTGAAGCACCTATTATATAGTCCTGTATTTAGCTAATAGTCCGCATCAGCAAGCTTTACCATTTACGACTGGAGTCTCCCGAATCTCCCGAGAGATGAAAAATCTTGCTGATGCGGTTTGTTGTAAAATAACTAAATTTCCGAAAAAATAATATACCAATTAATATTGTACTCTACGAGTAGTCCTGTACCTAAACGGTAGTGGGTTGCAACGCACATTTTTGTTGCACACTGGTCTATAAGTGCCCCCGTAGTTTACCCCGCTTTTTTACGTTACACGGGGCCAAATCCCACGGGCTCTGGTGCAAGGCGAATTATCTTATACTAGAATCCCTATCCGTCAACACCCAACTCTCGTCCCTGAGAGAAGAACTCCGCTGTTACCTCCCCTTCTGCTCTCCGCAACTTGAACCTCTTATAGCATCCAAGCCCCTGAAGATCGAGTCGAGACACCCAAATAGCTATCACCAATGTCGGGAAACCCATTGGGTTTCGGATCTTTCAAATATGATGTAATAGTCGAGAAAGACGTTATTATAAACTCCCGCAATGGAATCACAGAGCGTTGGGAGGTACAAAGTTCATTGGGGAGCGGAACATTCGGTGCTGTCCCTCGCCATAGTTTGGTGGACTCTGTTAGAAGATCTTATCGCGCCGTCAAAGAGATCCACTTGCGCCCGGGTGTGACGGTGAATAGCAAAAGAATCGCAAGGGAGTTGAAAGCGATGATAGCACTTCGAGAGGTAGTTATCTCAACCCAGGTTAGGCACCTGTTTACTAACCAGCTGTTTTTCCCAGCATACCGACCTGTTTGTTACCTTGTTTGGTTGGTATGAGGGGAACAACTCTATCTGTATCGCCATGGAATACCTTGAAGAAGGTGATCTCCGGGCCTATATCGGAAGAGACCCGGATTGTGCTAAGAAACACTGCAGCGTAATCATTACGCAGATATTGAAAGGACTTGAAGTAATGCACTCCAGGTACTTTTGCCATCGTGACCTCAAGCCGGAGGTGCGTTATATTCCCCCATAGAGCTGAATAGAAGTATTGACGCATACGCTGAAGGCTAACTACTTAGTTTCATTAGAATATTCTTACTGCATCTAGATATCCACCGAAAGTCAAGCTTGCGGACTTTGGTGTTTCAACGTCCACCGATGCATCTGCGAGTATTATGCAAACAGACGCTGGCACGCCGAAATATATGGCACCGGAAGTACTAGGATACAATGGGCGCGATTGCTCACGAGATCTTCACCGGGCTTGCACCATTCTGCATATGCCCTGACGACCGAACCACGTCTTGCACCACCATACATCACAACCCGGAGATACACCTCAAGGCCCAGCCTAGTCGCAACATGCTGTCAAGATTTTTCCATAATCAAACCTCCTTCCCCGATGTTCATTTGACAAACTGTTCGGCACCATGGGATCTAGGTGATTTCATAAACAAGACAATGCAGTTCCTGCCAGACGCACGCCCATCTGCCTCCGAGTCTCTTGAGCACACCTGGATCAACCCGCGCGAGCCCACGCGGAATGGTGTAGTGACTGAGAAGGGGTGTGTAGCGGCGGTCGGGCGGGAGGATGTAGCCACCAAGCAGCATTATGTAACGGCGATTGAGCCCATCGAGCTAGTGGCTGAGCGACATTATGTACCGACTCCGCTGAAAGGGCGTCCTGTAAAGTCGAAGGTACGGATTGAGCCCACCGAGCTCGCGGCTAAGCTACCCGAGGCGCCGCCGGAAAGGCGCTCCACAAAGCCGCAGCAGCCACCGATTGACCCCACCGCGGCCGTGCTGGAAAGGCGCTCCACAAAGTCGCAGCTAATGACCGCGCCGGAAAGGCCCCCTATAAAGTCGCAGGTACCGGTTGTGCTGGAAAGGCGTCGTATAAAGTCGCAGCTGCAGAGCGCGCCGAAAAGGCCCCTTATAAAGCCGCAGGTACCGATTGGGACCATCGAGTTCGGTGCTGAGCTACCCGATGTGCCGCTGGAAAGGCGTCCTGTGAAGTCAGAGGTACTGACCCAGCCCACCCGAGAGCTGGGTGAGCTACGCGATGCGCAGCCGGAAATGCGTCGTGTAAGGTCAAAACCAACACTGGGGCTGTCCCGCCCCCCTCGCCGACCCCGGTGAAGAGGCACTATGTAACGGCTTTTGAGCCAAAGAGTTAGTAGCTGAGCGGCATTATGTAGCGGCGAGCGGAAATGGCATTGTGTAAGCGACGACTGAGAAGAAAGAGGTACATGTAGTGGCCGATGATTATGCGGGCTGAGGAGTCCTAGGACTGAGCCAGAAGTCATCATTGAGAGAGTGGTAGCGGCTGAGCGGAGGGTTGTAATTGTGGCTGAACTGAGATTGATATACTCTTGTCTTGTTATTGGCATATTATTAAATTCATATAATTTCGTATTGTAGGGTGAGAACCCAAGGCGCGAACTATTAAAAGCAATTCAAATAATTCTGTTACCTAGACCAATTCACTTTCATAGCAGGTAACGATTCTCATTGACGTCAGTGGGGATCAGGATGTCCTTGCACGTCTTGTGGAGAGATATCACGCTCTACACATCATTGACCTCTAGGAGGGGGTTTGCGATGCAGACCCATATCGCTTTACAGCCGTGAACATGAAGTTGGTTGAAAACCATCACGAACAGATATTTCTGAACCCGTACTAAGATCTGGATGGTAGAGAAGACTGTGAACCACCATGTCCCACCCACTAAACAATCAAAGCTAGCACCATGAGCTAGTGCTGGGGCTATTCCAGTTTCAACTTGAGGCGCCCCGGCTCTCAAATGGCTCAGGAGACGCATTTCCTCCAGCAATATCAGCGGGCCCCTCCAGAGATCTGTATCACGATACAGTGATCAACGCTAAAATACGGGTGTACGAGCCACCAATCCTGGGTTGGGAGGGCTGGAGGGTAGGTAGCAAAGTGGAAACAAGAGGGGGATAGAGCTTTGGCTGGTTAGGTTTAGGTAGTAATCTGATGAGCTGCATTAGAGTAGTGCGTACCCAATGGGTATTCTACCAACCAGTTGAACTGTTTATTCGTCGGAAGTAGATATGTAATGTATCTTTTTTCTTCAGTATTTTAAGTTAATTGTATTATTTTATTAATATACTATCAGATACAGATTTTGTTTTCCAAATCTATCCTAGAATGAAAATGTTCTGAAACAAATCAACATAAGCTACAGTACTCACTGACACAGACTACATTAGAGGGCGAACTGCGGAAATTGGTAATTAGTTATGACCGAGATAGCATTGATCCATCAGTAAGGCAACTAGCAGTAGAGCTGGCTAGAAGATTAGAGGGAGAAGGGCAGGTTGTACGAGATGCTCCACTTCATGTTTGATTTGTACAAGAGATTGCACTAGAGCCCAAAGTGATACGGGGGAGTGTGAGGTGGAAATTGAACAGTAAGGCGGATCGACGAGGAGTTTGATGAGCGTGCTAGTGTGGGGAATACTGATGATGCCTTTCTGATGGAAGTGCGGGATATAGAGGCCAAGCAGTATTCTGAGTTAGTTTTCAGTTTTAAAACATTTGTATAGAAATTAAAGAGGACAATTTGGCAAATAAGGGGTCAATAGGGAACGGAGATTGTGGAGACAGAAATGGGCAGAGATGATGAGGTTATTTGCCCGGTCATTTGGTAGGAATAATAGTAGTATAAATTACTGTATCGCCCGTCCGCATATCCAAATAAGGCCGGTTTCATGCCCCGGAGCCTAAAAGAGCCTCGTATAACCCTTTTATCAAAATAAGGCCTAATTGAGCCTGGTTTGGAGATTATACTGATATGTGACACATAATTAGGGCCGAATAAGCCTCAATTAATGGTCTTTTGGATAGATGCATTTGCGTAGAAATAGTCATTAGAAAAGTCCGTAAGTTTTGAGGGTTAGGGTTAGGACTTAGCAGATATCAACACCTCCACCTCTCCACCTCCAGCTCTCCAACTCCACCTCTCCACCTCCACCTCTACATGTTCATCTCTACACCTTCATCTCTACGCATTCATTTCGGCAGGTCTCTCAACCCACAGCTTCTTCTCGGCCTATTCATCTCCATAGTTTCATCTCGGCAGCCTCTTTATCTCTACGACTTCATTTCCATGCCTTTATTTACGCTCTCATCCCCGCTGGAATTGAACATCCTATCATCGTCCAGACATGAGCCAATCGGTGAAACAGGCAATGGATCCAGCGAATCCATCACCCAATCCGGCGAATCCATCGGGACCAGCACCCAATCCAGCAAATCCATCCTGCAATCCAGCATACCCGGCACCAATCCAGCGAATCCCCCAATTCAGCGAATCTAGCACCTAATGTAGTGAACTTAGCACCCAATCTAGTAAGTATACCGAATCAAGCACCCAATCAAGCAGCACCTAACCAATCAGAGAACCAAAGAGTCATTACAGGCTGGTAAACAGGCAGGTAGGCAGGTAGGAAAGGTTGCTAGTACAGAGTAAATGTACATATTAAATAGAGAAATCATCAAGAGTTTAATTTGTGAAATTCACCTATGCTAGAGGAAGCATGAATACTGGCCTACCTGCGCACCCAGATCCTTCGCCGAATAAAATAACCGTTATATCGGCATTATCACATATACTAAGGCTGAATGTTTATAACTCTCACCGAAACCGCAGGATTTTAAGGACGTCATAGAAAATACCAGAATTAATATCAAATAATGGTTAATTCGGGAGTATGTAAGCATGCTATAATCCTCATATGGATATGCGTAGAGGCGGTAGTGTATCTAACGATCATATCTCGGTAAAATGCGCGGCAGAAAAATAAAGGAGAGAAAACAAAAAAAGGTCCCCCCACCGGCGGCGCGCCCGACAGGGGTTCGATGCCCCGCGACCGATAAGCGAGATCTGGCAGAGCGCGGGATGCAGGGACCGGACATGCAGGCACCAGGGGCTCTGCATAGGGCAAGGGGTCACGGCACATGGAAAAGTGCATTTCCACTCCCGATTCTAGCGATATAAGAGGGCATGGGGAAGGTGTAAGAAAGACATCAGAGAAAAGCATCAGAAAAGATACCTCCTGGTTATTCTCCCCCAGTGCATGCAGGTAAGTACTAGAAAGGGCCTTGGGAGGTGGGGGGCTGGGTTGAACTTTGATTAACGGCCTCGCGGAGGTGTTTTTGGCCATCAAGTGTTCGGTTACGATATTGATCAAGGCGGGCGCCGATGTGAACATTGTTGACAATGATAAAGTGGCATTATTACATGTCGCTGCGTTGAGACACCGGAAAGAGATTACTGCTCCGCTTCTGGATGCCGGTGCGGACATAAACGCCTACGATGGCGACGGGCGAGTACCACTACACTACACAATCGAAGTACTCGGGGAATCCGGAGACAACGGGAAGCTCATGTTCCTAGTGAATAACGGTGCCAATGCTAACGTCAAGGGCATTAATGGAAAGACGCCGCTACGGGATCTTCTGAGTCGGCCCGGCGACTCTCGGGAGTGCGACTTGGAGGAAGCAATAGAGATATTGATCGGGGCGGGCGCTGACGTAGACGCTGTTGACAATGATAAAGTGGGGCTGTTGCACCTCACTGCATCGACACATGGCAAAGAGGTTATAACTCTACTCTTAGATGCCGGTGCAGACATACACGCGCGTGACGGCGGCGGACAAGTACCACTACATCACGCAGCGAGGCACATGAGCCGCGAGAAGCCTGAGGAGAATACCAGAGTCCTAGTGGATAGGGGTGCCAAACCAGAGCCTGGGGAAACCAATGGAAACACGTCACGGCATGGGGAGCGGAAGCGCGGTTGGGTGTGTTGAATCATGGATGATCATCGGGGTTTTGTTGAGAAATTGGTTCAAGCTTATTTCTGTTGTCCTTTTTCTTATCGACTCGGAGCATAATCTTCCGGGTTCTTTCAGGAAATCTTCCTCTTTTGTTTTTTCTCCTTTCCAACCCGCAACAATGATTCCTTTTTTCTTTCCCCTTTTTTTCAACCCGCGGTAAACATCCCCCCGTTCTGATGGAATTTGTTTATTAGTGCCTGATGGGACAACAGACTAGTTATTTCCCAATTATCAAATGGCATTTGAGGGTCACGATTCTGAAGTGATCCAAACCTCCAAATATTCCATCTCATTGAGGGCGCTGCGCATTCTTCCTATTAGGTCTTGCAGTGGATAGGCGGATGAATTCAGGGCCCATTCTGACAGCTATGGATTAGGTCAATATCTTAGATTATCAGGAAATGTAGTCCCGAAACTTACTCTAACGCAGTCCTACCCTAACCCCACTAAATGAGCTCCATCTAGACATCCCCACCCTATCCGCGCGACACTCAAGCAGTATCGCTCTCACGGATGAAATCGTCAAATCCACGACCTGGTCTGTGCCATTACTCAAATCGGTAACTTCCCAACCAGAGGCTTACACCACCATTCTTCTCACCAAGCTCATAAGCTATTAATTCAGCCTGACGTTGATCCCCCGGGATTCACCACGCCCTATGCACTAGCTTCCTCATACTAGGTTCGATCAACCTTATGGTTTGCACTCTAGTAGGTATGGGTAGGGCCCGCACTCTTATCGCGCCGGTAATCCCAAGGTAAACTCCTCAACCCGGAAGGCGCAAGTCAGCTCCGATTGCGAGTATGCACGGCTTTTGGCTGGGGGGATAAGCGTGTTGCTGGGTTCCGGGAGTGTGGCCGGAGGATCCCTGGGTGCCAGGAAGGAATATCCATACCCCCAGAGTCCCCTAGAGGTTCTACATGAAGTTACCTACATGCAGTGTCAGAAGGGTTCATGAATTGTGGGTATCGATCCAGACATTAAACCAGATATTTGGGGGGCTATAGCACCAAAGATTCATACCCTTGGACTGCTCACGGTTCACAGTCATGCAGTGGTATATGTCAGCGAGAAATGAACCACAGCTGTTCGAATGAGGGTTTTGCAGTGGGCGGGTTGGGTATCTTACTTTGCACCAACCCTAACCCTTATTATATTAGAAACATTCTTATCATATGTGGTTGATAGTCTCGAGACCTGATACTGTTGCTAGCAAATTGGGGGGGGGGGGAAGTGAAAGAAACGAACTCCACCTCCTATCGATACCGAAAGTGTTGGATGGTGGATATACTCATTCTAGTTCGGTTTACAGTACAATACACGCCCATTCCTTTTATTTGCCGATTTTTTTCTATTTGCCTCATACTCTCTATTCCCTAAAACAAAAAAGGGAAAAGGAGGGAAAAAAAACCGAAATAGAAACGAAATAGTTTGGACATTTGAGCTTTGGTCGCTCCTGGGAGTACAAAATGCGAATCTCCAAGAAACAAGACACGTTAGGTTTCATTAGATAGATAGACCCTATCTGCCTAAGTTGGCAGGATGTGGAGGTGCTGCCCCCGAGCACGCCCCTATCGCGGTTGCTAGTCCGGGACTATAGGCTATAGCGACTAGAACAAATTATGTCTAAGCAGGGTATAGCGTGCGACGGTGAGTGGGTGGTGCGTGAAGATAACTCTCTACTCTATAGTCTCCCTCTGTTATACCGAATGTGCCAACAAAGCCATAAATCTGCTATTACAACGAGTTTTGGCGATCCGAGTTTCAATTTATTATAGAAAATGATGAACCCCACCAACGGAAATACTAAATGGGGACTTACTCGCCAAAAGAAAAAGACAGGCTTCTCTGTACTTGCTGAAAAATAAAGTATGGTCTCCAAAGTGAGCCAGAAAGCAACCGTGGATGTTCGGGTTGAGACCATACTTTTTTTTCCAGCAAGTACCATTACTTCATATGGATTAATAACCACACTTAGGGGTATACGGTAAATTATAAATCTAGCTTCAGAGCTGATATGCTGCTTTCATATGCCGGTGCTACCAAGGAGCGGTGGTTTAATTCATAAGATGTATGTGATGGCCCACCGAATCGTTCCCTCTCACACCTTTCCTCTCCGGTCATGTAATATCAGTACTTGCACTACCTGCTCGCGCGCCTGCCTCTAACCGCACCCCACAGAACCTGGAAAAATGCATATCTTTCGTGTCTCCACGAGGGCCTTAGAGATCACAACATGGCTGAGCAACACCACTATATAGAGTGTTCCTTCTCACATATGTGAGGGTTAATGCATGACAACTTTAGAGTAGAGCAACGCCAAAAAAGGCAGGCAAACAACAGGCGATACAATAATCAGAGGATTCAACCGGGTATAACCCGTTGAATATATCCTCAATTAGAGCGGGTATGTGCATCATACTCGGACTGTAGGCAAATGCATCTATTCTGGTCAGGGGTCTGGGGATCGGGGGATCCGAGATTCGGGTTGTGCCGGCGCTAATTCCTGTGAACACGGCCGCAAATTACATGTACACAGCGAGGCTGCGAGCAATGGTGGGGCGGTAGGAGATTTATAAAAGGCTGGGGAGGCCAACCTCCTCCAGCAGACTCATCGTCCTACCCCCTCCGCCAGAAAAGCGTTGTCAGAGAGCGCCGCCGCCAGAACAACAATGGAGATCATCCCCATGCCTCAAAGATCCCACCAAGCCTTTCCTCACGGTGTCAGGATATGTTGACGCTACATGTATGCCACGAGAAAATACTGGGGCAGGTGTGTAAACATCGCCGAAGACAACCAATCTATCAACATTGCTGGCTGTTTCCCACCAAGGTGCGTGACACATCATCATGCATCACTCGTCTGGTGTTCGCTTAGACCAAGACCAAGACCAACAATAGAATTCAATGACATTGACTGCAATCCATTGTGGTTCACTATGCCAAGCCAGGACGAGATGGCCCTAATGGATGGATCGAAGGTCGAGTACATACTTGTATACTATGCTGTAAAGATTCATTTATCAACATCCTGCTATCGATGGATGACAGCCCCCTAGTCGGAACCGAATGGAATATATACCTGTAATTAACTAATTCCGCATATCTTTCTGCAAGTTAATTAGGGCCTAAACGGGAAGTATCCTACCCGAGCTCTCGAAATACCATGTTGCATGCCTCTCCGGGATACCAAAAATCCTAGAGATGGAGAGTCAACACCAAGAGACAAGTCTCTCTTCAACACACTCCCAGCATTACTCAACGTACACCTCTCTTCTTTTTTCCTCTCCCTCCTCCTTCTCTGTGGGGGGGAGGGGAGGGGGTACGGGCTTTGTTTTGCCTTTCCGGGCTAAGTGGGAAAACTTAAACAAGCCACACCCCGTCCTCGACCTGTAAAAGCTGGCTTAAGGGACAATATAGCGATGCACTGCATGCATCTAGGATACACGTTTTGTTTCTCCATCAGCTGCGGAAACGAACCCCTGGATGGGAAGCTCATTTACTGCCCAGCTTTTGTCTCCAACTTGGGTAGCCCAAAATAATACAGTCCCCGGTAGGTATTCTCTTTGCAATAACACGTGATGCAGGATTACACACTTTGTGGTAGGGGCCGCGAGCTCAGGGTCAGGGTTAGGCCAGGTCAGGGTCAGGGTTAAGAGTCGCAAGGAGAAGCGTTCCCGCGCCCTCAATTCTCTCCCACGGTCTCTTTTTCCTAGCCTAGCAGAATCAAACAGACACCACAACTCAAGTATTCTCGCCTTCCAATACAGAATTCCCTTCCCCCCCCCCCCCCCACTTCCCCCCGCGGGCCCCGCCGCCTCTCGCCGCAATTTTCACCCCCCCACGTCCTCTGACCCGTCCTCCGACCCGTCCTCAACCTGGTCAACGCTCGCCTCCCTCTTTCCCCCTGCTCTTCATGCGTTGGTTCCGTTGGGGCCGGCGCCTGCCACTGGCTACCAACCTTCCCCTTCCCCGCCCCCTCCGAGGTCACCAACCCCCGCTCCCCCAGCAGCTTGTTTGAATTCTGAGAAGGGGTGTCCTTGGGCTTGGTGGGATAGGAGCCGCTTCTATTAATCAACCATTTGGCTAGGATATACATGCTATACATCACCTTCGCATTAAGCGTGGAGGTACTCAATCAACACTGGTAGAAGTCTCTTTTACGCGGCCTATCCTGTGCGGAGGTCAACCTATTGGCTCCTAGGTATGCTGAGAACCGCCGGTAAGAGGCTCTTCTGCGTGGTTATCCCTCTCTGAGGCTAGCCTTTACTGCTGGGATAATAGTCACCTCTATCATTCAATCACCGATAGGAGGCTCTTCTATGCGATTGTTCCTTCCCGGAGGTAGTCTTCATCAACTCTTGGAAGCGTGTCGTTTGCTTCCGGATGTGCCCGTGCTCGATGATGCCGGTCTCTGTGTAGTGATAGTAGAGGATGCCGCCGTGGCGGTAGCCTTGATCCGTAGGCGTATTCTTGCGTGTTGAGGAGGAGGTCGAGATAGATTCGCGGTTAGCAGGCGAGTAAATGTATAAAGGGGTTTGGGAGGTTGCGGAGGTACAGGCTCGGGCGCAGCTTGAACAGTCTCAGGCGCCACCCTCACGAGCCGAGCTGGCCCGCGCTATATCCACCTTTCTTGGTTCTTAATTTAATCACAGTAGATGTGCTAACAGTACTTGGTAATTATCTTATACCATGCTGTAATGATGAAGCCTAACCCTATGTACATATCAGTGGGGTTTTGGAAGACTACAAGACTGATATACGAGACCACTAATCTGAAGCACGAGTAGCTTGAGCTATCCATAACAAGTCTTCTGCACTCCACCCCCGGTCCCCATCCCTACGCGCTCCTCAAGCCCCACCGCCAGCCCCCCCGAACCCCGAATTGCTGGTACAATCACATCCCAGCCGCATCGTCGGGCAGGCCTCGGACGTCGAGGTGCTGCAGGTACATCGCCCACGAGTGCACATAGCGCATGTGCTCACAGTTCTTCCAGCCATTTCTGCGAATTGTGGAGCGAGACGTGGGAGGTGGTGAAGCGGTGGTGTGCGTGGCAGCGGTCTTTTTTGTGACTTTGGTCTCCGCGCGCGGATTGGACGGTGGAGGGGCGTTTTCGGTGGTGTTGGGGTCGGGTAGGGTATGGTTTATGGGGCAGTTGGCGGAGGAGTTGATGGTTTTGCCTCACCACCAGGGGCGAGGGTGTAGCGGGAGGCGGAGTGGTACCACCCGCGGGCACGGGCACTACGGGGCGCGTAGGGGAGGGGGGGGGCTCAGTAGATCATGATCACTCACAGCTCTGCACCTTTCCCCTCCTTGTCGGTCACGTCACCATCCGGCTATACGAGGGCAGTAAGAAGAGCTTGTTGACTGCGAAAACTGTGGAGATAGTCGAGGATGCCGCAGGAGTTGACGGCATGGATGAGGGGTAGCTGTCAGCCCAGTGATACTATGGGGGGTAGGCATATGGGGAGGGCGGGGGAGAAATCGGAGGGGGTTGCAGGGCGACTGAGTTGCCGGTGTTTGACGCTTAAAGGGCATCTGATAAGATCCCAGCGATAATCCACTCGGAATATCCCGTGAAGGATTAGGCATTGATCTACGGGGTTTCTCCTATCGTTAATTACCGAGACCATGCTGCATGCCTCAGCGACATAGGTATTCACAAGGATTGAATATATCACCTTGCGTATCTTTCAGTACTCTTGCAGTAATGTAATATCACAACCTAACTGCATCTCTTGGACGCCTTAGGAATGAACAATTTTTTGTTCGTTGAGTGTTACTAGTCGGATTCTCTAATCCCGGAGAAGCACAGATGTTTTGGCAATGTTATGTCATATTAGTTTATCAATTGATGGCGTAATAGAATCTTTTACCCACCGCCCGTAGAAGGGTCCAAATGCAAAGTCCCAGGAAATAGAAACAGCAGAGATCATTATGCATGCAATTGATCTTTTAAGCCAACAGTAAAAAAAAGATCCCACCAGCCGGAGTTAGTAGGTATGATAACTTCTATGCCACTCACAGAGGCCACTATCATGGTATCAGAAGTACAACCGTGCGAGCATGGCTTTTAACTGCGTTTACCTAATCACACCAACCTAGTATGGCAGGTAGAGGATTGTCTTTTTTTTCGCCGACCTTTTTTTTCTGCAAACGACCTAGCAAAGGCAGGTTCTCAATGAATAATCAAGAATGGTGATTAAGAAGTGCGTATCGACAAAACTCTCTGGTAGTACAGTGAGTAAAGTACGGTATGAAGACCTCTTGGTAATAGTATATACTTTTGCGCCAGTCCATATAATAATATAAACCTATATTAAGCCATTAATACTTCTATTATAGGAATTATTTTGATTTTTGATGATTTTTTTTATAGGCTCTTATTTACCTTTGTTTCGATTAATCTTTATTACTAAATCATTTTAATACATGATAATACCTTTATAATTGTTATTTTATTCGGTGAAAAAAATGGATGTGCAGGTAGGCCAGTATTCACGCTTCTTTCGGCATAGGTGAATTTCACAAATAAAACCTTTCTCTATTTAACCTGTACATTTACTCTCTACTAGCAACCCTTCCTACGTGCCTACCTGCCTGCAATGCCTACTTGGTTCGCTGCTTGGTTAGGTGCTGCTTGATTGTGTGCTTGACTCGCTGGGTTTGCTAGGTTGGGTGCTGGATTTGCTAGATTGGGTGCTGAATTCGCTGGATTAGGTGCTAAATTCGCTTCATTGGGTACTGAATTCACTAGATCCGCTGGATTAGGTGCTGGATTCGCTGGTTTGTCCTGGATTCGCTGGATTGGGTGCTATACCCGCTGGATTGGGTACTGGATTCGCTGGGTTAACTGCCTGTTTCACCAATTAGCTCATGTCTGGACCATGACGTTCAATCGCAGCGGGGTTGGAGGCGTAGATGAAGGCATGATAATGAAGCCGTAGAGATGAAGCCGTCGAGATGAAGTTTTAGAGATGGAGGTGTAGAGATGAAGATGAAGGTGTAGAAATGGAGGTGTACTCAGGGTGTCGGAAAGTGACGCCATTTGATAATCTATCAACCACCAGAGGGTTACATACTACATACGATTGATCCAGGTTAATATGAGCGTTGAGATGCATTTTGTGACCAGGAACTAAAAAAAAGAGTCTGTTATCAATCCTTTTCTGTGACCTTTACCACCCATTTTTACTACCTTGAAGTGACTTCTTCCCGGTAAAGCAAACATTTAGTATCCAGACATCTCTAGATACATTCCAGGTAACGAGAGAGGGAATATATACTCGGGGCTCCATCTAGAGAGTATTATGAGTTGGTGTATTTGGGTGTATTAGGCGTTGTTAAGTCAAAATGTGCATCACTTTCCAGCACCATGGGTACAGGTCGAGGTGAAGGTGTGCAGATGAAGGTGTAGGACGGAAGGCGTGATTGATATCTGCTAAGTCCTAACCCTAACCCTCAAAAGCTTACGGATTTTCCTAATGCCTATTTCTATATCCACGACTCCTGCTACCACGTGACCTGTCTATGGACGGCTTTGTTGCCTTCAACCACCAGTGCAGAATGCTTGTCCAAAGCAAACTGATGTTCCCGAGATTGAAATCTCCTCATAAAGGAACGCTGCTTATTGCATTATTTGAATAGGGAGGCCTCACTATTCGAGACACAGTGAATACACGCACCGATATCACAGACTACAGCTGCGTCGCGTCAATCCTTCGTTCACGCTTCCATGGGAGCGGCTTGGGGGTAATATTAGGACGTGTATGGACGGGGTGCGTTTCCTGGCCCGGAATGTAAAGGAGAAGAGAGGGATGATCACTTGAGGGTTCGACCCTAACAATGTCTCCTCCTCTCACGTGATAGCGTATTCTAACATAATGCCCCAGCGAATTGCGCCCCCTGAGTTATTCACTCGCAATGGAGCATGTGTGACATATGTGTGATTTTGTGAGCGAAGTGCAACGCGGGGCGCAAGGCTGTGCCGGGGGGTGGCCGGTGGATGGCAGAGATGTTGTTACATCAGCACCCAATCCGTAGCGGATTGGATAGGTGTCAAGAGTTGTATTCAGTTGGCAAAGTGAAGTACCATAATGAGGAGGGAAGGGGAGATAAGGGGGCGGGGTAGGGAGAGAATAGAGGTAGTGAGATGGTAGAGTTCATTGGTTGTGATAGGGCTTGGGGCATTGGGTGGCGGGGAAATATGGAATAATGGGTAGTGATGGGCTGTGACAAGGGATAGATCCTTGGTAGTGAAGGATTTTGGATAAAACGGGAGGCGAGATGTCGCGGGGGATCACGGAGGGGACGCTACTTCGCCTGGTTCGCTTCTCCTTTTTTTTATGCCACTTTCCCTCTCTTTTGTTGACACAAGCATACTCGCAGACGGAATGCCCGAGGGTGGGAGACCTGAGACATTGTATGGTGTCGGTCTGTATGATTGGGGGGATCGAGAGGTGATCAGAGGAAGACACGTTAAGGACGGTGAGTAGGTTCAGTAATCATAGGCATTGTGGGCTATTAGGGCTCACAACCTATGCTTGGCAACTCTAGAACTAAATGTAGGGGGAGCTGAATGGCTCGATCATCCCTCTAGGACAGAAACCCTCATGTCTTCGTCTATATCCATGACTTGTGGCAATCGGTGACTTACCACAAAACTATTGGACTAACTGAAACCGCCAACCGGCGATACAATATTGACCCACTTGTCACGCAAAAATCGCCCATTAAGGCGACCAATTCTCATTGAAGGTTCTGTTTATCATCACGCTTGCAAGTTGCGAAAACCGGGAACAGGCGAAGATATAATCACTGTTCTATGACACCTGCTGGCAGAGTCAGATTCGCTACCGTACGGCACCCCCGGCAGAGTCGGCGCTCGCCTAAACCGAACCTCCCACCACAAAAAAGGTCATAAAGCTATTTTATGGCCCGTCGATGCCGACCTCCCATGATAGGGGAATGCAATTCCTTGTGAGATCCGTTATTTACTAGGAGAGGTAACAGGCTATCTTAATTCGGCCCCTCCAGAAGTTCCCGACCTAGCATTATGCTAGGGGACAACACTACCAAACGCGCCCCTCACCCCCCTGAAGGACCAAGATGTCACAAGTAGGAACCGAAAGCCATTCCTTTATATCATACTTAATAATAACACTGTGGCTAATGAAAGTGTAGTTAAAGAGTTTCCCCGAGACAGAGCCATCCGCTCCCAAGTTCAAGACCTTAGGATAAACATTTCGTCTTTTCTCCGTATTAGCCCGTCACCCAGAGCTCCGCAGCTGCAGAGAGAACCTATGTATCCCTCCCTCGCCCCTCCCCCACCACTCCCCTGCCCATTGTGATATTCTATACATCGCAGAGCAGTAAATTCAAACCCTCACTGCTGGACGCTAGGTGTCCTGGATCCAACAGGCGGTGGGCTCTCCAAGTCATTCACATGCGTCGGCCTTCTTCGCAGGCCCGACATCATGAAGAACAATCCTTGGTTGTTCAAAAATTCCTTTCCAGTAGGAACCTGTTGATGGTCACTCGTTGTCCTAGCTGTTGTGGGGCTTGAGGTACCGCCGGAAAATGGCACTTGTAGGCGTTCGTCGACCCCTTCCATGACGTCCGTAATCTGTACGGTGTCAGCCGCCTAGCCGAAGCATCCAGCCAATCGTCCCTAGGGATTCCATACCGGAAGGTATTTACACAAAAGAGAAATAATAATAACACAGGACGAGAAAGGGCCCGCGACAATAAAATACCATTGCCATGGTGGATTATCGCTCAGGACATTCACATTCATGCCAAACAGTCCCTGTTACCCGTTAAAAAAAAAGCTTAGAAAACTCCACCGGGAAGGTACACACCGTGACAAACATCAATGGTAGAAAAATAAACTATGGAGAACGTCAGTCACGGTATTGATTGACCAATCAGCGCATTCAGCTTACGGTAATCCAGCTTAATCTCTTCATACTCCTCGCCATCTCGTTGGATATTTTGGCCATTTCAATGGACCTTTTGGCCATTTCAAGGGAGCTGCGGGCTTCATAAATCGAAACAAGGTTGAACTCCTGAAGGCCGTATAGAACGATTAGCGCTTCCTTGTCTAAATTCCCATGATTGAACATCTCACCAACTCAATAAGCTCCTTTGTTTCCTTATCCAGTTCCGATAATGCTTGTCCGCAATCCTCCCTAAGGTACTTCACTTGATCCCGGAGGCACTCGATTAGAGGCGGCCTCGTTTGAGTGCCTCTTTTGTTCTTTCTTCTGTTGGATTCATTAATTACATTGGTGTGAGCGCCTTGGGCCGTTGCATTGTGGGTTTTTGTGATATCGAGGTCTGTCGAGATGATCCTGAAAACGTCATGTTCCTCAAATTGCCGCAGAAGGTCGCACGATTTATCGTAGTGTTCCCGCCAAATTTGCCGAAGTCGGGACCATTCCTGGCTGTCCTGCAACAAGAAACCGATTATCATGGGACTAGCGCCTCCTGCCTGCAACTGAGAGGACCGCTGTTTGTAATGAACAAGGCCATTAGAGGTTTCTCAGTATACGTATAGATAATAATTATATCAGGGACCAGAGATAAGTCTTACCCGTTGGGCCAGATGGGACTTGGCACTACCAATCAGCTCCACCCATCGGCTGTTAATCTCGCGAAGAAACCAAGTAACAAACTCGGCCCCATGGCGGGGGATAGCAAGCAGTTTCAGCGAAAATGTACCTCGGTACTGGATGAACCTCATAGGTCTATTCGATCCCTCCGCCATGGTTTCATTTTTGTTTGACATTACCCAGGATATTTCAACCTTCTGGGCCTCGGCTTGGAACGTTGGAAGAGGCCCACTAGAAGAGCTTCCGGCGGCCGATTTCAGCGGGTGCTGAGATGGCCAGAGAAAACACACATGACCGATGAGAATTACTTTTTCCGTTAGATGTGTAAACTATCGGGAACTGACCTTTGGGGAATTTGTTACCTGAGGTGGGGCTTAGAGACCGAATCTCCTGGTTATTGGGGATACCGGGCGCGAAATTTAACACATCATCTGGCCTCGACTCCTTGGTTGTTGCCCACATGCACCGGACCACCGAACCCGGTAAATCTGGTTCCGAATCTGGGTAGCCCGGAAGACCGAGACATGTACTACGATATGCAGGGGATTCCGGGGCTTTAAGTTGGTTGGACCTTATAGGACGGTCAGTCTCTAAAGATGAAAAATGGATTTCATGAACAGAATATATACTAACCTCTGGAAAAGAATGGACCTTCTTTTCAGGAGATGGCTAAACGATGTGATTTTCTCCTGAGACCATCTTGTCTCTGTGATGTCCCGGCCGTCTGTTGGGTGATCGGATAAGAGCATGCAATCATGATCGTTGTTATTTCTCCTCTGGTCATCTAGCCATTTGAGGTACTTGCTGGTGGGAATCGTGTCTGTGCTGGCACCTTGCTTGAGAAGAAGGTTGAAAATGCTGCGGTTGCGAATGTCAAGGGCTATCGCCAGTGGTGTATTTCCAGATGTATCTTGGATTTCGATGTTTGGACTCTTGGTGAGTAGTAGCTCCACGCACCACAAAAGGGCATTTCTAACGGCCAGGTGCAGAGGTGATGATCCGGACTGGTCTCTGGCATTGACGATCTGAGGACTGCTGTTCTTTAGAAGCTCAGGCAGCATTTGAGCTCTGTCGGGAGTGCATGCATAATGAAGGAAGTTCTGCCCTTCCGTACTGGCCGACAAACTGAAATCAGCTCCAGCAAGTAGTAGCAAGGCCTGCACACGCGAGTATCTGCCCTCAGTGGACACGTGTAGGGCTGTCCCTCGTTCCAGCCCGGCGCCCGCATCAACATTCGCTCCGCGACTCAACAGTAGCAGCACCACCTTCTCGTGTCCGCCCTCCGCCGCCGCCTCTAAGGCTGTTCTACCATCTACTTTCTTACGAGGTGCATTGACATCCGCCCCACAATCCAATAGTAGCTGCACCACCTTCTCGTGTCCACCCCCCGCCGCCGCCTGTAGGGCTGTTCTGCCAGTATCATCCGCAGCAGGTGCATTGACATCCGCTTTGTGATCTAACAGTAGCTGCACCACCTTCCCGTGTCCACCCTCCGCCGCCGCCTGTAGGGCTGTTCTACCTTCCCTCCATCCCGCGCGTATGTTCACATCCGCTCCACAATCTAACAGTAGCTTAACCACCTCCCGCAGTCCGTCCCCCGCCGCAGCCTGTAGAGCTGTCCGGCCAGACTTGACCCCAGCGGCTGCATTGACATCCGCTCTGCGATCCAATAGTAGCTGTACCACCTTCTCGTGTCCCCCCCCCGCCGCCGCCTGTAGGGCTGTTCTGCCAGTATCATCCGCAGCAGCTGCGTTGACATCCGCTTTGTGATCTAACAGTAGCTGCACCACCTTCTTGTGTCCGCCCTCCGCCGCCGCCTGTAGCGCTGTTCTGCCAGTATGATCCGCAGCAGGTGCATTGATATCCGCTTTGTGATCCAACAGTAGCTGCACCACCTTCTCGTATTCGCCCCCCGCCGCCGCCTGTAAGGCTGTTCTGCCAGTACACTCCGCAGCAGGTGCATTGACATCCGCTTTGTGATCCAATAGTAGCTTCACTATCTTGTCGTACCCGCCCTCCGCCGCTGCCTGTAAGATTGTTCTGCCAGTATATTCCTCACTAGGTACATTGACATACGCTCCGCGACCCAACAGTAGCTGCACCACCTTCACGTGTCCGCACTCCGCCGCAGTCCGTAGGGCTGTTTTACCAGCACCTTCCGCAGCAGGTGCATTGACCTCGGCTTTGTGATCCAACAGTAGCTGCACCACCCTCTCAGATCCCCGCCGCCTGAGGGCTGTTCTGTCGGGCCTGCAGATATTGACATCGCCTCCATGATCCAATAGTAGCTCTACCCCCCCCCCGCACCCACCCCCCGCCGCCGCCTGTAGGGCTGTTCTGCCAGTATGATCCGCAGCAGGTGCATTGATATCCGCTTTGCGACGTAACAGTAGCTGCACCACCCTCTCGTGCCCGCCCTCCGCCGCCGCCTGCATCAGCAAACTATTACTTGTGAATGCAGTCTCCCAACAGTCTCCTGGGTCTCCTGAGTGTCTCCTGAGGCTCCTGGATATTTTTTGAGTCTCCCGAGGCTCAGGAGACCTCAGGAGACAAATGAAGTCTTGCTGATGTGTAAGGCTGTTCTGCCATACTTGTCCCCAGCGGGCGAATTGACATCCGCCCCGTGACCCAACAGTAGCTTCACCACCTTATTGTATCCCCCCCCCGCCGCCGCCTGTAGGGCTGTTCTACCAGTATTATCCCCAGCAGGTGCATTGATATCCGCTTTGTGATCCAGCAGTAGCTGCACCACCTTCTCGTGTCCACCCTCCGCTGCCGCCTGTAAGGCTGTTCTGCCAGACTTGCCCCCAGCGGCTGCATTGACATCCACTCCGCGATCCAATAGTAGCTGTACCACCTTCTCGTGTCCAGGGCCCGCCGCCGCCTGGAGGGCTGTTCTGCCATTATCATCCGCAGCAGGTGCATCGACATCCGCCTTGTAATATAACAGTTGCTGCACCACCCTCTCGTGTCCGCTCTCCGCCGCCGCCTGTAAGGCTGTTCTACCAGCACCTGCCGCGGCAGGTGCATTGACATCTGCCTTGTGATCCAAGAATAGCTGCACTACCTTCTCGTGTCCGCCCTCCGCCGCCGCCTGTAAAGCTGTTCTACCCGCACTTCCCGCAGCAGGTGCATTGACATCCGCCTTGTGATCCAAGAGTAGCTGCACCACCTTCCCGTACTGGCGCTTCACTGCCGCCACTAAAGGCGTCCTGCTGATGCCGTCCATTTCAACAGCTGCGCTGGGACTCACCTTATAGTCATCCAGTAGCAGTTGCACAATCGTCTCCCATCCGCACAAGCTCGCCGCATACAACACCATGGCGCCTGTACTACAACTCTGCCTCACACGATCTTCCGTCATCCACTGAACTGTTCCTGTGACCTGTGAAGCCCTGCTGTGAGCGTCCAATAGCTCTTGGACTGTCTCCTGGTCTCTTTGGGGCTCCATTGAGACCACCATAAACCTCTTCACCTGATCGTATTCCCCCCTTGCCGCCGCCCATACTAGTTCATGATCGAAATACCCTTCTTCGCTCGACCAGAAGGTCCTGCGCGTCCATATCCTTTCACAAGACATCGTGTTAAAAACACCCGAGTGGCCGCGCAGAAATTCTTTATTCCTGGGAGGCCGCGTTTCCGTTTCCAAATTGTTCTTTGGGTTTTCAGGTGCAGAGCAGACACAAGGATAAATAGTTTGTATCCCAGGACTTGCTCCGGGGATGATTCGGGGGCGATGTGGAATTGTATCTCAAGTTGAGGGTGGCAGGAGGCGGCAGCGGAAGGTTCCGGCCAGTAGCAGGTCTCCGTTCGACGGGTCTGATTCTTGTGTGAGTGAAGTGCTTCAAGTGGAATGTAGATAGTCGCACATTGAACGCCGTTTCTCTCCGCGGTGTCTGTGGAGTCTGTGGTCTTGGGGGAGGTGCTCGTCAAGGTCTGAAGATTCCGAATGTCTGCCACTGTATGTTGCGCGATCGGTGGTGGTGGTTGTTGATGTTCAAGGCTGGGAAGTGTTTGAAGTCGATCGTGCTGCCTGGGGAGGGAAGCTAGGAACGCTTTAGCTCAGTCCTCCCCATCCCGCCACCCACCCGCATCCCCTGCTCGCCAGTTCCTCCAATCAGGACGAATCGCAACATGGCGGACCTTGGTCACCCATGTCCAATAGGTTCTGTTTCTCATGTAGGGATGGGTCGGGGCAGCACTTTTACGGATCGCTCCAATAGTGTACTCGCGTGTAGGATAAAGAACCAGAAAATGCAGTCTTGACGCATGAGGTCTCGGCGTCAAGGGTTATGTGCCAGGTTTGATTTCAATTGGTTGTTGCATACTGCTTTTCATGGATACAAGGGACTGTTCGGGATGGAAGTATTGGGACTGGATGGATTGGGATTATTGTGCGTTTGGGAAGCAGGATTTGTCAGAGGAGATTCTATGAGGTTCTGTTACACGAAGGAATGAGTCATAGTGGGGTTATGCGGAAGTATGAGTCATGTTAAGTGAGGGGTTGTTGGATATATAAGGGAGGCAACGGGGCCTACTTGCCAATGTGTCGTTCATTTCCTTTCTTTCTTCTCTACGCAACGTCTTCTGTATTTAGCAAAATTCATTATAGCTTTCTCTTAAGAAACTATCGCTGCTTCTACAATATAATTCATAACTACTTTATATTATCGGAGTTATCGCTGCCTCCTGACCCGCACCTTGCGGAACGAAGTCTATACTACACCCCTGTCCCGACGTCTTGGCACTCGGCCCGACTGCTCGGTAATACTTCTACTCAGGAAGGAGAAGGAGTAAGCATAAGCGAAGCGGGAATGGAGTGGGGTGATGTTGGCGTCATTTCTTTCTTTGAGATTCCATCAGCAAGACTTCATTTGTCTCCTGATGCCTCCTGAGCCTCCGGAGATTCAAAAAATATCCAGGAGCCTCAGGAGACTCTCAGGAGACTCAGGAGACTGTTGGGAGACTGCATACACAAGTAGTAGTTTGCTGATGTCGGTTGCAAAGCGGATTGGTAATGGGGGAGATGGTGTGAAGGAATACGAGATGTGCTGATACTGAGTTTCTATGAGGTTCTATGGCTGAGGTAAGAGGATCATCAGCAAACTACTACTTGTGTATGCAGTCTCCCAACTGTCTCCTGGGTCTCCTGAGAGTCTCCTGAGACTCTTGGATATTTTTTGAGTCTCCTGAGGCTCAGGAGACCTCAGGAGACAAATGAGGTCTTGCTGATGATCTTGGCGGACTAATGGAGGGAGGTGTTAAATAGCGGGCAGAGTCGTTTCCTTTAGTTCTTTTCTTTCTTTCCTCTCTGTCTCGTCTTCCTGTCCCGGCGTCTTGGCATTCGGCCCGACCGTTCAGGGATTGAGGTATTAGTATGATGGGAGGGGTTAGGATAAGCGAAGCGGGGAAGGAATAGTCTGATGGTGACGTTATTTCTTTCTTTGAGGTTCGGTTGCAGGGTGGATTGGTAATGGGGATTACAGTAGTGGGTGTGGAGAAATACGAGGTGTGGTGAGACCGAGTTTCTATGTGATTCTATGGCTGATGTAAGAGCGCCTTGGCGGACTGGTGGTGGGAGGTGTTAAATAGCGGGTTGAGTGGTTTCCTTTAGCCCTTCTCCCCCTTTCCTCTCTGTCTCGTCTTCCTGTCTTCTCGCATATAGGAATATTATCACTTCCTATCCATAGTCCTCGCTTTTCGTCCTAGGCTCGAAGGTTGCCTACTACAGCGGCCTCTATTGATCTCCTCTTGTCTGGCCTTGTGGCCTTCTTCGTTTTGACTGTGGCTGCTACCTACGACCCTCGTTCTCCCTGCCCGTCCCTGAGGGGCCCCTAGTCTTGCTTCTGCCGTTACCTACGGTCCTCGCTTTCCCTGCTCGGTCCTCGATCCTTATTTAGGCAAGGTTCTCTCCTCAGATACCCTCGGCCATGTTCTCGCGCTACCTTTCGTCACATCTTCATCCGCCTCGTAGAAGTCTTACATTCGTCACACTTCCTGTCTTCTAGTACATACGAATATAGTTATCTCCTATCCATAGTCCTCGCTTTTCGTGCTCGACTCGAAGGTTGCCTACTATTGCGACCTCTATCGTCTTCCCCTTGACCGGCCTCGCGAACCTCATAGTCTTGCCTCTGCCGCTACCTACGATTCTTGCTTCCCTTGCCCTGCCCTTGGTCTTTGCCCTTGTCGTTGCCTTGTGCCTCCGCTATTCCTGGCTGTGTCCCTCGCGCTACTCTTCGTCGTCATCTTCATCTATCTCCCGTGTAGTCTTAGTCACTCCGTGACAATGATAGAATATGACTCGAAGGTGGAGGTCTTGTAAAGTAGGATAACATCAGCAAGACTTCCTTTATCTCCTGGAGTCTCCTGAGCCTCAGGAGACTCAAAAGATATCCAGGAATCTCAGGAGACTCTCAGGAGAATCAGGAGACAGTTGGGAGACTCCATACACAAATAGTAGTTTGCTGATGAAATTAAGGGAAATAAGACCGTGACGGTTGTAGAAGAGAATTTCAAATCAATCAATCATTGTACTATCTTTATCATGTCAGTCAAAACCTGTGAAGTCTCCTACAAACAGCGAATCTATATT
Organism: Morchella sp. 2018-W26; assembly: GCA_024713715.1. NCBI lineage: Eukaryota > Fungi > Ascomycota > Pezizomycetes > Pezizales > Morchellaceae > Morchella > Morchella sp. 2018-W26. The sequence continues at coordinate 1,398,035 of JAMGYX010000017.1, forward strand.
CATACCCTACGCTTCAAAGCCGGTTGAACCCTCCAAAAAATAGCCAATGATCAAAATATAAGTGTTAGCACAGTATGGAATATCTGTAGGGGTCCTGAAACTCCAAGAAAGAACCTGAGGAAAGGTCGTCCTCCTAGGATAACAACTCCATTACGCCAAAAACTCATCAATCATACTACCCTAAATGCCAAAAACCGTCGAAAGCCTCTACGAGAGGTTGCTATAGACTTTAGTATCACCGCCTACGACATCACACTTCGGAAGGCTTTCCGTAAGGAAGGTTACGCAAGGAGGATTACACAAAAGAAGTGTCTGCTTACATACAAACATAAGGCCAAAAGACTCGAGTTCGCAACGAAACATCAACACTGGACTATCGATTGGCGGAGGGTTATCTAGACCGAAGAAAGCTATATATAGCTTAGTGGAAATAAAGGCAACATATGGGTTACAAGGAAAGTTGAAAAAAAGGAGGTTTATACTCAGGACTGCATCGTACCCAAGTTCAAAAAGCAGAACACCTTAATGATATGGGAAGGAATTGTTTATGGGAGGAAGTTCGATTTAGTTCTTTGGGATCGACATAATTGGGGGACCATTACAGCTCGCACCTACATTGACCATATCCTTCAACCAATCCTTCATCCATTTGGTATCACAATTCAGTAGATTTAGGTGCTGGAAGACTATAGGTTATGGAAGATGGAGCTTTTGCACATCGAGCACTTATCACTAAAGCTGAGCGTAGATGGTATAATATGCCATCTATTGATTGGCCCCCGGCTTCTCCTGATCTCAATCCCATAGAGAATGTATGGAGACTTCTCAAGAATCGCCTTGCTGAAAGACACCCTCGCCCTAAGGGCCTGGAACAGGTAAAACAAGCAGTAGTGGAGAAATGGGCACGGATTAGACCTGAGGAAACTTTGAGATTTGTGGATAGCATGCCTGAGAGGATCGCTGAGGTGATTGCAAACAATGGGGGTCATACCCGTTGGTAGACTCATGTATTTAGAATTGAGGATTCGCCAATTTGAGATAGTATTAACCCCTGTCCATACCTGCTATGATAATATGCGCCGAGACCCCATTTTCTGGTACTTTATCCTACACGCGAGTATGTAGAGCCTAGTACTACTTCTACCAGGGGTGAGCCAACCCGCGACCGCGAGTTGTAGAATTGACCCTCAACCCCAAACCCTGAACTGATATGCTCTAGGAACAGCAGGGAACAGCGGCTTAGCGTATGGAACAGCAGTCTACTATCTGATTACCCGTCAGGCCGAATTGCAATCTGAGGAACCTAATCATTTCCAGTAATCGTGATATCAACAACACAAGGAATGGAAATAATGCTACAAACTGTCATGCATGCCAGAAACTACCACCTGTACATTATGGGCGTTATGGTGCGGCGCATCTCAAAGGTGACATGTCTGTATTTTAGCTGGAACAATCTTGGCTGCTTCGAATACCCTTGAACCAAGTAGAGCATGGTAATCCAGCCACCTTATGGCTAGAAATCATGTCTTAGCGATGAAGAGGGTATAAATGGGTATAATACTGTTCCACTTCACCACGTCTTGGCACTTTTTACATACAAAAATAGGTAAAAGGCATTGCGAATAACTTTTCAACCAGAAAAGATATCAAAAATCTATGTGATCAAAATCTTTATCATACCTATAACTACAATTTGATCACATAGATTTTTGATATCTTGTCTGGTTGAAAAGTTATTCGCACTGCAATTTCTGTTACCTTTAAGCTGCGCCGCACCATACATTCATCACGTTGCCGTAAATGGTTAGGTTCCTCAGATTGCAATTCCGCCTGACGGGCAATCAGATATAGAACAGCGGTAGACTCCAGGGAGTGACAGTAAACTTGAGGGAATAACAGTGATTTTAGGAAATGGTGGGTTCTTCACTCCCCCGGATCCCCGACCAATTACTCCGTTCCCCTACTCAGCGAGATCCCTACTGACCGCGAATGGTATCCCTCCACATCAGCAAGACTTCATTTGTCTCCTGATGTCTCCTGAACCTCAGGAGACTCAAAAAATATCCAGGAGTCTCAGGAGACTCTCAGGAGACCCGGGAGACTGTTGGGAGACTGCATTCACAAGTAGTAGTTTGCTGATGCACCACATAAAATCTGGCCACCAAGCCTTCAGCCAAAGGAATATTTATATGTGAATCCCACTGAGCAGGAATCTCGCTGAGGAGGGAAACGGGGTACCATATGAAGCTGAAAATCATACAGGTGTCAATGTTTGTACCGCTAAGACGATCCTCCTTACAAGTTATCCCAGGTCCTGATGGTGGATAGCGGGTACTTAGCTCCAGTGGTTCCCACCTCTCATCCAGCGCCTACATGTGCGCCTCATAGCCGACATAGAGGCCCACAAATACTCCTGGAGGGAAGCCGTAAGCGTACGGAAGGCTTGAATAAATCACCATGCGTATCTTTCAGTCTTGCCGTCGAAAATGTTATATCACAATCTACCTGCCTCTAACCTGCATATCTTGGCTAAAGGACTTCAACGAATCTAAATAATGTTACTCGGAGCTAACGTTTGACTCGCTACTCTCAGAATTCAGCTCCTGGGTGTAAATCAATGATGTGGGCAGGCATACTTACTCCTCGGGCTAGTACACGATGTTCTTTTCATTTACTGGTGCCTCTTAAAAGGTGTATTACTCGTAGACGCACTCACATGGGTATGGCGACCACGGGGGTGTGGGATTTTGGGTCTAAATTCACAAGCATGAGTAAATTGGAATTATCACATGAAACTCGAATAGTAGAGTCCTTTAGCCACCGCCTGTAGAAAAGTCCAATTGCAAATGCAAAGTCCCAAGAAACAAAAACAGCAAAGACCACTGTGCAGCATGCATTAGAGGGACTTAGCCTACATAGAGTTAGGAATACCTCTACAGTACAACCATTTCGGGGCTCAAAATGTCCCTAACTCTTCTACGGTCGTTGGCTAAAGAAAACTCTACTAAAAGACTCTAATTTAGTTGTATTATATCTATTTGAAAATCAATTTTGGTAGGGAATCCCCACACCCCCGTGGCCGCCATGTCCCCATGAGCTCGTCTAATTGATGTTTCCGAACACGACTCAGATTGCATGCCATACAAGAGGTAGCCTTGGCGTGTTTTTCCTGTGTATGCAATAGCAGCTGTGCTCGGAACTGCTATGAGGCTACGAGTAGAGAGCTTAAAATTGGATGAGTTACCAGTACTAAACCCACCAAACAAGTCCAAAATTCCAAAGTAGTGCTCTTGACGGGACACTTGAGGTAAGGGTACTCTCAGGAGTAGAGAGTTAACCTAGAAAGCCTCCCCCCCCAATTTCCTTGCGGTTATAGAATAATAACCATTTGAAGTTGCGCCCCCATACAAATTTTGGTTGCCACACAAATGTTCAGTTACTTATGACAGCAGGCAATACCTACTAGCCGGATGTACATACATACCAGGAGCTGGTATGATATTTTCAACGCCGCGTACAGAGACCTTTGGCACAGTATCCTGAATACACCCGTGATAGCATGGCAATATACAGCGTTTCCGTGATCACGATGCCGATCTCTTCTCTTGATCTTTTTGTTGTAACAGACTCTAATAGCCCAGTAAATGAATCATGTAAATGAATCAGGAAATGTGTAATTAGGGAAATTGGACGACTTTACATACACATTTCCCAACTACCAAAAAACCCTAGCCCTGGAAATAAAAAAATATTTAAAAAACCTGCTGCATCAGGAACTGAACGACATTTAGAGACTGCTTATAACCACTATACCATCACTTTGATACAAAATATTTAACTCTAGATGTATTTTCGCAAAAGAATATCAGTTTTTTACGACTTTACAAACGATATTACAGGTAAAGTCGTTTGCAAAAGTGTATGTAAAACTAAACTGAAAGCCAACTGGTAAAAGTGTATGTAAAGGCATCTGTTGATATATTGCAGGCTCTGATGTTGCGGCTGTCGTCTTAAGATGATTATTTAGATAGTGACCACTCCCACGTCAATATATGAATGTACTCACGTATTAACTAAGTCCTGAGAATTCTTGGTAGCAACGGGCTCACAATATTTCTCAGGACTTAATTAACGCGCGAGAGTCGTTAATCAAAAAATCGGAATTTTTGATAAGCGTTTGGTTGCAACGATATCCGACGACTTAGTTAACGCGCGAGTAGTGATTGTCAAAATTCTCTATCACTGGCTGGGTTAAGTTGATGATAGTGGTGGTGCACCATTAGAGGGACTCTGCAAGTTACCTGTGACTGAATCACAAATTGATGCTGAATCTCTTATTTACCACCGGAAATAATCTAAAAGAAAAAAACTTGATACTGAGATTACTTTATCATATATACAGAATTAGAAGGTTAGGAATACATAAATTCGCCTTCTGGCGACATTCTTGATCCCTAACTTGCAGTAACTGATTTCCTAGGGCTCGTTTGTTGCGACGTCAGGCATTAATAGCTAACGGGACCTCTATTAGAGATTACCAAGTGTCAAAACCAACAATTTGAACTTCGCCACATTAAAAGGTGGTTGCCGAAATCGAAACCGTGAATCTTGACCAATTCCTGAGGTAGGGATGTATGATACGCTGATCAGAGATACTGTGTGCAGTTCGTATCCTGAAGAACTGTTTACCTTCGGCATTTCACCTATCATACCTTCCATGTGTGGTAGATTCGGTGACCGAGGGGAACAGTCAATTATCGGATTTGACACTTAATAAATACTCTCTATTTACTACGAACCCAATGAGCCATTTGTCCCGACGCCAAGGCTCGTGCCCGTTGCTACGCTACAAACGCGTAATCTGAACCCTGGTACCGTTAGCCCCCAACACCCCCTCTATCCCTTCGTAACAAAACAAATCCATAGGAATGCCCGGTCCACCGCCGCCGTCCCCGCCGCCGCCGCCGCCACCCACAGCCGCCACCGGCAGCCGAGAGTGCCATCCCCTCTCCGACCCCGCCGTCAGTTGGGCCTCACGGTAGCGATCCACTACCGGCCCCGACTTCCCGCCCGAGAGCTCTATTCGAGATTCAACTCAGAGGGTGCCGACCCAGTAAAGGCCCCGGTGACATCTGCGCCACCATCCGCACCTGAGCCCGAGACTGATGAAGCTGACTCAGGAACGGCTCCGGCGTCGCCGGAAGGGCCCGTCCTACCGTCCACCCCTGGGGTTGCCAATTCAGGCCAGCCAGCAACAATCCCGCGCCCCACGTATAAAAAGGAACGGCAAGCGGGGTTCCCCTACGATCTACTCGGGATAGGCAGAGACAAGGTCGATAGGGAACCGCTCCGGACATGTAATTAACAACTCATGAGCGCATTTTAGACAGTTTAACTAAAGAACCATCACAGGCGTGACGGAGGTATATAGGGGACAGGCCAGGTGGCGTACCAGCACAAACACCTACAAAGAGCTTCCCGAGGAAGAAAGCGGTGCAGCGGAGCAACAATTGCAACGCGAATTGGAGAAACTATACCCGGCCACTCCATCTGTAGCGGACCAGGTGCGAGCATGTCGTGAGTGGTTGCCCGGCGTTCTGCTAGCTAGAAGGCACAGGAATCGGAGGAATACGTGGGCGCGGCGTAAAGTGGCTGCCTAGTTGCTCCTGTCATTTAGCCCTCATCAATTGGAGTGTTAGAGCGTTAGTGTTCTGTAGGTTGTGAGACAAGGCTTCCAACGGTAGAAACCCGTTGTGATATAAAACAAACTGCTACATACAAGGGCTCAACGTGTACCAACTGTACTTACTGTTTATCTTGACAGTTTGAACCGGTTTCACTGCTAAAACTGTGGTTTTATGTCTGGCATACTCGACGTAGTCACAGTCCCAAAAAAACTATGTTGATAGAGAAGGAGAGAATGATCTTTCTCTGGCAGACAAGTTGGAAGCATCAGGAAAGTGAAGGAAGGAAGGGCCCGACTTCAAAGTAATAATTTTTTTTCATTCACTCTCTCTCTTTTATCTCTTGACAAAGAAAGAAAAAAGAGAGTGGGCTTGTATGTACCCCGGAGGTCCTCAAAGAGATGCAACGGCGACAAAAACCACTTACATCGCAGCTTTTGGCTACCATACCCGAAAGTTGGGAGATAATTTATATATGTCGGATTGCCTCAGCTCTACTAGCTCTAAAAATGTGCCGGAAATGTGTACGCCAATGCATCACCTTTATTTGTGCTGCTATATGCATCGAGTAATGCATCGAAAATGCATCGAAAATGCATCACAGTCCGTAACTACGACTTTACAAACTATTAGAAATGCGAAAAGAAAAAAATGGTCCAGAAGGCGGACCGAACCCATGCCATCCACCAGCTTTAACCTACATACTACCACATTAGCCACGGGCTCAAGTTTTAGGTATCCATCACGTTTAAGCCTCTTCTCAGTGTGTAGGAGGGTATGTAGTTGATAATGCGTCGGTAATGCATCAGCAAACCACTACTTGTGTCTACAGTCTCCCAACAATCTCCTGAGTCTCCTGAGAGTCTCCTGAGACTTCTGGATATTTTTTGAGTCTCCTGAGGCTCATGAGACCTCAGGAGACAAATGAAGTCTTGCTGATGTGCATCGATAATGTGTCGGTAATGCATCAAAATTCCTACTTATCGGAGGCCTCGTCAGCTAATGCATCACATGAGGCACTAGTGAGTCGCCTTTGTATGTGCAATGGATCGGAAATGCATCAAACGATGCATTTCCTGGCGTGGTAGAGCAGGCGGAGCTATATGATAATAGTAAATGGAAATACAAGTGGAGAAGATTGTCCAGCTTTGATGGTGGTCGCGGCACCAGAATATTGGGCTCGCTGCATCACTTGAAGGACCCCCGGGGTACATGTGGATGACGAGTACTACTACAATTTGCATAAAAAATAGAAATACAACAAGGTCGCAAATGGAATGAGGTTAGCCTTCTAAAGTAAGATATATAGGGGCATTAATCCCCCACCCACGAAATAGGGTGTATCCCTAGTTTGTTAATGCTGACCCCCCTAAAATAGAGGAATTATATTTGTATGGAGGATGAGGGAGATAACGGGAATTGTTGGTAAAGCCACACACAAAATTTGTTTCCACTTAGGGGAGAGCACTTTCTGACAGACCAAGGGGTAGATTCGGCCGCCGTTAGTTAGGTACATAGTTAGGCCTAGGGCTAGGGTTAGTTAGGGTTAGTTAGGTTAGCTAAATCATGACAATTCACTAAATCTCTGTCACGCATTATGGCATTTCACAAGTAATTTCGCGAGTGGTAATGCAGCAAACAGCCTAACCGGACATATTTTCCAGTAAAATCGGGGATGACATGACCTTCATGCATGATAGAGATTTCGTGAATTGTCTCATATGCCCAGGACATAGAGCGCAGGACGTAGCTCATCTACACAAAGGATCCATAGCCAGCCAACGGGAGCTCTTGCCGGCGGAAAGGCCCCGCACTGGCCGCCAAACCCTAACACCGCAATAATCCAGATAAAAACTGTAAATTAATCTACGGCACTTAGCCCATACGCTCTCTTATAGTAGGGTCTTTCAGTGCAACCCTGAAAACCATTTTCAAAGTGAAAAGGAAACTCATGCAGCCAAGTCTCCGCCGCCATTGCACCCGACAGTCACTTTATCAGAAATACACAATGTAGATTCTCCAGTCCTCAAGTATTTCTCAACATGGAGCTGCAAGGTCTACCCCCTATGCCTTATTTATCACCGAATTCATATATATAGGGTGGACTCTTGGCTGCGTGAATTTCCCTTTCACTTTGAAAACGGTTTGCAGGTCCTTTAGCCACCAGCGAACAAAGATTTATTTATTCCCAAGACTTCCAAGACATGTAGATAGGATGTGATATAATATCTTCAAGGACTTGAAGGTACGCATGCAGATATATTCAATCCTTATGCCTATGATTTCCTTCTCAGAGTATGGTTGGGGACACCTAGAGACAGAGGAGTGCGTCGACATTGGTCCCAGCTGAAGATCACCTTCCCAATCTAGTAATTTTGGAATGACATCGCTCAAAAATGCCAAGATAGCGCATTTATACCAAGATATCGGTCATGAACCAATGGTGAATTCCCAATTGGGTAATTATTGGCCTGGAAAGGTAGTTGTGGGCGACTTTCAATCACCCTCTCACCAAAAACCCAACCTTTAGAAATTCAATAGCTCAACAACCACAACACATAAAATTAATCAAGCTGTGTTACAGTGCTCTTCATCTCTTACCCTATCACCCTACAGAACTGTTTTAATTTTAATGTGTTGTGGTGGTTGGCCATTAAGTCTCAAGGTTGGGCAACTTTAACACTCCGGTTCAAGGTGTCCCCAACCATACTTGGGAACCCTTATGCAGCATAGTCTTGGGAATTAATAGTTTTTTGTTCGTTGCCTTTCATACCCGTGGCTAAAATAAAAGTCTCTACTTCTTTAGAAGACTCTTGTAACTATGGTCCGTCACCAACCGCACTCCTCTTGCCAAGAAAAAACGCCCTCAGAGCAAATAAAAAGTGAAAGGGAAACTCATGCAGCCAAGATTGCGTCCGCTTCTGCAGCTGACATGTCACTTTCTGATAAATCCTCAATGCTCAATATTCCGTCCTCGAGTATTTTTCAGTCTGCTACTGCGTTTGTCAATAGTTTGATGTGCTAAGGGCAGACCCAATGGCAATAAAGCCGCGTAATTCGCCGGTTTACAGCTGTGATCTCACGGTTGCACTTAGGATACCGTACCGGAGGCCTCCGCGGGCGGCGTTGAAAGTATCACACCTACTATCTATGCTGATCTTTTTTATGTCAATCTTTTTTTTTCTGTTTGGCTTAAACTCTTTTTTATTAGAGTCTTTTAGCCACCGCCCGTAGTAGAAAAGTCCAAATGAAAAGTCCCAAGAAATAAAAACACCCAAGACCATCGCGCATGCATTACAGTCAAGTTTGGGGCAATGACGAACCTGGGGCAACGACGAAAACACAGATTTCAGTCAGCCAAGTGGTTGCATATGAGCCTGAGCGCCACTTCCTCGACTGACAAACACCCCTGCTCGTCGTTCAACTAGTTTCGTCCTTGGCTGCATATTTTTTAGCGGAGGGCGAGTTTAAACGCTCTAATATAATGCACACTACCCCGCAATATGCAACAGTCTCCTTCCCCGCTTCTTCCTCGCTTTTGAAATTTCAACACCAAAAACTGCTAAGCAACCAGGTTACACAGGTAACAAAGTCTTTAACTCTCAGGCTTCAAGATCCCATCCCCACCCCCTCTTTTTGAAAATCTCATCAAAGGGCTCTCCATCAATAAGATGGACAAAGAGCTCTTTGGTAACTACGCTGAAGACAACTCACCTTTTGCCTCTGCCATCCAAACAGCCCTTATGAACGAGAGTACTACCGACGAAACAAAGATCCTCCTCACTGTTCTCTGCGGCATCGTCAAGCAAAATGCCTCCTTCCAACACAGAATTCTTCGTCTTGAAGAATCCATCGATATCGCAGACTCTGTCAATTCGACAACCCTAAAATATACTGAAGAATCCGCCCGCTGCCTGAACCGCATCGAAGGACAAATTCTCAACAACCACCCCCCGCCAGCCGGCCCAGCAGCCAAAGCCAAAGCTCCCGCCAAAACCCCCCAACACCCACCCCCTCCCCCTCCTCCCCAACAGGAGCAGAGTGGAGATAACCACCTTACAATCTATGAATCTATTGACGCCAATGGAAACAGGCGACAAACGACTTACGCAGAACACGCAAAGCTCGCCATGAATGCGAAACGCAATCCGGCCTCAACCCCTTCCCCCCCCCCTCGCAACAAGAATAAGAATTCCCAAGCTTCCCCCCCCGTGAACTCCCAACCCAAGTCTCTCCCCCTTACTCAGAGGAGGTTCTATGCCGCCAGAACCACCCCCGCCCTGGTCGAAGACCGCTCCCGCCTGGAAGCCATACTCCCCGCCCAATTTGGCAGAGTCCTCAGTGAAGGAGGACTCTCCTTCCCCCATACCCGAATTAAAGTTGCCATTAATGCAAATGGCACTGTCACCTGCATCGCGTCCACCGAAACACCGAATACCCGTCTCCAACCCTTCTTCGCTCGCTTCGTCGAAATTCTTAACCTAGCGGGAAAAACCGAAAACAATCCCTATTCCGAATTCAAGCTCGCTCCCACAGACGCAGAATTCGTGATCCACTCTATTCCTCTCTTCCCATTCGAGAACGAAGATATGCTCACCCCAGTCATGCGAGAGAATGTTAGCCTCGCATGCAACGCCAGAATTATCAAAGCCCGATTCCTAACCAAGCCAGAGGCAAGGGTAGGAAAAAATACCACCTCAGTTGTCGTTACAGTGAGCGCAGATGATGCCTCGAAGTTCGGCAGCTCAATGCTCCTTTTCGCCAAACCTCGCCGTTGTGCCCCGGTCTGGCATGCTTCCCCAACCACCATCTGTCAAAACTGCGCCCGCTTCGGGCATACCGCCCAAGGGTGCAAACAGAAAACTCCTACCTGCCCATTATGCGCAGGTGCTCACTCCAAACGCGACCATCGTTGCTCCAACCCTACATGCCCCAAAGATGGCCATGCCAAATCTGTTGCCTGTGCCTGTCCCGCTTTTACCCCTAAATGCATAAACTGCAACGGCCCCCACACCGCCTTCTCGACTGACTGTCCGTCCCGGCCCGCTAAATCTGTTCCTGCGCCCGCCGCATCTAAATCGGCCGAACTCAACAAATCATCCCACGCCCCGCATATTTCTCCTAGCAACCCCCCTGAGGGTGCCATGGAGGGGGTCATCACTGATTCGAATTAAAATGTTTTCTTCATCACCACCAAGAAGCTTTTCTCCTCCACGCTCTTTTACCTCGTCTATTTCCGCGGGGTCTTCTTCCTCACTTACAATTATTCAACACAACTGTGCCAACAGTCATAAGGTTTTCATTTCACTTTTTTCATCCTTCTCAAGAAATTTACCACCACAACTCTGCCTTGTCCAAGAACCCTACCTGTTCAATGGCAAACCTCTCGCAGCACCCGGCTACCAGTTAATCCTCCCAGCATGCCCACCCGAAGAAAAAATTCGGACGGCCATCTACATTCACCTGGACTTTGCTACGGAAACGTCCTTTCATATTCATCCACTCAACCGAGGCGATCTAATGGCAATGACACTCTCGTGGCAATCAATGTCAAACAGCTCTCCAAAGTCTCTGATAATCATAAACGCCTTTAACCGTCACCTCTCGTCGACAGAGAGATCTATTCCTCCCAATCTTCTCTTTCCCACCTCAAATGACGCAGTTATAACCTGCGGAGATTTCAATATTCACTCCCGCATTAGCGACCCCCGGAGGATACGAAACCGCCGTGAGGAGTCTCTCGCATCTCCCTACTTTAACCTTGCCCATATAAATGGATTTTCTCTACTTAACCACCCCGGAGTTGCTACTCGCTTCTCCCCCAACCCGCTACAAAGACACAGTGTGATCGACCTTGCCTTTGCCAACAGCGCAGCTGAACTCCTCTCTCCCTCTTGGACAAATAACCTCCCACACACGGGCTCAGACCACACGCCGATTAAGATCCACTTATCGCTTCTTAATTCACCCCCCCCTAAATCAGTTTACACCCGTAATTGGAAACAAGCCCCCTGGGATCACATTCAGGAAACCCTGAAAGATATCCGACTCCCACCACTGGCAGACCAGACTGAAGCCTGGTTCGAGACCGCTCTCAACGCTATTACAGGACCTATCCTGGATCTCACCCCTAGAAAACGCCCCAGCAGCTGGTCCAAGCCCTGGTGGAACCCTCACCTTAAACAACTCAGGCGCATTTTTCACTCAGTCTCAAGAGACTACAAGCGCGGCTTCGCCCCCCTCTTCTCACTCAAAGCAGCCAAAAATCAATACTTCAACGCAATCCAGAAAGCAAAAGATACGCACTGGAATGACGTTGTTGCCCAAGCCAACTCCTCCCAAGTATGGGCAATCACAAGGGCCGCAAAAAAGGATAACTCCCAAAAGCTCCCTGCCTTTCCCAACGCCTCAACCCCTACGGAAGTTAATAAAGCACTTATTGAGCACTTCTTTCCCCCGTCAAACAACCCCACTCCACCCCCATCCGGCCTCCAATATGAGGTTGAGGACATCACACCAGCCGAAATAGCCGCGGCACTTGCCGCAACATCGAATAATTCTGCCCCCGGCCCCGATTCCTTCCCCCCAATGGTATGGAAGAAAGTCCATAAGGCGAACCCATCGCTTCTGCCACAGCTGTTTAACCCGCTGTTAAAAGCAGGCATTCACCCTGCTAATCTTAAGACGGAGTTCGGAGTCGTCCTCCCCAAACCCAAAAAACCCGATTATACTGCTCCCTCCGCCTACCGCGTCATAGTACTACTAGAAACGGTATCCAAAATTCTTGAAAGAATTATGTGCTATCGCCTAGCAGCCTTTGCACGATCCACAAAACTTATCCACCCACACCAATGCGGCTCCATCCGAGGACTTTCTACCGCGGACGCCTTTAATACACTTCAACATGAGATTCGCACCTTCCAAAGGGCAAAACTCAAAGTCTCCACCCTTTTCCTGGACGTGAAAGGCGGCTTCGACCACGTCAACCCCCAAATACTAGCGAATCTGCTTACCTCCAACAATACACCCGCCTATATAACAAGCTGGGTCCTATCCTTTCTTTCTAACCGAAAATGTATACTTCTTTTCCCTGGGTCTCCCAGACTACCACTCGCGGTCGACGTAGGAGTCCCACAAGGATCGCCGATCAGTCCTCTACTCTTCTGTATCTACGTCTCTGTTCTGCACAAAGACCCCTCTCCAGGAATTACCCTGTCATATGTGGACGACTTTGCCTTTACAGTAGCGTCATCCTCCTATTCACACAATGCGTCTCTGCTAGAAAGGTGCTTTACTCAAGCCGCGGACATAGGCCGCCCCATGAACATCTATTTTTCACTCCCAAAAACCGATCTCGTGCACTGGCGCACCCCTAGGGATAAGTCACTAATGGACAATACCCCCGTCACTCTCCAAAATGAATTAATACATCCCTCCACCGAGATTAGATGGCTCGGCTTCCAATGTACGCCCACTCTGGATCCCCATCCCCACTTCCAAAAAAGAGTTAGCGCGGCCAATATTACATTCGCGCTGCTGCGCCGCTTCTCCTCCGCAGGCAAAGGACTAACCGCCCTAAACTGCCGCCGCCTTGCTATGATGGCAATTCTCCCAATTTTAACATATGGAGCCTCGTGCTACGCCCCCTCTGCCAAAACGATTAAGCTACTTGAAACCACCTGGCACTCAGTCCTAAGGTGGGTAACCAACTGCTTTCGTTCCACTCCTATATCGATTCTTCAAGCAGAATCCTCCTGCGCCTCAATAGACCTACTTCTTACTTCACTTCGTCTTCGCTACGCCGCCCGTATCCTAAATGCAGACCCGGAGCGAAACCCAGTCTCAGCCCGACTTCCGTCCTCCTTTCCCTCCCAAAGCAGCTTTAGAAACAACTGCAACCGGCTTCTTTTAAGAGGCATACAAAACCCCCCCATAAATTGGAACTCCAACCGCAAAGGCGTCGCTAGACTGCCTATCGATGAGCTCTGCTTTCAACTTCTAACAAACTCCCCGGATTTCGCCCAAAACCAAGGCCCAAATCCAAGCTTACCCCTCCTTATTAAAAAGCACATCTTGGAAATATGGAAACGTCTACCCACCCCATCCTACTATAAATGGCCGATTACAACCAAACCACATCTCCATCTCGCAGTCAGTAGGTTCACCTCAGGTAGAATCTGCCAAATGCGAGCACACAAAAGCTACTTAGCTGCTCACCCCTCTTGGATGCGTCCGAACGACCCAACCATCTGCCCAAGATGCGAGGAAGAGGACGAAGACTTGAACCACGCAATACTGCAATGCCCAGCTCGAAACGAAGCTAGAGCCCTCTATCTTTCAAATATTTCTTCAATTGATCAATTATTTCTTTCTTCTCAGTCGGTCTTTGACTTAAGTCAATACATTACAGTTACTCGCACAGGTTTTCCAGTTAAAAATCAGATACCTAAATCTCCATTGTATTCGATGTCGTCGTCGTCTTCTCTCTCTTCTCTATCTTCTTTGTCTAATGCGAGTGTGTCTGAGGCGGAAGAATAGGAATTTTCCATTTAGTCTATTACGAGGTTATGAATTTTTGGCGGTTTTCTTTGAGTTAAATTGAGGGGATAGGTTTTATTTATGCCATAGGGACTCCCTGCACGCAACATTCTTGTACCTAGAAACCAATGAAATTATGATTTAAAAAAAAAAAAAAAAAAAAAACCCCGCAATATGCAAGTGCCTAGGGCAACCCCATCGCCATAATCGCAGTGCAGCAAGGCTTATCGGCTGGCCACCTCCATCTCGAAAAGCTGAAGTATGATTCAAGAGCTGAAATCAATCATATGGACGAGGTGGGTTCCCCGCAGCCATCCTTCGGCGGGAAGCACCACAGCGAGAGCGTTGCTGTGTGCTAATATGTAGTTAAAAGGAACTGATAGCCCGCGTCAAAGGTGCTCCCACAAACCTTTTCTCTTCGATAACAATAACAGACTAAGCATATCATATCATGTCTTCTTCCAACATCACCACTGGACATAACCAGGATGAGGAGTTTCCTACCACAGGAGAGCTCCTCCGCGGCGGAAAAAATTTTGTCGGCGAGGATCCCTAGGACCTTCACTTCCCTAGTCTTCTCGACTCGCTAGAGCGCCTCGAGCGGTCGGAGATCGAGGGTGAAGAGCATGTCCGCAACATGCTGCTCTCGATCAAAGATACTCCCGAGTTTCTTGACTTCCTTGAGCGTCTGGACCCAGTACTGCGCAAGAAGGTGGAAGACTTCATGACCGGGAAAACCGCCGAGGAGGTAGCGGGGGATGACTTTATCCCGCCTTTGGGGGCTACGCGCCCATTATTCTCTCCGGAAGTGTTGAGGAAAGCCCAGGCTAGTGCCCTTCTATGACCTGTGATCATGAGCTTTGCTGATGTAGAAGCACACAGGAATCGGGAACCATGACGGTGATAGGAGTTGAGGATGGAGGGGAGAAGATGACGGTAGGCTTAACTTTCGATGGGCCCACATGATACGCAGACAATTTCTAAATCAACATTCAGATTCTCACCGATGAGGAATTCTTTAACTGGGGCGGCACAGTCAGTAACACTCCAAGCATCACCTGCATCCCCACCAAGGTCAGCGACGTGCAGAAAATCGTGAAGCTGGCTAAAGAGAAGGGCAAGCGTGTCCGAGCTGCCGGGTTCCGACACACCTGGTCGGACATGTATTGTGACAATGGCGACATACTCGTTTCCTTGCTTAGCCTCGAAATTGCGACTGGTTCATCTGCGAAGATCACTGCGGACGCGATCGATGGAAAGCCGACCGACTTCAACCAGATTGAAATACCTGACACATTTAGAGTAACATCAGATGAGGATAAGATTCTGGTGCGAGTTGGCGCCGCTGTCAGTAATGAAGCGTTCCGGAGGTGGTCATTGAAAAATGGATGGTCACTGCCTATTAATGTCATCATGGTAGAGTACGTATATGATACCAAGCATAATTACGCAGGTCGAAAGAGTATATATAGTTGGCTAATCCTGGGTTGAACAGAATTACAGCCGGCGGCGCCAATGCCCCTATCTGCCACGGTGCCGGAATTACACACGATACACTCAGCGACCTTGTTCGATCGATTGAATACGTGGACGCCAATGGAGAGTGTCGAGCTCTTTCTAAACCAGAGGAGCTTAAGGCTGCAGCTGGCGCGTTTGGTCTCCTAGGTATGCACCCCCACCCCCCCGGAAACAACAACCCCGAATTCTTTCTTTTCCTTCACACTTGAGCTGACATTAAGGGAAAGGAATTATTACTCACATCACCCTCGAGCTTGACAAAATGACTTACGCAAATCTTGCGCCCGAGAAGATAGCGGTTGGATCTGCAATCCCTCCTCCGGCGGGTTACAAGGTTCCGGAGGGCATCAGCTACAATATCTCGGAAGGCCAAAGACAGACCGCCGAGTCTGCTTTTATCAAGAAGGCCAAGTCCTTCTATTCCGAGTGGTTCTGGTATCCGTACAACCCCCGTGTCTGGGTTAATTGCTGGTATGTCATCGCCGGTTGATTAGATCCACCTCCTTGTAACTGAGCCCTGTTATGAGCTGAAATAACTTGCTTTGAAGGAACAATACTCCCGATGAGAAGGGTTCGGTGGAATACCCGAGTCCAGCTGCTACCTTCCTGCAGTGGGGGGAGAGCTCGGTTGCGGATTGTGTTAACAAGATGGAGTGGTTCACAAGCCAGATCGTGTAAAGGGATATCTCGAAGAGAGTCACTTGAGATACGGCTTACACTAAGCGATAGTTCTGTAGCTTTTAAACTTGTAATATTGTAGACCGGATTCCATTCACTGATGAGAGAAGAAGACTCCTTAGTCTCACGGCGGTTTGGCTATCTATTTATACATAGTTGGAGCCGCCAAGGGACAACCGTCCCGGTCGGACTCCTTACGTACTCATCTTACTCAACGCCCATGCACTAGGACAATCCCATTATCCAACTAGTGCCTTTCCCGCCAAGCCAGTACATCCTAACTCCTTAACCCCTATAAATCCAACCCTAACCCAGCAATCCCGTAACACTACTCCCCCTCCCCATAGCCGGCGTCCTCGACCATTAAAACCTCCGAGTGGTAAAACCCTGTGGAAAAAAACCCGTCTTGGAGGAAAGGTATCGAACGTACTCAATTCCGTCTTCGTCGTTTATCCGAAGGGCGCTCTTCCGATGTCAGGCTCTCAGATCCCTGACTGCGCGTATGGGGGCGAGTGGTGGTCTCCGGTACCATTGCTTCCTGGGCTTTGGGAGTGACCAGTCGCTTCCGGGTATTCTGCTTCCGTTGAACGTCCGGGTCTTCTCGATAGGGCCGGAGCAGCATCTCGTGGAATACGTTGTGGATCTTCCAGTCCGCGGGTAGATCTAGTCGGTAGGCCCGATTGCCAATTTTCATCAGTACCTCAAAGGGCCCGTAAACTTATCCGACCATTTATTGTACCCGTCTAGATTCCGAGTATCCAGGAGAACCTTCTGTCCGGGGTTGAACTGCTGTGCCGCGGGTCCCGTCCTTGACGCCATTTTATCGAACGTCTGTTGTAAGGTTTCCCGAGCCAGTTCATGAGCGGCTAGTATGCTGTCCAGGTGATTATTCCCTTGAGCATCTAGCTTCTCCATCTCCGCATCCGTAGGCCAGTCCGTTCGAGGGTGGAAACCATAATTGCAATAGAACGGTGACTGTCCAGTGGAGGAGTGCTTCAAATTATTGTAGGCGTATTCACAGATAGGAAGGAGATCCCTCCACTTCTTACCCGTGCCGGCCGTAAACGCTCGCAGGTAGGACTCCATGTGCTGGTTAGTCCTTTCCGTCTAACCATCTGTCTGGGGGTGGAACGAGGTTGAGAGTCTCCTCCAAATACCAAGTCGTTCCGTGATTGCCGTCCAGAAGGCTGACACGAACTGTATTCCTCGATCTGAAACTATGGATCGCGGGAGTCCGTGGAAGCGCCATATATCCTTGACGAAAGCTCGTGCGGTTTGTTATGCATTGATTCCCGTCATTGGAATGAAGTGAACCATCTTCGTAAAACGGTCCACTACAACCATGACGTTACGGAATCCCGACCTCTCCTTGGGCAACTCTACTACAAAATCCATAGAGATGTCGCACCAGGGGGTCGTTGCTAACTCTAGGGGCTGTGGAAGAGACATATGTCGTCGGCGTTGCTTGGCTCTCTGGCACACATCGCATGTACTGACATATCTAGCGACATCGGCGGTCATTCCTGGCCACCAGTAGTTCCTGTCGATCAATTCCAAGGTTTTATCTCTCCCTAGGTGCCCTGCCACGGGTCTGTCATGATGATCTCCAATGACTTGCTTAATAGCATGCCCGGGCACTACCCAACGTCCCTCGTGGGTAGCCGTATTCCGATCGGGGTCCCATTCTGGCTCGGCTATCTTCTCGATAGCCGGCTGGGTCCACAGGTCCTCTGGATCTCCGTTGTCGAGGGGTTCATCCGGAACTACCCTCCGTGTCCATCGACCCTCTTCCTCATACCAGTTCTGCAGGGCCGTCAGCACTCCCACTCCTGGCATGCGTACCCACTGATCCAATTGACGCACTTCCGATGAGGCATTGCAGAGGGTTTCTTCCCGAGGTTCTATTCCCGGTTGAGTCCTTCTTGTAAATTGTAGCTGTGGGAGGTTGTTTTCCGCGAAATGTTCGGCTGAGAGGAGTGATTTTACAGGCTGCTCTCGAACTACCACCCCTTCCATCGCGTACTCCGGGCGCTTGGTTAATGCATCAGGTTTCCCGTTCTTGTCGCCTGGTCGGAAATGGATCTTGAAATGAAAAGGTGCTATCTTTTCAGCCCAACGGGCCTGCCTTCTCGACAGTTTCTTGGTCGTTGTAAAGTACTGAAGGTTTTGGTGATCAGAATATACCATAAGTATTCCACACTTCCAGCCAGTGCTCGTTAGCGCGGAAACTATCGCGAGCATCTCTTTATCATAGATCTCATAGTTTACTTCCGCCTCGTTGAACTTGCGAGAGTGATACGCCACCGGATGTAGCATACCATCTTCGAACGTCTGTGACAAGACCGCAGCCTCTGCCCAGTCGCTGGCATCTGTTTCAAGGACTGCCATACGATGTTCGTCATAGTGGCGAAGGATCGGAGCGTGAGTGAACAGGTGCTTCAATCTCTTGAAGGCCTCCCGATGCTCTGCACCCCATCTCCATTCGGCACCCTTCTTCAATAGGTCGGTCATCGGCTTACACACTTCTGAGTAGCCCTTGATGAACCGGCACAAAAAATTGGCAAACCCCAAGAAGCACTGCAGCTCCTTGACTTTAGTGGGTTCCAACCAGTCCACGATGGCCTTCACCTTATCGGAGGAGATGGGAGTTCTCATTCCCGAAAGCTGGTACCCAAGGAATTCTACCTCCTTCTGGTACCACTGTGTCTTTTTCAGGTTCCCGAACAGGTGGTTCTTTCGTAGCCTCTCCAAAACTTCTCTCACGAGGGCATCATGCTCCTCCTTCGTCTTCGAGTAAATCAGGATATCGTCCACGTATACCACGAGACCTTGATCTAACAGGTCTTTAAAGATCGTGTTTACCATAGCTTGGAATGTCGCTGGGGCATTGGTCAACCCAAACGGCATTACCCGATACTCGAAGTGACCATACTTGGTCCTAAACGCTGTCTTTCTCACGGGGGGCGAAGATGTGGAGGGAAGGATCACTCCTTCCCTGTGCGTACGATTGTTATTATTCCAGAGGGCACAGGAATTTGGTTCCGAGGGGGGGCGATTCGTAAAATACGAATGTCAGCGAGGAGGGGGATAAGGGAAGAGGATCGTGGGCTCCAGTCTCTGATATCTCTTGCTACTAACTACGTATACACAATAGGAAATGCTCAACCTATGTGTTGGGTGTATCACCTCTTGCTAGCTAGCACGTTACCCAGGGGATGAGCCCTAGGCATTAGTTTGGACTTACAATGAGACGTAGGGGAGTTGACCACGATCGAGGGAGAAGGAGACGAGACAGCGTGCCCGTAGGCAGAAAGAGTTATGTAGGCGACCGATTCATAATGAATGAGGCCTAGCCCTATCCCCGAAGACAGGAGGACAGGGCTTAGGCGAGGAGAAACTATCGAGGAACTCTAGTTTGTGTAAAGAGTGTATTTTAGATTTAAATAGAAGAGAAAAGAAGAAGACGTTGCGTAGAGAGGAAAGGAAGACAGCATAGTGTGTCCGCGGCCCTTTATAGTCCTCTCTACTGAAATTACATAATCAACGATCCTCGGAAGCTCTAATGGCCGACCCGAGGATATTACATCGTAAGGAAAAGAAAGAAAGAACATAAGAAATAACTATACAAAGGTCTTCGGGACGCAAGTGGTTAAACCGAAGACAAAGACCCAATAAACTATCAGCAACGTCTATTCAAGATAAGGTGTACCTGCCCAGCCTTAGACGCACCTCAAGCCCAAAGGGAAGAGAGAAGCGAAGAACATACATCGGAATCCTCCTAACAGAACCCATAAGCGAAGCACTGTCGGAGGAAGTACAGGATTAGGAAATAGAAAACATTAACTCCGACAAAGGAAAACCCCGCACCAAACCACCACACCGATTCGCATACTAAACCCCGATCTCTTAACGAGATCGCCTAACAAGCCTGCCATCGTCCCTGTCAGCGTGCTGACCCTACATGTATCCTTCGTATGTCGGGAGACCCGTGATCTGTCAGGTCCGATTGGATCCATAACAGTCTTCTATTCCTCTCCTTCCGCAATTCTGACCAGATTGTAACTATTTTTCAGGTCAATTTTGGTAAAGAATTGGGCTCCCTTGGTTGCATCGGCTAGGTCGTTCATAAGTGGGAGGGGGTACCGATTCTTGACTATCATGTCGTTGAGTCCTCGGTACATCAGCAAACTACTACTTGTGTATGCAGTCTCCCAACAGTCTCCCGGGTCTCCTGAGAGTCTCCTGAGGCTCCTGGATATTGTTTGAGTCTCCTGAGGCTCAGGAGACCTCAGGAGACAAATGAAGTCTTGCTGATGTAATCCACACACAACCGTAGTTCCCCTGTCCTTTTACGGACAAAGAGTATGGGGGCTGCAGCGGGACTGGAGGATGGGCGTATCTTTCCAGCGGCTAACATCTCATCGAGGTATTCTCGGAGGGCCTTTTGTTCCGGCGGCGATAGGGAGTAGATTGGTCCCCAGGGTGGTTGACATCCGTCCTTGAGTGAGATAGTATGGTCCCATTTGCCGTGCTCGAGTAACTTTTCTGCTCCTTCCGTGGAGAATACGTCGGCGTAGTCCTGGAATTCCATCGGGATAGCACTAGCGGCATCTCCGCTTCCTGATGCTCTTGCCCAGAAAGGGTGCGACTCTATCGGATCCTCCGGTCCTGGGGCCTGATGGAGTAGTCTCATGACGTTCTCTCGCCACCCTTCTTCATACAGATCCGCTTCCGTCATAAGGCAACCCTTAATCTGGCACTGGGTGCTGTCAAAAGTCACAGCGTTTGACCCCCAGTGTATTCTTGGTTGGTGCTCTTCGAGCCACCGGTGAGGAATGACTAAGTCTTCTCCGGCAAAGGTCCCTATCTCGCAGGTGATTAACCTGTCTAGATGGCTCCCAATGCGGAGAGTGAGAGGAGTGGTGATATGTGTTCTGGAGTGAGGCATTCGTGAGCCCTCGGCTTGCCGGATGCAGAGGATCATCGGGCGGTCCTGGACGGTGATAGCGGCTTTCTTCACGCATTCCCAGGACATAATTCAGGTTTCGGTGCCACTGTCTACCAGGCCTAGTACGTTGTGAACAGCATGTTGATTCGTTTCTGGGTTAGGCCAAGATATCTCCACCTCAAGGCGGGTTTCTTGGACGGGGAGCGACATATTAATCTTTAGTCTTCTGAGGATTATTGGGTAGTTGTATGATAATTCCCTTATCCAGATTCGGGGCAACTCTTTATAATTCCTTCTGTAGAGATTTTGGACAGTCGAGTAAGGTTTCAGGGGTACGTTCGGCTATAGGTTCTCTTCTCGGGTCTTAGCTTTCGTGAGGCTGCGCCTTTCCATGTCTGCATCGCCGAGCGGTACCGCCTCGGATTCATTCCTTGCTGTTATCCTTGACTCGTCTCCCAGTCACCCTTGTCGTTCAGAACGCGTCCTATTTGCGCGATTTTTCAGCCGTTCGGACTTCGTTCCTAGTTGCACAAGGGGTCTCTACCACCGCGTCTGTCACATTTTAAACCCCACTTCTTACAGGGAAGGTTTTTCACTCTACCCTATCTCCATTGAGAAGCCGTTATGCGGTGTGAAATCGTTTATCATTATTTATCATACAACGTAAATTCCTCAATTCCCTAACTAATTCCCTCAATCATCCTGCAGGACTATGATCCTGGACCGAAATTCCTCCGCCTGCGTTTTTTGTTTTTTCCCTGCATTTTCTTCATCCCCCCTGTCATTCCCGGTTTTCCTAGAGCGGGATTGGCTTCTTCCCCTTTTTCCAGTTTTCCGGACCTTGCTTGTTGAGAAGCAGTCCTTGGCGAAGTGGCCCCCTCTGCCACAACGCAAACATTTCTCTTGTTTCTCCCACCTCTCTTTCTCTTCCCTGGTAGCGTCTAAGCTGCCAGTACTTCTTTGAGGCGGGGGCGAGGTTATACGCTCCTTTTTATGGGAGGGTGTTGGTTCGGGGGGCGAGCGGCTTCTTTTCCTTTTACGGGAATGAGTGCGCTCACGAGGAGTATTCTGTTGGGGCGCAGGGGTGCTTCGGCCACGCAGTAAATCATGGCGCGCTTTTACCTCTGCGTCCTTTCGTCCTACCTTCCTAACCCAGGATAGCCAGGCGGGAAATTCCTCCGGTTCTTCAATCGCAGCCGATAGTCGCTGTTCCAACGAGGAGTTTATGCCTGTCAGAATCATTGATTTCATGACGATCGGTCCGACCCGCGCGTCCTACTCCAGGTTCTGTATCTCATTGATGTAGTCGTCGATGGGGCCAGTTTGACGGAGTCTATCCATCTTCTGCTTGGCCTCTTCCTGGCTGGTGCGGTTGCTGTATTGGATCCGGAGTTCCTGCTTAAACTGGGACCAAGTACCGAGCTCAGGTGTTACGCTAAGCCTTTCCTTAAAGTTCCGCCAGAATTTTGCCGCGCTATCCTTCAGTTCTAGGGATGCCCACTGTATTCGTGTACGGTCATCCCAGTTGACTCGGGGCTGGAGATCAATCAGTGTTTCCATCTGATCGATCCAATGGCGGACGTCTTCGTTGGGTTTTCCGGAGAAGGGGATCTTGGCCTGCTTCGGGGCATCTCGCTTTCCGGACCTCCTGGCATCTGGGGAGAGTGACCTTCTCCTGTACCGGAGTCTTCTCTCCCTCCTGCTTCGCCTCTCGTCCTCAGAGGAGCTCGAATCTGAGCTGTCATCTCCGGGCAATCCTTGCTTGTTTCCTCCCCTACCGCCCCCTCCTCCACCATTTCCTCCAATGGGTCGTCGTGCCTCCTCCCTCCGCGCCGATTTACTCGGGGATCTTCTGGGGGGTGACGGAGTAGGGGTTCCATTCCCTCTCCTGACAGTCCTTCGGGGTGGTGATGGTGGTGGGGCCCTACCCTCTCCTCCTAGCCCTTCCGGGGCCTCGTCTTCCGATTCCACCCGAGGTTGTTTCCCTTTGGCTCCTAGCGTTCTTTTTACCGAACGCATCCCTTGCTCAATCTCTTGGCTTAGGAGGGGAGCCTGGGGGGCTTTTTCCGCCTGCTTGATCGTTTCCCGAATGACACTGGGAATAATCAGCTGAGCGTCCCGTTCTTGGCTCTGAATGTAACTGGCCAACTCCTGGATGTGCCGCCACTGCTCCATGGCCTGAGCCGTCAACGCAGAGAACCGCTGTTCCATCTGGGCTTGCAGGCCTTAGGCGTACAGCTGAAATTGCTGGTCCATGGTTCCGAGGGCGGAGATAATTCCTCCTCGCTCCCGGTTCACCTGCTGGAATTTCTCCTGCAGGGCCCCCACGAGTTGCTGGCCCTGTTGTACCAGGTGGCCTTGCGCTCGTTCCCGTTGGAGGGTCTCGTGTTGTAGGGCTGTGGCGGTCTCCAAAGCCAACCCCTCCATTTGTCCGAGGAGTTGTCTTGCAGCTGGGGGCCTCAGGGTGCCTCCTCATGGTAGTAGATCGGAGCGATTGGCTCGCTATGCAGGCTCACCTCGCTGAACCGTCATCCGATTCTTCGACCCCAGCTTGGCTCCGTTTGATGGGCGTTTCGGGCGGGGCTCGCAATGAGGAGCTTCTGGTGACCCTTCTGGGGTTCTGAGGCCAGGGCCACTGGCAGGTAGTGGTGGTAGGGTGGCTCTGGGCCGCGACTGTCTGTCGGTCCCGAATGGTGAGGGCTTCAGACATTTCCATGTCCTCGTCAGGACGGTGCGCTGGAGTTGTCATCGTAGTTCGACGTAGTGAAGGATAAGGAACAATATAGTGTAAAGTCTCGCACTTTTAACAAGTAGACGCTGATGCCCCTACCACACCAAAGTGTAAAAAGCTTGCTTGACCGTCAACTTGGTATTCAATCTATAAGCTCTTGTAATCACAGGCAAACTCCAATAGTGTGGAATGATGGCGGAAACAACCATCGTACTATGAGTTCACTAAGGATGGCTTCTCAGCTACAGAGTTTCACTTGTCTCTCACTAACGTACAGGTCGTGGCTTCAGCGGGCTACGCCCAGGCTGTCGCATGTTCCATACGCTGGGGACCGGACTCTGTTCACTCATGAGAGAAGATGACTCCTCAGTCTCACGGCGTTCTGGCTATCTATTTATACGTAGTTGGAGCCGCCAAGGGACAACCGCCCCGGTCGGACTCCTTACGTACTCATCTTACTCAGCGCCCATGCACTAGGACAATCCCATTATCCAACTAGTGCCTTTCCCGCCAAGCCAGTACGTCCTAACTATTACGGTTCATCCCCCCCGCACCCCCACTACTGCTTAGACGCCTCCGGAACAGGGTTGTTGGATAGTATCGGTGGATGTAGGAAGCAAAAGAATGGAATAGGAAGGAGTTCGGGTAATGGAATGTAAGCGCTAGGAAGGATGGGGTGATGGATGCATTGAATGGTGTGATTAGGAATAGTGTGAGTGATACCGGATAGTATGTGTTTCGATGGGATTCTATGGTATGAGTCAGCGGTGAGGGGAAACTACTGTATATATAGAGTGATGTTTTCCTATGTCTTCGCCTCTCTAGGCAACGTCTTCTTTCTGTTAGCAATCTATTACTTTGGCTCTCCGCCTTCTGTCCCTGACTATTCCCGAACCTGAACCGAGACCCGTACCTGAACCTGTTTCTACCTTCTTGATCCCGACCCCGTACCCGCTCCGGTGTATCCCGAGCCAACCCTGTCTGCCCTGATTACTTCCCAGCCTGAACCCCGACCCTGCCCCGTTAGACTAACTCCTTAACCCCTATCAATCCAACCCTAACCCAGCAATCCCGTAACAGATCGGATGGAAGCAAGGAGTACTCAATGGTAAGTTGCGTTATAGCCACACGTTCATATGAGCGGTCATGCTCGAGATCAGTAATAGAAATAGGTACTGACTTTCCTTGAATAGGTGGAAGCGCCATGGCCCTCATGCCACCACCCTTCCCTTTCTTCAGGAAGACGCGTAAAACGGCTCTCATTAATGGTCTCCACTTCAGACGCGGGGTATGGTACCTTATCAACGGATATTCTCACATCTTATACGTACTGAGATTTCCTTCTTAGATCCAAAACTTCCACGTCCGATGTTTCGAACTGAGCATCCCGATTCCCGCCTCCTCGACCGATCCTAAGGAGCCTGACTGGAGCATTGTCCAGCGCGCCTGGTGGGATGCGTTGACTATTACACAGGAGGATAAGCTGCAAACCGGCGCACTACGTATCGTCCTTGAGCTGCGTATTATGCGATCCAGCGAGATTATCATGGCCCCGCAGGGTGGGAATAAGTGGACGGCATGCATCGAAGTTATCAGCAATTTGGCATCGGGGAACGACGGCAGTTGGCTGCCGTTTATCCAAAAGCTCGCTGATGCTTGGACTGCGTACAAAACACCAGATGGTAAACCACTTAATGTCAGACCACATTGGGCCAAAGAATGGTAAGTAGCTTCACCTCCTTCATCCCTCCCCCCCCCCTCCACCATATATATGTGGCCGGAGAAGTATGGACACCGTTACTTATACGGAATCTCATCGCAGGGAGCACACTACGATCGGCGGTATGAAGATGAAGCAGTACCTGAAGCAGGTAGCATATGAGACTCAAATCCCGCGGTTCAAGGAGGTCCTGACGACAATTGGAGCCGCGCAAGGATGGGGACTTGACAATCTCCGCAAGACATTCTCAAACCACCTTTTAGATTACCTGTACTTTGAATAACGTGGTGTTCTGTTTTGTATCACTACACATAGCTAGTTTCTGTATGCTACTCAGACGCGCATGAATTGAACCTGGGGGAGATCTATGATATTCGTATGCTTCGGGAGACCCCCGCAATTAGTAAATCTGTGTTGCATGGCACTGCAAACCTGCCATACTCGGGGGCGCAACAGTACTGGCTCTTATCGCTAAGGCCGTGACAGGTCACCTCATCATGGACACGTTTCCATCACAACTTTCATATTGGGTTCAAGTATAAAATTGGAATCGGTCGTGATCAACGACTTAAAAAAAATGCTTGCTACTGATGTCGCCGCATAGTTTTAACACATTCGGCGGATTAGAGAGTGCCAAGAAAGGGGGGAATGCCCCAACATATCAGGTCCAATTGCTTCGACCCAGCGTTCTCAATGATACGCATCAGCGGCATTCTCCCATGCTGCACAAAAGGTATATCGGAAGGATATATCCAGCTTAGAAAATGGTGATGGGCACAATACAAAACGAGGGGACACACCAGGATTCTTCGCCCCCCCCCCCCCTCCCCGTGAGCTGCGGTGGTAGTTGAGTCTTGGAATTGACAGTACTTTGACTGTATATACTGTGCAACATCTCGAGACTTAGGGTTAGGGGTTAGAATACTCAGGTTCATACACGATAAGATCTTTTTACACAACCGGATTTTCCCAGGAGTGGACTTTTTTACACAATGATACCTTTTTTTGTTTGGTCGGAAACCAACAAATATCGGATAACGTAACCTTGATATCAAGGTCACAGACGATCACTCGCAACCAAGGCCAGTGTTAACAGACTTACCCCTACACCCGCAGTACAGACTAACGCCAAGACTCTATCATCCTCACTATCACCTAAAGGTACTTTCACTATATACCACTAGAGAATTATACCGGTTTCTGGTGGGGTGGCCGTTTAGGGTGAGCGAAAGTAGGTGTAGAGCGGTGGAGGGTCGAGATGCACCCATTCGTGAGCTAAGCCCCGCCATACCCTCCGTCTCGCCCGACCCTCCACCGCTCTACTCGCGACAGGTAACGAGTACCCGAGATTTTACGTCCTAACCTGCAGTTTCTGTTGGGGTAGAAGCCAAAAATACGGCAAAATCTTGCAGCTGCGTATTCGGGTACTTGTTACCTGTCGCGAGTATGTGGTTGCGAATTTCTGTGGTTGCGGATGCGGCTCGGCTAGATCCGACCTGATCTGCAGTGGTTGCGATCGGGATCTGCGCGATCAGGTGGTTGCGGTTCCGATAGGGTGACGGGGCGCGGATTGGTATGGACGGGCCGAAGGTTCGGTCGGCCCGTCCGTGGTTGCTGATTTCTTTATTGAACGCCACGCTGAAGGGCTTGCTTCGAGAGAAGAGTTGAAGAACTTTTGTGTCGGGAAATTTAGTAATCCTACTATAAACTTAAAATTCCATGAATTAGATAATAAATATTTTCGATGATGGCTGAAGAGAGAATAGAGAGCAGAGTTTGTTTGTTCAGCTCCAGGAGGCGGAAATAGCCCTCGCCTGGCCCCTCCGTGGCATGGGGAAAGTGTAACTATGCCGCATGAGCTGATACCTACAGGTTGACTTGCTGCACCGATTGATAGTTCGTGGTAAAAGGTCAACAAATTGCCTCCCTAATAAACCCCAAAGTGGGCCTGTCCCCCGGATATCATATCATGGAGTCCTCGGCCGCGCTGTTCTAGCACAACAAAACAAGATAATAACTCTCTAGCAGCGTCGACCGGGGGTGCGTCATATCTTATCACTCGCTTCATACCCGTTTTATTGTTATGCGCCTCTAGGGCAATGAAAAGGGGTAGTGAAAGTCATTATTGCCCAGGGATGCAGTGAGATCTTGGACCGCTTCTGGATTGTAGTTATCGTGGCGGTTAGGTCGTTGAGCATAGCAAAAATCTTCTTATTTCGTCACGGAAATGAGATCAGCTAGACCCGCCCGGAGAATGAGGAGAAGAAGTCGTGAGGACTCCATGTATTTGATGACATGATCAACCAACCACCCAACGGTAACGTCCGAGTTGTGACCGCGTCACTGCAACTCCAAAGACGCTTACGGAATCAGGATTAGTTAGGCCTGTATGAGTAAATCTACTCACCCGGCTTCTTCTTCCATTGTTGAGGGGAATCAAACAGAGAATACTTTCCTATATCGGCCAAGGTATTTTACTTCTAGTTCCCCGCGATTATCCGCACGTCTGCGCGAATATGGGGTCTGTGCTAGTAATTCCTCATTCATTCCACACATTCCTTCAACGTCATCCCAATCTCCAGTTGTTGTGGTTGGCATTTGTCTCCCTCCAGGTCTATCATCATGGGGCCAAGCGTTCTCTTTCATGTAAATCAATTGAATATCTTAGCGTGACTAGTGCATTTATACCGGTATCCGCACTATTGACCATCAGGAAGAATTGTATTTAACAATGAGTGTATGGATGTCGAAGTAAATTTAAATACATGTGCATGTTCTCTCTTTGAGTAAGTTATGTTACAAAACCAGCCTTTAGCCACTCACACGTCTCTGCCCCCGCCATCTGAGTACGTTATATATTGAATCATACCTCACACATTGCTTTATCACCCCCAGAACCGAGCAGAAACATTTTGAAAACGTACCAAAACTTCAGTTCAATTTCTGACCCGGGGGCCGAAAGGAGAACGGGAGCATTGAGGACAGGCGGAGCATTAGAAGCAGTCGTTTTAGGATTCGCGGCCGCCTGTACACGGGTAGTAGAGCTGTTGAAAGAGCTATCACGACCAAATATCTCCTGGGGTATCGATAGTTAAGGAGATTGATAGAGGAGAGTGGTATCTTGGATAAAACTGTGTAGTTTGAATCCGGGCAGGGCGGACTTGGTCATTTGATAGGTATATCCCATACATAATGGCTTCTTTGTTGAGATAATTTGGTGTACGGTCGGAGGAGAGAGTGAAGAGTACCTAGGGTAGGACTTGAACAATATCATTTTTTTTTTTTGTTTACATCATTAATCGTTGAACAATATCATTATGGCTTACCGCAAAATCATTTTACCGCCAGATGATAGGGATTCTTTACCCCTTAGATGGATAAAATCGTCAAATTCGCATCCTAGACCGTGCACGCACCAGGATGGGTATATTCATTGCTCTTAATAGTTGGTGGTAACCATACAGCCAATCATAATTGATGTTAGCTGTCTGCTTAAGATAGTATTGTCTCAAAAAGGCACGCTGCGAACTCGAAAGCCTCATCTGTCCAATTGAGGGATACCAAGAAACCTTGATATTGGTGTGAAAAGGGTGCTTCTTTTTGGTTACTATAGACCTACCATCATGCAAAGAGTCCAAGAGATACGACGGTAAGACCTGAGGTAAATCGCCGGAACTTACTTTCTCCGGCCCTTGGGTTTGGCGGTACAACACCACCTCGCTATGGCAGGAATTAGTTTGCCTGATCCCTTCCTACCCCGTACGAAGTTCTTTAGGGGATCCGTGTTTCATACTGCCAAAGCAATTAGCTATCCCGTACACCATCTGTCAAACGTTAGCAACCCGGCTAGTGATGTATGACTGTGTTTGTGTACTAACGGGCTGTCTGGGTGCCTAGGTGACAGATGCCTAAACAACCTCGATCTCAAGGTAAACTTTGATCGTTGGCAATGGGTCAAGGTGTCATGGTTAAGTCATTGAGTAAAATACTCATTCATGGTCACAATTACACTTGTAGGTATCAACACCGGCCAACGGCTTTGGTGGTGAAGATCTCGAAGTGCACAGCTCGGGCATACTAGTAAAATCGGGCTTGCACAGACAGCTTTCACTTCCAGTGGGGTAAACCCGCTCTGGTGAGTGCTATTTGGAGGGAAACAGGTTTGAGGCGGACTAGGGCGAGCGGGGACTAATGTAGCGCCTATACAACTCGCAGTGAGGATATATAACTTGAACACAGAAAATATTACGAGTATTGTGAAGTCACACGGGCTTCGGAACTAAGCTACTCAAGAAAGGTCAGCACGAGATAGAGTTGGCGGTATTTGCCAACACCTAAATACACCCTAATTTATCACCCAAGTATATAGTTGTTAGATGTGGGTTTCAAGTGTCTATTATCGCCACTACTACCTAGTTTGTTATTAGAGACGTTTGGATATAAAATGTTTGCGTCGTCGGGGAGGCTCGGTCAAGAGGGGTGGTGAAGACCCAAACAACAACTGATGATAGATCTACTCTTTTAGTTCCTGATCGGAAAGAAAGTTTACGTCCTCATAGGCCACGCTCTGCACCCTAGGTGGGGGCATACTGCTATACCTTGGACGGATGGGATCCTTAAATTTAAGACACCCCACCCCCAGCTATTTCGTGCCATTTGTGGTAACTGATGCAAATCTTTCATTTGCTCTATTACTATCACACGTAAAAACAAAAACAGTTACCTTACTCAATGCGTGCGGGGTCCATGTCGCGCATTTGTGGGTTTCATCAGTCCAAGGGATACCCCACGCCGTTTTCTGAGACTTATACACGTACTCTGCCAAAATTAATTTGCCGTTTACTTGGGGCCCGTTCGGACAACCTTAGATCTTTTCTTCGGGTTATTGGAGAGACTGGATTATCAGGTATAGGAAATGATAATTATAGTCATAATACTCATAATCAGTAGATAGTCTACATGCCCAGATAACCAGGATATCTGTGTTGTATGTCAATAATCACCTCCAAAGGTGATTTTGTTTTCTTGGTGAATAGTTGGGATAATTGGGAGCTGTTCTTGAAATATTCAATTGCCCAAACAGCATAGATTATGATAAGCATCCGAAAGCCGATAACCCGCCAATAATCTAGATTAGGTTGTCCGAAAAGGCCCTTATTATTTTACCACGTATTATGATTGTGCTGATCGGCGGCACCCTAATTCATGCACCGCGGGTTAATTTTTGAGAAGTGTAGATTTTATTATTTTTATGAAAGCTCCCGAGTGCATTTTTCTCTCTTGTTTAGCGTCACCGTGGTGAGTGAGGATCGAGGGCGAAGTTCAGCTAAAGTTGTTCATTTTTGATATGCAAGGCGCAGATCGTTGCGCTAGCGGGAAGAGATTGCATAGCGACACCCCACATGCACTCAATGGGGGACATCTGATGTGCCACACCCGAAACACCCCAACACCGATTGTCGGGTCGCCCACTATTTAGCGCGCAGCAGTAGGGGGTTTGTTGAGAAACGTCATCAGCGTGGGCGGTGGATGACATTCAGCTGAAGTTACCCGATCGTGCGGTTGATATGCGAGGCGCGGGTAATGCGAATAGCGGCAGCCTGCAGGTAAACCCAGAAACGTGAATGATCGTTCTCGCTAAAATAAGATATCGTATTATCTGAAAAAAATTGGTTGCTAGACAGCAGGGGTATAGGCCAACCAGAGGCCACCTTTAGATGCCTTCTACGAATTTTCTCAGATAATACGGTACTCTAAAACTGTCTCCGTATGAGAGGTATGGAGAGATAGAAGAATAGCGCAGAAGCCCTGTCTCGCCCTGCCTCCCATTGCATACCGTTATGGCCGAACTATGCAGAAAATGTGGGCGGGAGTCGCCCCACCACAGCAAAAATCAGGCTGAGGACACAAGATCGCGATCAAGAAGGTACTCGTAGGACCTCAAATAGTATTATTCTATATTCCAACAACTCTCCAGCCCATGAGATATCTTGGCGTAGAGAAGTACTATAGCTCATCTTTTACAAATAGCTCCACCCTATCTCAACTCATACACTATATTTTTACTGGGAAATGATAGGTCTGAGTAAAGGCGAGTGGGTAGCATCAGATCTCGTGTGTTCGTTCGATCAACTATATAGTTCTTCTCTCCGTGAATTAACATTCATGGAGCGAGCATAGTGGAATATTTGAAAAAAGACGGCATCGCATCAAGTAGAGGATATGTCAGAGGGTAAGCACTTGCACTGAAGAGAGACAGTTGGTTGGTCAAGACAGTATAGTTAGAAAATAAGGACTATAGCGATCGAGGTGTTTTGAGCAAGACCAGTCCTTGTGGTGCTGGCCGCTGAGCAGGTTAGTTGCTGTGGTTCAGATAGGACGGGCCTGTAGATTGATAGAGCTCTCTAGAGCCCCGCCAAACATTTTCTTTCTCTAGAGAGATTTCTGCTTTGTTGCAGCTGTCTGATCTTCATATCAGCCCTCTACTGAGTTCTCAGTTCGTTTTATGATAGATTCATGCACCTAGAGACCTTCAGCTATGTTTGGATATTGATAAGGCAATGGCAGATTGTTATATCGGGCAGCTGACCCCGACTACCCAGAAGCAGCTAGCTACGTTGAATAATGGAAGAGGAGAAGGGGGGGGGGGGGGGGGACAATAATCCAGGTTTCTTACTGCCATATGCGGGGAATGATGTATGCATGAAT
The DNA here is from genome assembly GCA_024713715.1 of Morchella sp. 2018-W26. Classification (NCBI taxonomy): domain Eukaryota; kingdom Fungi; phylum Ascomycota; class Pezizomycetes; order Pezizales; family Morchellaceae; genus Morchella; species Morchella sp. 2018-W26. Next base: position 1,430,563 of record JAMGYX010000017.1, read on the forward strand.
CAGTAGAATGTAGACAGATTATCAAGTAGAGGGCATGTGCAAAATAGTGTATGGTAGTCCCGCTTCTCAGCTGGGCGTAGAAGAAAGCAAAACCCGCTATAAGTGCTTAAATGTAGATTTTCGAGACGTTTAGGGCTGAAGGCCCTATCACCTAGAGTAAAATCTTTGAGAAGCTGTTATCATACTATCAAGTTATGTAGCAACTCGCGGTCGCATACTGGCAAACCGTTAGCTGGAGAGAACCCAATCTGTCCCCGACTACGTAAAGGTACAGAAATACGTGAAAGAAAGGAAGGAAGGAAAAATGCGACACGAATTGCAGCTCATCACAATCACATGTAGTGAATAGTGCCTGTACGCACCAGTAGAGTGTAGACGAATCATTAAATGCAGAGCGGGTGCAAAAAGGCATATGCTAAGTTCTTTCTCAGCTGAGAGTAGCGCTCTTGCCCGAGAAAAAATAGTAAAACTAGCTCCCATGTGCTGAACCATGGATTTTCGCAATGGCCGACTAAGCTGATAGGGAGGTCGGGGGAGGGGGGGGGGGGGGGGGTGCGAGGACACCACAAATAGAGGTCGAGCACTGATCGGCGAGGCTGTCAACAATCATAGACCCAACCAGCGACTCGTAGTCGTGCACCGGCAAGCCTTGGGTTGGAGTGTACCGGGGCCTACACAAATTCTCAATTCTAATCCAGGGCAAAATGGTATTTAAGGAAGACCATCGCCGTGCCCTCCTCCCTCACTCAACCACCAACTTTATCATCCATTTCAACCTACTTACCTCTTATCACATAAACTCAACAGTCAACTTCAACCTTCATCAAATCAAATGGCACTTGTACGAAATTCCTTCCTCCGGTCCTGTAAGGCCACTAAAACACATTTACTAACGGCTTTCCTAGGCCGGCCCATACGTCATCCAGTCGAGAGACGCGGGTCTTGCGAACCGCTGGTTGGGGGCAACTCCGAATGAGGAACCTCCTCTGGTGGTCCTTAGGGCGGAAGCTCGAGATGCAGATGTTTGGGTAGTTACCCCACTAGTGGAATCTTGCAGGGTCATAATCATACACCAGAGGAGCGGGCTTTGCTTGGCAAGGAGTGCCGCGAACTTCGGGGTCTGCATCGTTGAACCACTTAATATCGCACCACTTGAGATCTCTCGCCAGGTGTGGGTGCCCGATGAGGTGGCGCTGGGGACGTAAGTTGCGTTACCAAATATCACACCAGTCCACTTACTAACATACCTTCCCTACTCAGATTCACAGTTGGTAGTCTCATGGATGACAATGCGTTTATGACCCCGGGCCCACTACCCGGCCCTCTGCAGCTCGGCGTCCAAGCCTCACCTGGAGAGCCCAGCAAATGGATCTTCGTGAAGCTTAGAGAGTAGGCATACTAAGTGCATGCGGTGGGTAGTTCACGAGGACTCTGCCTACACCACGCCTGGAATGTGGGTCTCTGTTTAAGTCGCTGCGATCGGCTATGAGTTATAGTTGTCTTTGCTTTGATGTGGAGGAATCATCTCTTCTTTCTGCCCGATGGAGATTTCAAGTCTTTAAGAGATAGGGGATTTATGTTTTTTTAGCAATTGAAAAATTTGGCGAGAAAACACTTATGTTCCATCCTGTGATTCATGCCTTACTCTAGCCTTACACCTGAGGTTTAAACAGTGTGATATTGATTCCACATTGCCGGATTCCGACTGATGAGCATTAGCAAAGCATCTATATCTATAGCCACAATATTCTTTCGTGAACATTAGGAAGGTGACTAGTAAAAGGGTGGCATAATCGCGATCGATCTCTTATTGCGTCTCTATCAGCACCAAAAGAGGACAGCTCGTTCGAAGCCCGGAATTCTTGGCCACCGTGTAACTGGTTGAGCATCATAGGTTTCTATCTTTACTGTGAAGCATGGTGGCGAAGTGCGCAACGCGCATCGTTGTGTGGCTGAGATAAGGAAGATCTCGGGGTGGTGAATGGTGATATCTTGGCTGACTAAGTCTGCTGAGGCGTAGTAGACCCTCAATACGGATGCGAAGGAGAACATCACCGAGGGAGGACCTTCCGAAGAGTTTATCACACCTTCTTTGCGCTGATTGAGAAATTACGAGCTCAACATTCCTTAATGATATAAGAGATATGCTAATACTTATCTACTCAGCGGCGCTGAGGAGAGCACCCCCGAGCACCCGTTGCTTCTATAGGCCACAGGTAGCATAAAATTGCACGTGCTGTTCTCGTCTCCGGCAGAAGGACATCAAATATCACTCGGCTTACATAATCATTACAAACAGGACCTGGAGGGCAAAAGGACCGTAATGAATAAGACTGTTATTTATCTTTTATTGATGCTTCATACACGTATGCAATACGTAGGTTATGATAGGATCTGATCCCACTGCACGTCCTGGGGCAGGGCACGCCTTCGAATAAACAAACCGCACGAACAAATAAGACAAGTCACAGAGGTCCTGACATCTGCCTCGATGCATCACTTACGTTTTTATCCTTTCCAACAGCTCCATTCATAAATTCAACAACAAAAAACTCTTGACAGCGCAGGGTTAGGGTTTAGCACTGATCCTAATACCCCCCTCTATTGTTTTTCCTATCTACAGTCAACTCCGAAAGTATAACTGACCTCTCCTGGACTCGCTAACAGCTAGGTGCCCTAGAATTACCCACATGAATGGCCGTCCCTACATGTGCATGGACCTCCTTTTCTTTCTTCCGAGTCCGACACCCCCGCCAACAACGACACACGTTCGGGATACGGTGATCCTAGGAAAGTAACCACAACAACGCGTATCGGAAGGCGACCACGAGCGCCGTGTCCATAAGATGGAAGGAATGCCAAGGTGGACTGCCAATGAAATGCCTCGCATTTTTGCCAATGGATCTTACAGCCAACGAGTCGAAGGCTGATAGGGGGTAGTATGAATGGGCACTTGTCGACCTTACTCCTCACGAATATTCAAAAATCCGACGTTCACCACACTCGTCAATCCTACCTTGTTTCCGATCCACGGCTAGATAACATGGGGCAGGATACAGTTTTCACTTAGAGCTGAGCTGTTCAATCCTTTTTGTCCAAAATAACACATTACTTTCAACACAAACGCGTCAGGATAACGATCCACATCATAGAGGGTGCGGGCATTCATGGCACAAGAGAGCCTAACCAGACATTAAGTGGTAGGGTTAGGGTTCTATTCCACGGAATAAATATTTACTACCACCCTTGCCGACGGTTTCTCACTTTATTATTGGGGTCTTTAATCAAATTGCCCGGCTGTAAAGGCATCTCAACCCCATCTTTACCCATCTCCAAGCTCACAAGATCAAGTTCTGAGAACGATTCATCCACTAGTCCATCTAATCTAATCTCGTCTTATCACATCTAATCTTATCTGAGAGATTCGGCTGCGGATTCAGGGTCAGGGATGAGGACCCTAATGGAAAAAAGTCCCCAGCGCACCCACAGTCCTATCCACTAAAAAAAAATATTTTTGTATCAAGAAATAAACAAGTAAGCTTAAGTTGTATACCTTTGTCAGAACCTAGACGCCTCTCTGCGCGGGTAGACTTACATCACATTGACGGATGCTCGAGATGGAGATAGAGCTGGAGGTTAAGGTGGGCAGGAAATGTTGAAGCCAGATCCTGTTGATCCTATATCTATTCGACTGTAGCTTTGTTCACCTACACACTTTGTTAATTTTTTTGTCTTGGTATTTCTTCTCTTTTAATGGTGTGCTTACGATAATTCTGCCGCTTGGCTAAGCGCTAGTGCGTGTGCACTTATGTCGGTGGCGGCTGCCCCCTGTTAAGTGGGCCCCCTGTCAGGTGGAGCTCCCCCGCAAATCCACAACGGCGGGTTGCGTTACACAGCACTAAGCCCCAACACTCCGTGTAACGCTGCAGGGACCAAGGAACCGCACTTCAAGTCATTAACTAAGAATATATAAATATACAAAACATCGTCATCTGACGATAGGGGCTGAGATATATTAACCTGGTGTGAGTTGAAGACCTAAGCAACCAGCACACTTCAACAGTCTCCTCTAAAGGAATTGGTTCTGAGAATATTGGGCATAAAACTCTTCAGACAAAGTGGCTAGGGTGGATTCAAAAAGTAACATTGTTCTTCAGCTTTAGTTTCATACTGCAGTTTTTGAGTTTGCACCATGCGCGACATCTCAGAAGTTGTGCCACTGTGGCCTTGTGGCTTTCCGAGCTACGAGAAGGGGAATTGGGCCTACCGGTACTCAAGGATCAGCACCCCCATGCAGATACTTTTTTGAATCAATTGTATTCGTTTAAGCTCTATGGGTAGAGTATGCGCGCGGATGGGTCAGAGCAAGATTTCCGACTGTTGACAATAGGAAAAGGTATAAAAAATGATGCGCTATGTGATAAATTAACTTCGCTTTACTAGTACCTTTACCGGACGCTTTGATAGCTAAACTAGTGCTCAACTGTCATAGCACCGCATCAAATTCGCTTTACAACCTACTATACATATAGTAATCTTGTCCTCTTACTCCACTATTTTCAGGTCACAATTGCTTCATTCCATCATATTGCGGTTGGGTGAAATTGATTACCTCTTGCACGCAGAATGAATTATAATTAAAGAAATAAATGAAAAAAAAAAATCTTATCGGACCGGACTCGCAAATAACTAACCCTAACCCTGGTTTTCATCCCTTAGTCTGTCAATGCTGATCCCCCTATGATAGTGGAATTAAATTTGTATGGGGGATCTATTCTTTGATAAAGGAGATAACGGGATTTGTTAGTAAAGCCATACAAAATTTGCTTCTTCTTGGGGGGTCAGCATTTTACTGACAGACTAAGGGATAAGGGTACCCTCTCTATAAGGGTAACCCGCGACCAGGCTCCCAAAAATCCCCGCACCCTTATCGCAAGAGTCGACTGTATCCCTCTCATCAAATAATGCCTCAATTGCAGGCCGGGCAGCACCGCCGGATGAAGGGACACTATACAGGGTCTCCCGTTCTCAGCTGTCCCTGGAACTCCTAACGCTCCAAGACATCGTTTCTTGGATTCATTTCCAGGGTTTCGCCGCCTATACCCTGCCTGGCTGGTGCGGGTCTGCGTTGTAGTCTTAAACTGCCTTTTCTATCTTGATACCCCCCCTGATCTCCTCTCTCGGCCTCCGGGTACAGAAACACCCCGTCTTGCGCCTTTTCTTGTGAGTTAAGTTCCTAACATGAGGTACCTAACCCGAGGATACGGGGTTTGATGATTCAAGAATGCTGGGCTTAGCATCTCAATCGGGAGCATGAGTGGGACGATGTGCGAGGTTCAGTCGCACTCTCTCAGGTTCAATCCGGAACCAATTGTGTTCATCCCTTTCTTAGGGATACATTTGTATATAAGCCTCGGGTGAATGATAACGTATTAAAAGAATATCTAGAAACTCAGATTCATTTCCCTATACAAAGCGAGATCTCTTTTCTCAAATACCATCCATATAATAAACACATTTTCGACTCATTCCAAGTCCAAAAATTCTCCGTGAGTATGAGATGGTAGAGTACAGAACCCGCAGACCAGAGCAAGGACACTCAGGGGCAGGCAGCTTGCTGAAACCTCCGCCAACCTGGCTAACCCTAACTGCCTTGATTACAAAGAAGTACAAGACTAATACTCTCCGAACTTGCCCTCGTTACTGTAATGACCTAAATGTAACCCTAACCCTGATTCGGTCTGAGGTGCTATCGGATACATCAACTTAGGAAGCTGCAGTTAGATGCAAATTGAGTCTCATCGTGTAATTGCAGCCTATTTCTCAGGAGTTGGACGCACAGCTATGGCCGACGAATGTGCGCTCCGCAAATACCAACTCACTGTAGGATGGCGAGTAGGCAAATATGTTCATATATACAGCTAGATATCCCCCCTCCACTATCCCACCAATACAGTACTACTCCACCACAGGCCGGTATCTGCTGATAGTCGGAAACTAGTATTACGGCGTAACTCACCTGAACCGACATAGTCACCGCCGCCTACGCCGCGGGGAGATACCACCGGTCTAGCGCGGCGCAGACAAACCACTAGCGAGGTGACGCAATGGGACGCGGACACCCGAAGGACCCTCTGCGGTCACGCTATCTAAGGCAGGAGGCGGTGGGGCACGAATACCAGAAGCGTCACTTCTTATCGCACGGAGTCTGGGGTTACTCGCTACCTCTCCCGGCCCATGGATATCTTCATCCCCAGCGCCAAACTGCAGGAGCAGGTTCACCATCTCCCTGTTAATGACGCGACCACATCTCGCCAACATGACTGCTACCCTCCTTGGATGATACTCAAAGCTCCGATCCACATCTGCACCCGCCTCCAGAAGCATCCTTGCAACGCCCACATGCCCGCCATGCACCGCGATCAACAGGGGCGTCGAGTCGAAGCTCCTGATGTTGGGGCTAGCCCCATGGGCCAGCAGCACGCGTACCGTGTCCGTGAGGCCGTCCCGGGCGGACTCATAGAGGAGGGGGTAGCCGTATACCCCTAGGCTCTGCGGGACGGGGGTCCGGAGAGGCAAGGCGCGCTGGAGGGGGACGGGGCTGTTCTTTCGGGCGGCCCACAGTAGAACGCCGGGGGCGGAGGCGACAAAGCGGAGGTCAAGGGCGTGAGCGAGGAGGGTATGGAGGAGGTGGCAGGTACGGCTGAGGACAGCAAGGTCTGCATTCGGGAGGCATTTGGCGATCAAAAGGATGAGCTTGGTGGGGCACGAGATGATCTAGTGGGGCGAGGGCGTGGGTGGATGATTACGCTGTCTATGTCAGAATCTGATAAGACATTTTTATATCAGAATCTGATCACTCATCTCAGCATTCGGCTTTGGAGATCCTGCATACCGCGGCGATAACTAGTGCCCCACCAAACATACATGTGCAAGAATACTCACAGAAGTAAGAAACACGGCCATCATCCGGTTATAAACTCAGGTCCAGTTGAGCGGAGTAAGATACTGTGGCAGGGTTAGGGTTATCAAGCAATAACATGAAACAAGTGCGTTCCTCCCCCCTGGCACACTTGTAGACAAAAGACACACCCATATTTTTGGCTGATGCCATCCGAGTATCATGCAGCTACTTGTATAAACAACAGTTTCCAACAGCTTGAGTATTTTGCCCTGTTTTAAACCTGTCTCCAGTATCACACGGGACCCTGGCGACAACAGCCTGTGGTGGGCGAAAGCAGGGGTAAAAGAGGTGGGGGTAAGGGCTCGGCAGGAGGTTATTTAACGTTACTTAGGTAAATCGGACACAAATTACGATGCGCACGGGTCTTGGTGCCAAGAGAGGTGGGCGGGCACGAGATGGGGCTTTGCGGGGGAGGAAAAATCGGTTGTACCAGACTCAGGCTCCAGCCGGCAGTAGGAGAGACAGTATGCGCGCAGCGTGTATTGAAGCAAGAAAGCATGAATAAGGACATCATGTATACGGAGCAGAACAAATAGTATGTACATATATTTCGGGGGTGAAGGAGAGGTCCCCCGCCTTGCAAAGTCATATATATGCCCCGCAATTGACGCCCATCTACAATGAGAGCGACCAGCTCATGAACAACCATCAATGAAATCCCTGAGCCACCACCATCCGCTGACCGCCCAGGGAGAGCACCCCCACCCGAAAATGAATATAACATAGGAGAGGATAGTTGTGCGGGAAAAAAAGGCTTGACCCTTAAGGTAATGAAGAACGGTTGGGGTACAGCGGTAGGTAAAAGGTCATCATATGTACGTATATATACAAAGGAAACGGAAACAGAGAGAAAGAAATTTGAGGCGATGCTGTGTCGACTGCGCGCCCCTGGCCCTGGGGGGGCTCGCATCTGGATGCACACCTGATCTGCCTCTCGTACCGACTTGTATTGCTGCAAACACTGGATATTTCTTATACCTGGGCTACCCACCACGGGTCGAGTCATGTTTCATGATCTTCGATGTCACGATCATTGGGATGATGTCCTGTGCCTAGCGATTATAAAATACTAATTACCTACCAGAAACAGTAGAGGTCTATCGCCTGTAGGAATAATCAATTTCATGGTTCTTTCTCTCCCGGGTACATATGTGTGAGCTCACCCATAGGTCGACCTGGGGTACCAGAGTGCAGAACTTGAGGACGTAGTTAGTCAAAATGTTTCATATCCATCATCATCACAAGTTCCGGATAGTATAATTCTGCCCGCTTCAGGGAGGCAACCCAGCCATCGCCGGGAATTCAGTAATTGTCCATGTTTATCTATAGCTACCTTCTAAGTAATAGTTACCTACTCGGCCGGCGTTAGAGTGGCCAAGTAACCGACGTCAGGGCGCTTAACTTCTACCTATGCCCGATGGGACAGGTTAAATAGGGGTAAATAAACATAGATAATTGAAGCCTGTTCACCCATCACAAGACATTTATACCTAGCCCGCAGCATGTGATGATTACAAAGAAAGAAAAGAAAAAAAAGGGCACCCAGCCCCATGATTCATGAATTCATTAATAAATTAAAACAAAAAAAATGAAAGGTCCCACGGGTCATGAGTGATCACTCGCTCCCAGTCATGAACGCTCACTCGGATTCCTGCCCTCCCCTGCACTCGACCAGGTACTGGCTGTAGTGCAAGACCCTACCACTTAGACAGTACTCCGCCACGGACATTATTTGTTTCTCCGTCGGGGAGAGAATTCCAGAGTGGTCAACTTGTGCTTTTCCGGAGGCCTAGGGGCGGCGGGCGGCGGCCCGGGCATAGCAACCATTCCACATAGGGCAGAGATCAATAACGAAGTTCTGCTCGATTTCTACAGGATGGTAATTTAGGCTCCTATTCGTGATCGTTCCACGGTGGTGTCATCTCAATATATCGACAGACACCAGTTAGGGTTAGGGTTGGTTGGTTGATTAATTTAGTTCCGATATATTTTATATTTGGACCCGGAAAGACGCGAGGACGTAGGCAAAAAGAACAAAAGAAAAACGGTGGTTACATCTACCCCACAATAATCTTCGGCCATATGCAAGCCTATCTGCGTGAAACTTCCTGTCTATTTCATAGAAAAAAATGACCTCATCAAACCAGAAACAGCCTCTCCTTCATGAAGAACTACACATCTCCTGACCCTCTCCCCTCCGAGTTTACAGGTTATTTTAATCCCACAATTCCACCGCGGTTTATATACCGCCGCAACATGCATTCAGTCCACGCCGACAGTTACGCCTTATCGCCCCCAATATGCCGCCCCCTTGATCAAGTGCTCGTGGATTTAATAACTCCATGCCGGAGTCTACGGTCCGCACAGATGCATTCAGACTGTCCACATCAGAAATAGATGGGCTGAGAGCTGCCTCATTGTTCGTGATGGATGCTCCTGTAGGTTGGGGCATTTCCTGATGATCTACACTCTGTAAATTGTCCTGCTCTTGTTTAATACCAGAACCCAAAGAGGAGTGCATTCGTTCCGGGCATTGCGCGCCACGCGTTATCCAGTCGTGATCCAGAGCCTCAGCTGCTGTCATTCTGTCCCTGGGTTCGGCCCTCAGTAAACATTCAATGAAGGCCTGGAGGGTAGCGATAGACGGGCACCCGGAAGACCGTAACACGTGCATCGGGAGGCCCTTTTGGCCTTTGCAAAAATCTTCTAAGAACATTAGATTGGGTGATCGGCGCCAGTTTTGCGGAAGGTCCAGTTCGGGTTGACCGCCATGTAATATCCCAGTCATCAATGTCGAGACCGGACGACATTGAAATGCGGCGGTGTCTAGGCCTTGAGGACGTTGTGCGAACGGTATCTGACCTGTGAAAATCTCAAACACGATACAGCCCAACGCCCACATGTCACTAGCCCCGGCAGTCCTGTTTATATTGCATCTAGCCTCCTGTGATGATGGAAGGAGGTTAAGTGTTTCTGGGGCCGCGTAGGCCCATGTTCCCATGGCCCTACGTGTTTCCCCTTCACCCGTAAAGGTTGAAACCCCAAAGTCGGCGAGTTTGAGACGGACTGGGCGAAGGGAAGTAAGTAGGACATTCTAGGAGACCCATCGTTAGCCGATGCTACCCCTCAAAGGTTGCTTTGGATGCTACTACCTCTGGCTTGATGTCCCCATGGCAGATTCCATTGGCGTGTAGGATGGTGAGTCCCAGTAAAAGCTGTGCTGTAATCGGCGTACACTGGGCTCGGGCATCATGTTCATTCTGCTGCATATACCCCCCGAGATCCCCACAACAGGCAAACTCCATAGCCAGAAAGAGATCCTCTTCACCTAGATACCACCCAAATAGCTGGCCGAATAGGTCGTCGTGCTAACCCAAACCGTGAGATGATGTTTGAATCATTAAGTCAGAGTGACATACCTCACGAATAGTAACCATCACACGTAATTCACGATTGAGGTAGATTTGGTTCCTCCTACTCTCATGCTCATCGCCTACCTGCGGACGGCTGCCAGTAGGAAGTGCGAGAGAGCCCTGATCTCTACATGCAATCACCTTGACCGCCCGGACACTGCCCGCAGTTGCACACCCCTGAAGGTAAACACTTCCCTGTCCACCAGCCCCTAACAAGTCTACAGTACGCCAGATCTCTTCGAGACCATCGCGATTGTGCGAGACGTAATTATCGACAGTTTCCGACGCCATGGTATTCATCTCATAGTCACTCCAGCTGCGCGGCCCCGCCCTAGGCAAGTCCGACCCTAGAACTATCGGCGCTACAGGAACATCCGCTTCTATCCCCATGGAAAAGTGGGAAGCCTCCATCCCTTGTTCACATGCCTCCATAAGCCAAGGACTTTCCAGCGCTTTTGCCGCCGTAAGGCGATACTCTGGCGTAGAATTGAGAAGAGATTTGACAAGTTCGATCGCTTTCGTGTCGGCTTGCGCTGAATGGAGTATATCAGTGGGAAATGATATGTCTCCCCTGCAAAAACTCAGCATCTGGGCTATATCCAAGCTGCCCGGAGTTACGTCGGTTATACTTGAATTGGTGTCATTGGATACGTCTGGGTGTTCCAGGAAAGGCGTCATCGATGTTAGCAACTCATGGACCAAACAGCCCATTGACCACATATCAGCAGCTGGAGAGAAACCTCTGTCTCCCCAGCGAACAAGGCCGAGTATCTCTGGCGCTTTGTACCTTCGTGTTCCGATCCTCGTACGCAACTCGGTGTTGTCGAGAAGCTTAAGAATTCCAAAGCCGCCAATTTTCACCCTGACTGGCTTTAAGGAGACCACAAGTATATGCTGCGTGGTCAGATGGCACCTAAGAACAATTCTGAGCTGGGGATTACCTGGGGCCTGATATCTCGATGAACTATGGATAGCTCATGCAGTGCAGCAAGACCTTTAAGAACCTGCCGCGTAATATCCCTCGTGTTGTTTTTAATTTCTTGGTGTTGTATATAGTGGCTCAGATCACCGAGTTCAATAAACTCCATCGCAATATTGAGATGGAATCCCGACGAGAACCAGCCCAAAAAACGAACGAAGTGCCCTTGGCACTAAGTCAAACCCGCTGAATATTAACAAGCGTATTTTTTTTTTCGCCGAGAGATAAGCCCCTCTATTTACAGGCAAACTTACATCCCGATGATTCTGCAACCTGACCATAGCCTTGCTCAGGTTGGTGATGCCTATGCCTCTCCCAATTGCAGAACTCCTCACAACCCTATACCGCCCCTTCGAATTCCTTTCGAGGAATGCGGCTCCAAATCCCCCACTACCGAGACGGCGCACTTTAGCCCACCGCTCTTCTACAGCCACTCCATTCTCGTAGGTGATATGTATAACATCACCAGCGCCCGGGTTGTGAAAGCTTGTACTGAGTTCGTAACGATCGATGATGGCACGGATATCCTCAGCCATGTTGATAGTTGTTGGTGTACGTCGTTGAGAGGGTGATCAGTTTGGTTTTACGGCAATATCTACATACCTTCTGGCTTTATTCCTACCCCGCACACTTGTATAGCCCGGATTGGCTAGTCGGAAGGGCCAATCATCATAGCGTGTCGAAAATTGGATGTATTAGAGCATGGGCACAAGAGCAACGCGTGCCCGAGCACCCACACATATCCTTGGAGCGTCGCGGGCCTCAGCCTACAGTACTCTGGAGCGTCACGGTACAGTCGCTCATGCCGGTGGGTGTGTCGGTGTTCCCTGATCCCCCCAATAACCGAACCCCAGAGATACATGTATGCAGGCACACCACACCTTAAAATCCTAAGCGAGCACCACTGCCTGGAACTGGCCACTCCGAGATTCTGTGGCCGCACCCTTATAACCAAAGCCTATAGCTACCTACCCGCGACAGGTAACAAGTATCCGGGAGTGCAGCTGCACTAGATTAGTGTATTTCCCCTTTAATCCAATGAGAATTGCATCTCAAGACTTGCATATTCGGGTGCCTCTTACCTGCCGCGAGCACCTACGAAGCACCCACACCACTTTACCCCGGCTAAGGGTTCCAAATTGATTGGGTTTTGTGTTTTTTTCCTCGGCGGGGGTTGTGGGGTAGTGCGGTTGGTGCGGCGCGTAATAAGCGCCTTAGATTCCAGCCACTTTACGTCTAAAAACTAAATCTTGGCTTTATGGGCAGCAGCACCACCACTACTAACCACATTTCCACTCTTCCATCCGTCACCTTGAAATTCTCTTTCATACCCTTCCCCCGCTAGGCTCGTACCCAGTCCCGACCCCCGGAGGGGCTGGAGCACCACCGCTCCGACCCTTGGCGGGATGCCTTCGCGGCTGCAGTCGGGGTCGGAGCTCGAGGAGTGTCGGGAGGCTGTCGGAGCGCTGAGTTTACATACAAGATATATATATTTTTTTGGCTCCCGGCGGAGGTCTCCTGGCCTTTTTTTTTTCCTTTTTTTCCCCCCCTTTTTTCTCCTTCCTCCCCGGGCTTATGGTCAAGGGAGCGTGCCACTCACTGACTATCCATAGAATCCTTGGTCAGCACACCACATTTCGCAATCCTGAACCGCATATTGTGGTCGTTCGCCCCGGACTCGCATACCCAGTATACGTAGCGAAGCGGCTTCAGCCCAGTCACGACACATCAGGACACCATCGTCGGCAAGTATTATCAGTTAGTATGTGAGGGTTGAGAAGCGAGAAGCGAGCCCGGGATCGACATGAGGATTGAGGATTGATGATTGAGTACCAACACTTGACACAAGGCATGAGTTAGCATTCGGGGGTCGAGAAGCGGGAAATGAGAACTGAGAGGAACGGACTTGGACCAATCGATTTTTGTACTTTCATAAGTTTACTTTTCGTTGTCTATATGTATATAAGGTACCTCTCCTACTCTTGCTACCTTGCACGTAGAAGAAACGATAGCTTCAAGCTATTGGCTAATAGCTTTAAATAAAAATATAATTCTAAAGTCTGTTCCCACCACGACAATTTAATAGCCCGATAAACGAATCATGTAAATGTGTAAGAATTCTGGTGGGAGAGGCAATTTATTTTGCATGTGCAAATGAATCAGTAAATGTGTAATTAGGGAAATTGGCCGACTTTACATACACACCCCCCATCAATAATAAACCCTAGCCCTGAAAAGTAAAAGGATTTTTAAAAATCTGCTGCATCAGGGACTGGACCTGTATTATTTGACATTTAGAGATTGTCTATAACCATCATACTATTATTTTGATACAAATTGATTAACTCTAGACATATTTTTGGGAAAAGATGTCACTTTTTTACGACTTTACAAACGGCTTTACAGGTAAGGTCATTGACAAAAGTGTAGGTAAAACCATCTGTTGACATATTTAAATCAGACATTGCATGTGAATGCATCATTTAGTAATTTTGTTCATTTACCGACCTCTATTGTATGGGAAAAGGCAAAAAGCACACATTTATCGGGCTATTAGAGACATCTAAAACAACAACATAAGATCCACACACATCCCTTAAGTTTGGTAGCAAATAGGGTTTAAATATAATCTCCAACTAAAAAATATATACTGTTATCCCTACCGCAGCACTTCCGCATATGCATTTGCTTGGGTGCCGTAATTTTGTAGTATTTTCATAAGCAATAGTGTTGCAAAATCCTATATTTTCGTTTACGCTTGTAGGAATAAACCCCTGTCCTGGTTTTACTTAAAAATTTCAACCGGCCTTTTTCCCAGCTGGAGAGCTGGAAACCAAAAACTCCTTCATCTTCAGATTTTCTGTGCCCCCCTCGCTAGCGACTAACCCCGTTCGGGCGAGTCTTGGAGCACCCCTACCCCGCCCCGCCCCCGATCCGGCGCCCAAATTAATCCAGCATGAACACGAGCTATTCCTCAACCGGAGACAGAGTTAACTAGAGGTGAGATATCCCAATCTTTATTAATTGTAGGGTGACAAAACCTCTCAAAAGTCTAATCTGAAAGGCTAGCCATAGACGGATTCAGCAGCGGATATTTTATTATGTTTTGTGTAAGTGCCAACTAGTTCCCCCGTGTGAAACTTTGGGGTTCAAAAACAGAGTCTCTAACACGTAATTCTTTTTGCCAACACCCATGGTGTATGTGGTACTTTCAAAACTTCAAGGTATGATATTTAGCATCTGGTCTACACGTTAGGCTTGGTTTAAAATTTTAGTGTGTTTGAGTTTTGTGCTGTTGATTTTACAAAAATTGACACATTCTAGGTGGTTATTTACCCTAGGGATCAGAGTTCGGGTAGGTTTACTAACCACATTGAGTGCCAAAATAGATACTTCTTGGCCTAGTGGTCCTAGGTTGTTGCTGAATCTACCTAATAATAGGGACTTTAACCTGGCCACTATGTTCTGACAACCTTCAGCTCTCTAACCATAATAATTCCTTCTGTATATCTCTTGTCACCGTCAACCTATAGTCCATCCTTGTACAAAATCACGATAAACTTTGCCGCCCTATAATTTTTACCGAAATCCGGGCAAGGGGCTATCATTATTGGAGTGCGGACTCCTACACGAGGAAACAAAACTACAATCAACCACCTCCGGTAATTCTTTTTGGTACGGGCAAGAATGATTGAATTTATAACGCTAAGAGATAGAGGCACGCCGCTACCTAAAACCCTAACTATGTTATATATATAACAGACTCAGTCTATTATATATCTTCCTCTACTAAATCAAAAATAAAGCGCAAACCACAGGTTTCTTCATGCATGGCTCGCCACTCTTTCTTTATGTCCAATCCACATCTTTCCTGCCCCTTCGACTTCAACTGCCCATGTGCGAGCACTATTGCAGCGATATTGAAAATGTGTCAATAGATGCTGCGCCGTTCTCATTCTACAAAAAAAAGCCAGATCCAAAAGCTCTTCCCCGAAACCTTCCCCCTGGCAAGGTCTCTATCACTTGATTCCTTACCTTCGCATTTACAAAAGTAGAAAATGCCTCTAGTCGCCACTTCAAACCAGCTCTAGTGCTTCACAACCTGCAACGGCTAACAAGAAGGCCAAAAATGAAAACGGATTAAAAAACAAGCCAAGAACATTTGCGTGCTCAGCTGAGAGACGAGGAAGACAAAAGGCGCTTATTCCTCCCTATTGATTCTTCCAACCTTTTTTCACGCACCGATTCCCGCCAGCCTGAACTTTCAGAATTTCCCAATTAAAACTACATGTCATTATCAGGTCACACGGGATCCTGTGATGGTTGATTCGCTGAAGCCAAACATCCACTTACCAGTTCTGCATGCACGCCCAGATATCTGAAAATCAGGGAAATCAAGCCCTGCGGGAATCGGCACTCCAGCTCCATTTTCCGGCGGCCGGGTTTTTTCATTAGTCAGTCAATACTTGGTTGCCGGGGTTCGGCGGACAGTGGCCGAAACCACTCCCGGGGTTACTCACACAGGTTCGCCCAAAGATCCTGTGCGATATTTTTTGTTCAAGACCTCGTATTTTCTTCTAGATCCTTATATGCTGGGCTCTACAGACTATCAAAATGAATCGGGAATTGTATCGTGCGAGTAAATGGAGCAAATGTGACATACAATAAGGCATCAAATAACTATGGGGAAACGAATCAGTAAATGAATCTTAAGTTCATTTTGTTACTTAAGTTTACACATTTCCCATCTAAATTCTTAAAAAAGAAAAATGTTGATCTTGATGAGAATTGAACTCTTACAATCTTGAATCTTTAGCCTAGATCTTATCACTTCCGCCAATACTTCAGATAATAACACTTAAGAGAAAGTAGTAAGAAAGGATTATTAATTGATAATGGATCAGTTAATGAATCAAGTAAGGGAATCAAGTAAATGGATCAAGTAAATGAATCAAAATTTTTATTACAATTAACATCCCCCGAAAACGAATCATTTGATTCATTTCCCAAAACCGCCTCAATGGGAAACGAATCACTTGATTCGTTTCCAGAGCTGGTAGTGGGGATTCCCTGAGCGTATATAGAGTATATAAATCACGAACTCGCATACCTCTTTACAATCACTAGTAACGTACGACACACCTCGTGCTTTAATTCTCGCTACTCGGAATTGCTCTACCAGAATTGAATTACCGCTCACTTAACATTTTACTAATCTTTCCACAGTCCACATCATACCAGATCGCCATTGTGCGGCGGCATTTCAGTTCCAGCACCACGAGTACTCGGACAACAAACTAGACTATAGAATGGAATCCAGCGAAGATATATCAGAAGGTGTTTTATGCATCTCTCGCGCGGGCGGCCCCCGTCTTTTTGCCCCTCGCCCTATGCTTCTCACTCAGAAGATACCCAGCCAACCATCCCCGGCATCGCCGTATCCGCTCTGCGGTTGTGCCAGGGAGAGGATATTGCCTCTCGAGTTCTTCCTGTAACTCTTCCTCCGCCTTCGCTCGGTCTTCAGGCGGGATCTCAGTCCACCTGAGCTCCGTAGTGGTCCATTCAGGCCTACTCTTCCAAACCGCATTTATACCTGCCGAGGTTTAGAGTTAGCACGACATCGGTCATCACCTCCCGCACGATTACCATATAAGAGATGAAGGGTATTGAGAACTTACGATCGTGAATAGGTGCTCTATGGGCTATTATTTTGAGCCCAAGCAGTTCATACACCCGCGTGACCTGTTTCCCCCCGTACGGGGGTTTTGGAAGAGGAGGGTAAGCGCCAGCCGCCCCCTCCGATACAGCGTCCTGGGTTTCTGTGGCTACGGCCGGGGTTTCAGAGGCAACATTCGGGGTTTCAGAGCCGGGGCTGTTCGACTCTGGTGGTGGTGGGTCGGACATAGTTCACCTCAACGTATTGCAGTGAAGGGCTCCTGGAATGCGTGTGGTAAAGTTGGCACAGCGAGGAAATGTAGCTTATAGAAGCCGAAATGGGGAGGAGGGAGGGGATAGACGGGTTTCCGTCGTTGGCACCCACCCTCCTTATGTACTCTCCTCGAATCGCAGCCCCCGAGTTTCGGGTTTCATAGCCCAGAATATGTGTCCTATGCGCTGGATGCGCTACCCGGCACCCCCGACCCGCACGTCGTAGCGCAGGCGGGTCACTAATGGATCATATAAAGTAATTAGCCGAAGTACTTCCGGTTACGACACGGTCGATAGACTGTATATACATATATATATATATATACTTACCATATACCTACAACTTCGGGGAGTTTGGGTCATCAGTAGGTAGCCCCTTTGCGCGCCTTATTTCTTGGCCATCTATTACAAGATCTTCGGTATCAAAAAATCAAAACAAAAATAAAAAAAATGCTTTGCTACTGATTAGCGTTCCTTAGTTAGAGTACCCTCTGTTGGGGGAGAGAGGAAATATTTAACCCCTAAGAGTAAAAATTTGTTTTAGCATCATCTTCGTTGCTGAATTCTTGACATTTCAGAGGGAGACACATTTATTTCTGGATCTTGTTATGCAGCCATCGGTGTCGAAAAGTAGCTTAGTTTGGTGATTTTACAATTGCAAAGGTTAGGAAGTGGGGGTCAAATGTGGGGTCAAACGTTGTAGGATGAGTACGTAAAAGGGGGTTTTGTATTTGAGATAGATGGATAGAGGTTTCACTGTTTTACTAGCTCCTAGAACTCAGTGTGCTCTAGAACCAATGATGATGATTGATAGGAAACAGAGCCCGCCTATGCTCCCCGCCAAGAACACCACGTGATTCGATAGCCGCCAAGGCGCGCTAACCTTTAGCCGCGTGCCTTACAAAAGTTGGTTGCCTGATCCAGCGCTCCACAGCAGGATATTTTTAACAAGCCGCTTACCGAAGCGCCTTGGCGTTGCAGTATCGGAATTGGCCGGGGGCGGTATTAATAATTACGCTGCGCTGCGCGTTTAGGTAAGGTCCCTACCGAAAGATTCTCATGGAAGGGGCACAACACAATTGATCATAAAGATGGTCACAGGTAATATCTTTGCAAATTTTGGATCGGTTGAAGCAGTGGTTAAGGTGTAATAGGATATCGTCGTAGGGGGCCTCTTACTAGCTTATGGGTTCACCACGGGTTAACTATGGCTCAATTTATTATATATAGGGGGTGGGCGTGTTGAGTGGCAAATGATTTTGTAGGGAAAACCTCAAGTCAAAAAAGAAGATTACAAATATCTAAATAAAAGAAACTTTAGGGAGCCTCTATTTTGGATGCTTATCCTTGATCTGTTTCCCCAATTTTGGTGATTGTATAAAGCAGCATGACAATTCAAGTACTTCTAGTCAGGGTTAATATAGAAATGTCAGGGTAGTAAAGGTATAGAGCAGAGCTATTTTACCTATATCGGAGGTCTCCTCAATATAGGTTTGTGGTTGTTAATGGAATCAAAGTTTGGGTGTTGCTATGGGTGTTGTGGTAAGTGATCAAATTCTGATAAGTGACTATTGCGGTAGATATGTACGCGTATTTGGCTTCTAGACATACATATTTATTTCTTTATTTATACTTCATCCCACGCATGCAACCGGAAGGTTAACCCCTTCTCTCTCACCAGGGCAGAGTACCTACATCCCCGCAACCACCATAAAGGAATAAAGAAATAAAATGATTTATTGTCTCCCAACACTAGCCAACCTGGCGCGCTCACTATCTCGAGCCTGATCATTCACCAGCCAAGCATCACTCCCAACATATATGAATTTCTCCCGAAAACAAATAGTACTTTTCTAGTCTATCTGATTCTGTCGCAAGCTAGTGACCTAGGATTTGAAAGATAATTGTCTCTACCAATCAGCCGGCGAGGTCTATAGTTGCATATCGATATTTTTGGTGCAACCAGTCGAGGCAAAGAAATATGGAATCCTTCTCACGGAGTAGTTAAGACGGCTCAACTTTGACCGCTTATAGCTCATCAACCACCACACAGATGTTTAATTTTATTAGAGATCTACTCAGTTTCGCCTGCTCTGTCGTCCTATCTGCTTGCATTTTTTATACCATCCTTCGTTGTTGAGTTATAAAATATTTTGGCTGGACAATGCTGCTTGTACATGTAAGTGCCTTCCCTAATCCTAGGCCCTCTTGGAAGGTAATTGCATTAGTAGGCAAGAATCGGTGTTCGTGTCAAGGAAGCAGCCATGAAGTTTCCGGAGCCCCCCCCCCCCCTAATGGCAACGGAATTCTCTCAACCAGAGTACCATAACAGGAGTAAACCTTTACCGAGTATATTACACGCTTCTTTCGAGCTAAGGGTTAGTTTTTGCCAATGAGAATTCAAGTCGACACACCTACCCTCTATCGAGAGTTGGGCTATATGTAGGTACACCCGCAGGAAAAAAGTGAGGAAACAGCAACAAGCGTAACAACGGGTGCCTCCAACTTGACATCCCCGGACCTGCAATACAACCCCACGTATCCCATAGCCATGCCTTTTGACAAGTCCGCAAAGCGGATAGAGGCTACTCCAAATGAAAGGTAAAGGTTACTGAAGCCCAAGCTAGGGACGAGTAGGAAAGGCCGGATTGGGGGAAATGTGTATAAAATCATTGACAGCATGCCAAAGAGAATTGCAGGGGCTAGTGAGATTATAAAAAGTGGTGAGTACAGTTCAGAGGCTATAGTATCTATTCCGTATTTTGATGTTTAGTTATATTACTTCTTTTCATTTTTATTTCCAATTTTGCATTGGGGTTCAGGCGGGTTGCACCCGCTGTTTCTTCACTTTTTTCCTGCGGGTGTACCCAGGGGTGCCGGAAAGTGATGCAACGGCTTCTTGGGTGAGGTCTGCGTAACGTACTGCTTAGCAACCAACATCACAGTGCAAACGCCACGGCCACAACTCAATATGCTTGAAAAGGGATCGATTAGCATCAGCAAGACTTCATTTGTCTCCTGATGTCTCCTGAGCCTCAGGAGACTCTCAGGAGACCCGGGAGACTGTTGGGAGACTGCATACACAAGTAGTAGTTTGCTGATGAGTGAAGGCAAGGAAAGGGAAGAGAGAGAGGAAACTACGAGAGAGGAAACTACGAGAGATGACAGAATCCGGATTGCAGTACTCCATGAGATCGCTGGATTCAGTTTTCAGAAGATAGTCGATAAACTTAAACTTGACATCAACAAGTCAACCTGTCAACGCATCTACAAACGAATCAAAGAAACAGGTACACCAAGTAATGGGGCACGTACTGGACGTCCCACTTTCTTTGATGACAATAAGCGAGTACAGTTAGACAACTTCATCACACAAGATAAACGAACTCGACGATTACCTTGGATAGATGTCCGGAACGAAATGAATATCGGTTGTTCAGTCAAGACCCTACGTCAAGAAGCTCATCGGCTTGGGTTTCATAAGAGGCGACCTCGAAAGAAACCCGGTTTACGAATAAGTTCACGTCCAAAACGCCTCAAATGGGCTAGAGAACACCTATCCTGGACAAATGAGGATTGGTCATGCCTCATATGGACAGATGAATCAGTTTTTTCAACAGCGGGATTTGGTCAGCATCCTCCAGTAACGCGGAAAGATGGAGAGACAGAAGCTTATAATGAAGATTGCATTGATCGGACTTGGAGATCAGGGCGTCAAAGTGTCATGGTATGGGGGGCATTTTGTGGCGAAGAAAAGTCAAAACTTCATTTTGTTCCAACGAATACTTCAGTCAACTCCACTTCTTATACTCTTTCAGTTTTAGACCCTATTCTTATTCCTTTCTGGCATGAAATGTGTGAAAAAAAAGGCTGGAGTGCTACCGTTGAGGATAATGCTCCGGGTCACTATCACGGTTCAGCCCCCTACACCCCCACTGCCGCCTAGATGTCTTCGGAACAGGGTTGTTGGATAGTATCGGTGGATGTCGGAAGCAAGAGAATGGAATAGGAAGGAATTCGGGTAATGGAATGTAAGCGCTAGGAAGGATGGGGTGATGGATGCATTGAATGGTGTTATTAGGAATAGCGTGAGTGATACCGGATAGTATGTGTTTCGATGAGATTCTATGGTATGAGTCAGCGGTGAGGGGAAATTACTGTATATATAGAGTGATGTTTTCCTATGTTTTCGCCTCTCTAGGCAACGTCTTCTTTCTGTTAGCAATCTATTACTTTGGTTTCTAAACCTTCTGTCTTTGATTATTCCTGAACCCGAACCCGAACCCGAACCCGAATCCGAACCTGAACCTGAACCTGAACCTGAACTTGAACCCGAACCCGTCCTCGCTTCCCTGATCATGACCCTATATCCGCTCCGGTGTATCCCGAGCCGACCCTGCCCGTCCTGAATACTTCTCAGCCTGAACTCCCGACCCCCGCCCGTTAGAGTCACAAAGGGTTTGCAAAGAGGTAAATATTAAATTTAAATTTGAATAATTTTACTAGTACTAATTTTTATATATAGGTGTCAGTTAATCAATCAAGTAGATAGTATTGATTGGCCCCCGCAATCTCCTGATCTGAATTTAATTGAAAACTTTTGGAACGATATGAATGAATATATAGGAAGGAAATATGGTAGGGTTACTACTCTGCCTCGCCTTAAAGAGGTTTTGCAGGAGGCATGAGATGACATTGGGAGAGAAAGAATGAGATCACTTATTGAAAGTATGCCTAGGAGATTATTGGCTGTAATAGAAGCAGAGGGAGGAAATACAAAATATTAGTTTTGTTGCATCGTGAGGTTGCGCGCATCGTTGCATCACTTTCCGGCACCCCTGGGTACATACAAGACCTAACCCCTACACAAACCACCTAAAGAAGGCAACAAGAAATACACTCGAAGCACCAGAGGGAGACCCCCTACCCTGGTCTTGGCCCAGGGGGAGAAAGAAAAAGAGACTTAGCCAGGCCTAGCCTGGCACCATAAACCAATTCGAGCGTGGAGGAAACCGCCAAGGGGGGAGAGGAGATAACAGGGAGCGAAGAGTCTAAGAACGAGGAGTAAGGAAACTTGGATGTGGCGGCCGCAAGCGTGCAACGTCCGAAGCGAAACGAAAGGCCATCCGGGAGTGGTGGAGATATCTTGAAAGGAGGTAGATGGGGAAGGAGAAGTCTCTGGGGAAGATCGTATGGAGGGGGTTGGTCTGATTTGGGGGGGCCGGTCCTGATGTGGGCGACTCGGTCGGTGAGGGAAGAGATGAGAGCCAGAGTTGTTCGAGAGCAGGAATGTGGGATCCCCAGGCGCTAGAGCGGGCAGATGGCACACCCGAAGCCCCCGCCCCCTCCCCCACGCCGGGGCAGAGTGAAGCGGGGTCGGGTACATCCATAAGGGATGGGCGACTAAGCAGTCTTATGTGCGCGGGTCTCGATGAACCTGTCCAAAGCGGGATGACCGAGGGGTCAAAGGAAGTAGCAATGGATACGTTGCCGGAAGGGGGACAATGGCCATGGGGTCTTCTGGGTCGCGGGAAATACCGGAACAATTTGTAGCAATGGGGAGCCTAGTGGCGCCTTTGTGGGATGAGGGTTTGGCATTCCTATTAGGAGGTCGCTATGACGACTGCACCTGAGCGGCGAAACAGAAGATAAGGGATGGCTGCGGCTTGATTGAAGACTGGTGAGCCTTTCAGGACTCTGCTGCGTAGCGCGGGCGTAGAGATGACGTACAACGAGAGGGGAGATGCTTTAGCTTGTAGTATTAGTAGGGGAGTGGATCAAGAACAGTTGGTGACCCATCAAAGAATGGAGTGCCACCACGCAGTTTCCACACGCCGGAGGGCTTGACAGTAGGATGAAGACCGACGCGCCATAAGTGGGGATGGAGAGAGTCGCCGTAATTTTGAAGTGTCTGTAGTTAAGGGGGGGGGGGGCCTTGCCTGCGGACACGAAACGGCGGAGGAGGGCAAACGACGATCCAGCGCGGCTGCAGCGAGGGAAGGTGCCATGTGACGGCGCGCATCGACGTCTAATCTCGTGTTTGGGGTGAACAGTTTCGAAACTAGAGACATGAGGGAGCAGATTGGAGCTCTGTCCCTCGGTGCGCGCCAGTGGATGAGCTCGAGGTCGTTTTGGGTATGGGGGTGTATGTTCCTTGGGTTGCCTGCAGCGTTCGCGTTCTGGGGGTCTGTTGAAGAAGGTTGATGTTTGCGTCGTGTGAAGAGGTCGATATATTATGGTGATGCCCGGCTTGCGGTCGGAGTGAGGGGGGGCGATGTAGACGCAGATTCACAGCGAGGCTCGGCTTGAGATTGCCAAGGTTTGCAAACCGGGTTGCCAAGGGTTTTATCCTGGCTGCTTGGCGTATGCGACCGCGGCCCGCCCGCGGCCCGACCCGCAGACACCCACAGAATTGGTTGAGACCCGTTACCCCTAACCCTGGGAGGCAGCCGGACACCACACCAAAGTTTATACAACGGGGACTCTACAGCATACTACAAGGTCTGGGGAGCAGGACTTGGTGAATTGAATTGTACGATATGTAACTGGTGGTAGTGCGAGTTGAGGACAGCTAGTTAGAAATGAGTTGGGGTGGGGGTGGTGAAGGGAGATGGAGGTTTTTTTTTTTTTATTCAGTTGTGTTTATTTTAAAGCACAAAACATTGCTTGCAGTAGACACTATGGCACAAAAACCTCAGGGGGATGGAGGTAAGGTATTGTAATTATATCATGGGATGGGCAGCTCATCGTACCCGCGTGAGGTGGTTGCTAGAAGCAGTACGTACCAAGCCAATGTTGCCGATAGCCTGTTCGCTAAGCTCTGCCGCTGCTCCCTACAGCCTATTACTGTTCCCTGAACTGAAAAGGGGGGCGATATCATTTTGCCATTAGATCAATCAACTCGCGACTGCGTAATAGGGAACAGCGACAGAGTCCAGGGAACAGCTACAGTATTTAAAGTATTGGAACAGCGGGGGATTAACCTGCTCAGATTGATGTGCCGTGCTTAGTCAAGGATGTGGCGCTAACCGCTGTGTCTAATATTTAGTTCTTGGCAACTACCCTGCCATTAATCTCTGCCACCCATCAACCGACCAATCAAAGCACGTTGACATTGTCTCACACACGTCCCACTATTTTACTCTCTATAGGGCACTGTAGTACTATTAGACATGGTTGCATCAATCACTCTCGGCACTCGGGGTACATCATGGGCGTTGATTATGGGTCGGTGATGGAGCGCCGTGTGTGCGTTAGGCCAAGGAGGTCAATCAACATGCAGTGAACACGATTGACGTACACACACCACACCGCCCTTGGCTTCATCCCCCCATAGGTGCATCCCCATCCTACCTCAACCCCTACTCCCACCGCAATTCCCCCCACAGCGCTTCGTCGATGAGAAACCTAACAACGCACTCCGAGGCTTCCCCCGCATTCCAAAAACATACACTCCTAATGCCATAGCTCCCGAAGCAGAGCTCTTAGCGCAAGGAACGTCGAAGCTGATGCGTGGTTAAATATGCCCTTCGCGGTTGATGTGGAGGGGAATGATGCACCGATCTCCGCACTCGGATATCCCCCCCCCCCGGCCACGGTATATCCCCCGGAGACCACAGTGATTCCTGCGTTATCTGTGGGAATAGCGGTAACTATAAGGTCGGAACACCGCCCAAGGTTATAATCACACCTATACCGGAACACATGGCTAACCAGGGTAGGTATTGAGCGACGGAGTCTAGACGCCCCTCATCCGCCCCCACAGCTCGTATCTCGGCATTCAACGGTAGGGTTATGAAGAGTGTATCATGAATTAAACAAAAAAAAAAAAAAAAATAGCAACTACACAAGCCCTAACCCACTCAAGTATCAATCCATCAAGTCCCTAACCCACACCTTGGCATCACGAGTGATGTCGTGTGATGGAGCGCTGGCAAATCAAGGCTCTCCTTTATGAACTGCTCACTTATAGAAGCACCCCTTCTTCTAGTGACTGTGGCCTCAGATAAGTAGGGAAACAAGTCAACCACAAAGGCTCACTCGGCGAGTGATATATGGTGACGCCTAGAGCATCTGGTCGATCGTTGAATTTCACGAGAACCCCCATCTCAGTGTGCTTTTCTCCAGGTAACCCGTGTTATAACCAGGACACGCCCCTGCCAGTTGCACCCGGCCACACCCACACTCGCCCGGCGGATCCGTCCGCAAAGTATTCAACCCACGCGGGCCCCATTACCCCCTTACCCCCTAGCCCGCCCAGCCGAGCTCAATCCTCATCCTACTCCTCCACTCTAGCACCAAAAACGACAAATAAGAAAAACCAAAAAATAAATCACTCGAGCAGCCGACCCCTCACACCAATCATCCTCATCAAACCTACCAATCACGAAAACCCTCCTCAGCATCGGTAGAGCCCACGGCGCCCGGCGCGACAGAGTATGTTGAGGCTGGGTGTTTCTTCGTAGTAAGTTGATGTCGAGTCGTCCGGAGCCTAAGGTACGGGATCAACGATTTATTTTTTCAATTCCAACGTGGTACCTGCTACCTAGTACACTGAGAGGAATGGAGAAATGTCGTGAATCCAGTCCTGAGGGATTTGGTAGGAATTAATCAATGCGCGTGCAGCTAGTGCTGCCTTGTCCATTCCGCCATCGCCCCCGCAACAGTGTTCCCTCAGTACTCTCGTCGCACCGATAAGCGAGATCGGATCAGCCTCGCTGCCGGAATTCGCACTCACATCTCCTTGGCAGTAAACCTAACCCTCAACGGGATCCTCTCGACTGCAGGAAATCTCGTGTTGCTGTTGGTCGTGCCGGAAGAAAGGTTTATACCACCTGTGCTCGCCCTTGCAGACGTGGAGATACCGTCCCAATACCTTCTTTCTTTCCTTTTTTTCTTTCAAAACCACCCCCTCAAACTGCTCCACGAGTGGAGGGGTAACGAACCCTCCCGACCTACGCCCCAGACACCCCGCTGCGGATGCGCACAACCATGCCTCCGCAACGAATTGCCTCACATCACCAAAGGCGACCTCTGACGCCCAACACCAGCTTCCGTC
The DNA here is from genome assembly GCA_024713715.1 of Morchella sp. 2018-W26. Lineage (NCBI taxonomy): Eukaryota > Fungi > Ascomycota > Pezizomycetes > Pezizales > Morchellaceae > Morchella > Morchella sp. 2018-W26. The sequence continues at coordinate 1,456,905 of JAMGYX010000017.1, forward strand.
AAGCAGCCGGGGCAGATACTAGAAAATCCCAGATCTCGCGCTCGAAGGTACCACCCTCTGGTCTCGAATTAGTGGCTTACTTTAACAGGAACAGAGGCTTGTCTCTACATCTTGATGTACTCATTAATATCAGCATAACGCATGCTTTCCATCATGCTACAGGTTCATCCCCGATATATGCAGCCCGTGCACCCAACTAGCCCCTCCGCACCGGAGAACAGCAAGCCGCCCCCAGGCCCTAGGTGGCAGACCACTCCGCGCCACGTCCCGGGTCTCGCATACCCTTGCGCCCCCACCCCACGCCCCCCCGAAAATTACATTACAGTCCCGCACCAAACCTGGCAACCAACGGCCGTCGACTACATGGACTACGAAGAAGCGGTACCTAGCGCCCCCGCGGTGCATCGGATTGTAGAAGAGTTCAGAGTATCGGCGGTCCCTCTCAACGCCTAAATGTCCCTCTCGCCGGATCGACGGCGACACTCAGAGTCGATGGTCACTCGGTGACGACAGCCCCTCCAACACCTTCAGGATCGAAGGCCACCCTCATGGTGTCGGCGGCCCCTCCCCCGGCGCCGGCGGTCCTTCTTCTGGTGGCGGAGGTCGTTCCTAGTAGTGGCAGTTTGCCTTGTGACGGCGGTATTTCCTCTGCTCTCGGCGGTGCGTCTCCTGGTGGCGGTAATTTCTCTTCCCCCTTCGACCGTCCGACGGCGCTCCTTCTGTGTTCATGGTGCTTCCTAGCTCGCCAGAGTCTAGGCGGTTCTTCTCCTGGTGACGGCGGCCCATCGTTTGCTCTCGGCGGTCGCTCCCCTAGTGGTGCCAGCTCTTCTGGTGATGGCGGTACTTCTCCCCCCCTCGCGGTCCCTCCGCTTGTGAAGGTGGCCCTTCTTCTGTTGGCGGCACACCTTCTTCTGCTCTTGGCGGTCCTCCCCCCGCTGGTGGCCGTCGTGCTTCTGGTGGTGGCGGTCGTTCCTCCAGTGACGGCGGTACTTTCTCTGGTGACAGCGGCCGTTCTTCTCTTCTCGGCGGTGTTGTTCATTAATCTGCTGGCCTTTTCTATTAGTATTGTTTGCTGTCTGCTTCTTTTGCTCTAGTATTGTTTGTTCCTTGTTTCTTGAGTCAAGAAGAGGAGGCCTACGCTCTTGATAATGAGGTCAACCTTTGCTACAACCTCTATAAATTCAGAAAAAGAAAAAAAAATAGGTAACTAGAGGTCACAATGCGAGTGATCGTTCATGACCCCAAATACCACTTCCACATCCTCACCTCCAACAGATCCCTACAACTTTGCACACATATAAATAGCAAAGCCATTCTAGTCTCTGTATCATCTAGTGGCGACACCTTACCAAATCACCCCCTCTTATTGTAAGAGACACCGCACCCCCATCATTAACAGGCCTGAACAACACCAAAAGCACCTACTCCCGACGTACTGAACCAACAATCTCCCCCCTGAAAAGATGGATTACAGGTCGTTGGGACCTGTATTTAATATATATATGTATGTAAAATACTGTCACATGCCTTCTCTCCACCGTTTCCCAACCGATTAATGATGTAAACAAAAAAAAAAAAACCGTTTCCCAACATTAGCAACCCACCAGCCGAAAAACGAGGCCGTCCACAGCCCTGAAAACCCCGACGGAGGTCCGCCGCCGCAACGAAAACAAGCTAATGGGCGGGAAGCCAATGGCTGGGGCACGCTACTAACCCCCATGGATCTCCGCACAGACTCCGATCGGTTTCCGGCAGCTGTGTTACTTTATCACAAATGGCCTTCCAACCAGCACCCGGCGCCGGCATTAGCCCGCGGTATGAACAACCTGACTGCATGGCCGGCTCGGCTTTGGAGCTTGGTAAGGGGTATCCTCCAAGATCCCCGCTGGGGAGAAGCTACTTAAGGTTCTTGTCCATTGCTTGCGGGCGTCCTATATAGTCTATTACGAATCGATTAATGATGGTAAACAAAAAAAAAAAGTCTATTACGAGTATATAGCCAAGAGGGTGCGGTCGGTGTACATGAGATTACCACGAAGCGAGAGTGTGGCTCAGAACTAACAGTTGAGCCCTTAGAACCGAGCTGTAAAAGATAAATTGCAGGTCTTCAATTACTTGACTCTAATTAAGATGAGAGATAAATTGGCCAGGAGTTGGCCTTCCAGCGTCAGCTTTTGTTATTGCGAATTCCGGGAAGACGGACTTAGCGGGCACTGCGACACTCACCCAAGCCCCACAACCAACGAATCAACGCCGAATACTGGTGCATTTTGAGTCTCTGGTATTTATTACTATTTACTTTGTTTGTGCCTTCCTCTGGTTAGTAATACATGTAGTTTGGAGTTTGTTGCGTTGAAGTTTAGGTCGTCGAGTCCTATTATTTTGACAACCCGCAATACCTACGTACTTAGGTAGCGTAGGCAGAGTCCAACCAGCACATGATAAGGCCAGATATGCACAGAGACTGCTAAACAATTCAGATTAAGTCAAATATGTTTTGGCGAAAGTTGCAAGCCTAACATTTAGTAGCTTATAAAGCTGCAACAGGCGGCGCGGGCACATGGTGAACGTTGATAGAGGCGTTGTGATTTTGGCAGCCCTTCCTGCCATTAATTTCTTAGAGTAAATAGAGCGATCAAAGTAACGATTAAATAAAAAAAAAACTTTAGTCCTCCTTTGATAGAGGTCTATTTCATATCTCCCCACTATATACAAAGCTCCCCCAAAGACCCCCCACCACCCGCTAGCTCTTCCACCGAGCAGATTGTCATTTTATGTCTTAATGAAAAAAAAACACATCAACCCAAGCGACACGGCCGCAAAAGGCAAATTGCTCGATAGAGTTGTAGCCCTAACCTGACTCGTCAGCCTGTCATCCTCCCCGTCGTTGCAATATTGTTTGTGTGTGTGTTGCTGTGTGCGGGATTTTTCTGGGGGGGTGGGCTGTTTGCCTTTTCGTAGGGCTAGCTATCTATTTGAATTGAGATATGTAGGATAAGCTGTATGTACATGCCCCAGAAGATACAGAGATAGTCGTTCCAGGCCAGACTATCTTACCAGCACGCACTACCTACACCGGCCTTCACCACCCAATCCACGAGCAGATCCACGAGCCAAGCACCGCTGTGCCTATCCCGATCGGCCGACCTTGTCACCCGGCTTACAATGCCCCCCCTCCGGCGCCCCCGCCCTCCCCCCCGCCAACCACATACTCGCCAGCGCGGTCTCCACCCCCCACCGCTTCTGCGGCTCCGGCACCATCAACCCCCTCACCACCTCTCTTGCCTCACTTCCCACCCCTCTCTCTACCAACATCTCCTCCGGGAACGGCATCAACCCACTGCAATACCTATGCAGCATATAACTATCCACCTGCCTCACCCACACCACACTCTCAGTCACCATGCTTTCCTCATCAGACCCATCCCGCTCCTCCTTCTCCTCAGCAAAAGGGATCACGCCAACAAGCAACTCATGCAGTATTGTGCCAAGCGCCCACATATCCACCGCATCTGTGTAGTCCCCCCCCGAGCGCGGCAGAAACCCCATGATCTCTGGAGCGATATAGCCTGTTGTCCCGCAGTGCGTGCGGAGTTGGGTGCCGGCCATTTGTTTGGAGATGCCAAAATCGGTGATTTTAACGCGGATTGGATCCAAGGCCACGAGGAGGACATTCTGCCATGTCGCAATCCACATACGGGTGGCGGTGCGGGTTAGTACGTGCGAGATATGGGGTAAGATTGGAGGGGGGGGGGGGGGAAGATACGGGTGGCTTGAGGTCTCGATGGCAGATTTTGCGCTTGTGCAAGATCTCGAGGCCGTAAAGCAGCTGTATAGTTACTGAGCGGGCATTGGTGGACGCTCCGGCGGGATTGGTTTCGATGTACTGTGCTAAGTCGCCATGGTGCAGGTATTCCATCGCTATGTAAACGAAATCCGTATTCTCGTACCAGCCGAGGAACTTTATGAATAGGTCCGCTCTCTATCCCCCCCCCCCCGCCCGCGTGAGTCTGAATCTCGTTCTCCACAGGAAAGGGCTCTATACGTACATCAGATAACACCGTCAATGCCCTCAGCTCGCGGTGATAGTCAATACCGCGCATCCCCAGCGGGAGTTTCTTCACGGCACGGAGCTTGTCCCCGCGGTCGCTACATGTTTGCAGAGTGACACTGCCGAAGCCGCCGGAGCCAATGAGTCGAGTGTCGGTCCAGGTGCCGGCTTGGGATTGTTGTGGGGTGGGGGGGTGATGTGAGGAGGGTGTCTGCGTGGGCGGTGGGTGCGTGACGGAGGGAGGGTGGAAGGTGGTTGTGAGGTGGAAGGTGAAGGTGGAGCTAGAGGGTGGGCTGAAAAGGCTGGGGGTCTAAAGGGGAGACCGGAGGGGGAAGGAGGGCGGTTAGCGTGGAATCAAAGGAGTATAAAAAGATACAGAATATGAATATGATGAAGAGTATGTTGAGTGACTGGAGATATATAACCTGAATGGAAATATATCATAACAGCCTCCCATCTCTCTTTATCTCCTCAAACATGTATAAGCACAGGAGGGGAGTTCAACAAACCTTCCCCCCTACCCCCACGTACCGTAACCTCCCCACCACCTCCGAGCTCCTACCCGTCCTGTCCGGATTCCACATTGTCAAACACACCTCCTCCCCCCCCTCCTCCCCCCCCTCTCCTCTCACCACGCCGACAAATGTATAATACAACTCCGCAAAACACTCTACCCACCTCTCCTCCCCCTCCTCCACAAACTTACTCACACTGCCCTGATAGTCCACGATCGTCTTTCTCACGCCGTTCCCATCCACCGTCCACTGCCAGTAGGCCCCAATCCTCTCACCCGCCCCCCACTTGCCACTTGGCAACACAAACACGATTGGCACGGCAAGCGCATAGTCGAGGTAGGTCAGCGTGCCGGTGTAGACTCGGCAGAGGTCGAGGCCGTCGTCGGCGTGGCGTAGCGTTAGCTGAGTAACGATGCTGGAGGCGCCGTATTTGCTGGTGAGGGTCATGAGGAGGGTGCTGGGAGGCTGGGGGTGGGGGTGGGGGGAAATGAGTGTGAGGTGGTAATAGGAGTCTTCAAAGAGCGTTAATGTTGTGGTGTGAGCATAGGGGGAGGGGGTGACGGAGTCGATGAGGCCGTGCATGGAGGTGGGTTGGTTGTGCTGACCGCTGCTAGAGATGGTCCAGTGCCAGTAGGCGAGGGCGGGGTCACCCAGGTTGAAAGAGCGGGGGAGGACCAATGTGAGGAGCTCGTTTTGGGCGTATCCATAGTAGGTAAAAGTGCCGGTGTAGACGTACATAGCGGCTAAGGGTAAAGAGATATTGATCGGAGCAGAGATGTATGATAATTCGATATATCAGATGTACTTGGGGTGAAATTAAGTATTGTCCCAACCGCGCTGGTAATCATGCTATCGCGAGAGACAATACTTAATTTCACCGCAAGTACGGTGTACTGCTATATGTATAGCCACCTACTGCCCCCCCCCCCCCCCATATCAACTCCAACCCTCTGAAACATTACACACTTGATCACTGCACATTCCATGCTCACCGTCCACGGCCATGTAGGTGGACAATCTTGGGCAGTGCGGTCAGAAGAGTATATTCCACCCAGCAACCGTACGAAATCACATATATATTGCTAGGTTCAGATACCGCATTAATTGAGAAATTCGTTGCGCTGCAGCAGGGGTATGAGCCAACCAGAGACAGGATTTGGACGTCAATCTGCAAGATTTGGTAGAGAAGACCCCTGCTGCAGCGCAACGAATTTTCTCTATTAATGCGGTAATTCTTGGTTTTCTTGCGGCCCGGGGTTTACCATACACCCCAAGAAATCCAGGCAGCCAACGGATGGATGGTAACACGAAATAGCTGACCTCCCAATCGGACCTGGCGGCTATTAGTCTTCGTCTGTTTTCAGGACCTTGCAAATCTACCTCAAGTGGGCGAAAACATGATTCTGTCACGCTTGTCACCCCTCCTTCAGCAGATCATTTCTTGCTTGGAGCAGATTTGTTCTCTTTTGGCAGTGTGACAGCCCCAATCATAGCTAGCCTGTTGGATATCTCCACGCTAATAAGTGGTGAAAACCGGCAACAAGCGAAGACATCGATCTGGAGTAGTTGTGCCGATCGGCACCTTATCTGAACCACATATGAACTCAGCTTCAACCAGGGAATCGCATTAATAATCATGCTACATACGGTCACTGTGGGCTGTTTGAGCACCGCGTGTATGCAGATTGAATGGTGAGGGGTATTACCCGATGGAGAGAGAGCGATGGGCCGTGAAGCGCCAACGATGAGGACGGGGATCTCGGATGAACACTGTGGGTGCAGGAGGGAACCATCGACGGGTTTGTTCTTGCGCGAGGAATTATCGCCTGGCAGGCCGAAAAACATGCTCGGAGCCTGGTGCACTGGGTATTATACAAACCCGGCTCTTGACTTTCTTTATAAGGTAATGATATAATTAAGACTGCAACAGAAATTCCCTTAAACGGTGTTTTTTTGGCGCAAATTTGCCAAGGCTGTAGTTCACCCGATTCTGAGCATGTCTCGGCCTGCTAGGCGATACCTTGTGTTGTGTCTTGGGCGGTTGAAACATGCAGATTCCCCGACTTCCCAAGAGAGGAGTTATATGCAAGGCGTCTGGGCTACACCCAAATCTAAAAGTCGGGGAATCCCCAAACAAACATCTTGGCCTGTTCTCTGGTCCATGGTGGAGTTGGGCCGATTCTGTGATTTGTACCGGTGACAAGATTTCCCACAGTTCCCTGTTTTCGCTTCTATTTCGAGAGTAGCCGAGTTATCCTCACAACTCCATGAAGGGCGCGCTTCCACACCTCCTTCCTCAACTTGGCAACATGTTGACCTCATACCTCACCAGGAAAGTTGGAGATTGCATAGGCTACGGGTAATGTAATTAATTCCTTCAAGAAACAGAAGTATAATAATGAAAGGACAGAAGGATCGTAATAGATAAACAGATGTCTGTAAACTAACGGCCAATAGACATTTACGAGTTGCATAAGTAAAACACCGGTAGTTGGAAAATGTGTAAAATCAGGCCTAGTATTCTCGGTCGTGTACTACGGTGTCAAGGGTAAGTGAGTAGAACGTAACAACGCAAACCGCGCCGCCGCGCTCTACTCACTTACCCTCCACACTGGAGTACTTACTTGCAAAGGTGATGCTGAATATTGCAGCGGACATGTCTTGCGTTAAGACGAGGGAATTTAGTATATAATACCAGAGTGGTCTAGCTAGACCTTGCTACAAGTATTGCGGTAAGGATTTACTTTCAGCAAACCGCCAGACCTTCTCGTGGTAACTTGTTCGCTCCGTTGTAGGCTTGTGTGTAGAGGGGTTTTAGATAGATGAACGAACGTATTCACGATGCATATACTGGTCCTAAGAACGTGAACCAGATGCCATGAACCATGATTGTATTGATGATGTACTCACGCATTAATTAAGTCCTGATAATTCTTAGTAGCAACGGGCTCAGAAAATTTCTCAGGACTTAATTAACGCGCGAGTATGTGAAGAGAAAAAAAAAAAATGAAAGCTGAGCCTATGCTCTCTTCTCGCCACATGACGTTACTACACTTATGCCAAGACTAAGCGCGCTAACCTAATCAAATAGGATCTAGCCGCATCGCTTACAGCTTCGCTAGTTGCCGGGTCATTGATGATCTCCTCTTGGTCGGGAGGGTGAGGCCCTGCCTACTTCTTACGCAATGCTGATGGGATGGGCAAACTACTTCCCTGGATCATGCACACTGCTTAGCAAATTATTAAGGTCACATGGCATTTATGCGTGGGGGGAGGGGGGGGAGTTTCGCGGGTGTCTTGAGCGCTCGGGAGACGCGTAGGTACAGCTGTAGGGCTACGCTTAGTCATTGTTACAGTACCAGGTGTTCACCTTTAGTCTGAAGAACTCTGCTTCATTGGTTAAAAATGCAGGGATTTTAATGGGAGCAACCAATTATCATCAATCACACACTGGCATTAGCGCACCAAAATTGTATGGGGGAAAAAAGTCTGAAGAACTTTCATATATCTCCACTCAAAAATCTAAATATTTTGCTAAAAATACAAAAAAATAACTGCAGAATAGCGCTGACTCCCAGCTTCCCCTAAATAAGATTTTGAGTTCATAAGCCCTTGTGAGGAGCATTTTTTGGTGGGGTTGGGTGCAAACAACAGTCAAATTGCAGTCTCAGAGATGGCGTTGCAAAAGATGGGGGGCAGCCTATTCAATTACCTTTTCTGGCGCCAAGTATCACCTTCTGCAGCTTCAACCAATCATACGCCAAAAAAATGTTCTTCAGACTAACCCATAACCCCCGGTATATACTCTGTTCCTCTAGTATTCCTTCGCTCGTCGCAGCAAAAATGGAGACATATTAGGCCCAGACCGGCGCGGTGATGTTCAGGGTCTGGTATAATTACTGCGAATGTGGGTCTTCCGTGACCCGGTAGTCCGATTGGCTCTTAAAGGAAATCTATAGTACTAGTATACAGTACCCTATTCTCAGAAAATATGAAAGTGCGACATCTCGATGTGGCTTGGTTGGTCGGCTTGGTGAAGTGGCAGGGATTAAAGAGAGTAGTTGACTAAGCACGACAAGCGCCAAGAACCCACCGCCAACAGCTAAATATTTAGACACAGAGGTGGTTAGCGCCACTTGCTATATAGTTGACTTAGCACGCCACATCAAACCTGAGCAGCTAGGTAACCGAACAGGTTAATCCTCCCGCTGTTCCTATACGCTGTTCCCTAGACTCTGTCGAGCTAGTTTTGCTGTACTGTATCATTGGAGAGTTCTTGGCGTCGAGTGATGCTTCATGATTCCCACATACAAATATACAGTCCGACACCCCATCTATGGCCCAGAAATGCTCACGTAGTCTGTCTGTCCCAGTAAATTAGACCTACTACTTCTGGACTGAGCCGTCTTTTTTCCTCGCTACATGCATATGGTGGGGTGACTAGGATATCTTCCAGTTATTTAGGGTTAGTTATGTTGGCTTTCAACCTATCGGGGCTTGGTCATGCTTGCACTGTCCCACCTAGATCTCGTCCTGTCCGTCATCATACCGGGGCGATGGGTCAAGTTATTGTAGCACCTGTTCACCGCAATATGATCATCCATTATCACTCTGTCATGGTATATCACTCGACACTGCCCATGAACTGGTGTTCTGAATAATGACTCTGGCAGCGAATATAGTTCTTGTGATGTCTTATTGTAATACAGGAGGGAATTTAATAGCCTTTTTCTAACAATAATATCCTTGGCAAACAACAGTGGTGACATAATATAAAAGTGGTCTAGATCTTGCCATAATTATTACAGGGAGGATATATTTTCCCCGGCTCGCAACAATAATCCCAACAACTGGGAAATTTTCAAGTTGCGATATGAGGCTATCATCTTGATTAGTGGATCCTAGCCACCCCCCGTTCTTCACGCCGGGATTTGCTACGCTAAAAGCGTGGACCTACTTACTACCATCACTTATCCAGCCTGAACGACTTGGCGCCAACGCTCATCCGTACTGGTGAAAGCTGGGGAGGGGACGGCGCCTAGTCTACATATAACATTATGAATCATAACCAGGCCCGGTGGTGTACATATCTAGTACAATAGAAACACCATACGAAATGTAGGTGTCCGGAGAAATGTTATGATATACAGCACCTACTAGACGGCTAGATTCTACAAGTACGTTGGTTCATGGCTTCGGGTTACGATACAGCAAACCAACTGAACCCGTGACAGGATTATATTAGAAGTATCTTTGTCAGCTTAACAACCCCGCTGGGAGCTTCTTAGACGATGCCAATCATCATTACCACTATACTTTCGCCTAGTCATTGGCACGTATGAGACATGCTATCTTGAGATTCTGTACCGAGACCTTTAGCAAAAAAAGGATGGGACCTGGAGGAGTCAACAAGACGAGATAAGATAAGACTGTTCATAGATGTCATGCGACCTTTTGACCTTTTTCAACCCAAGGTTTGATACTTTTCCGAATTGACAGGCCAGGGTTAGGGTTACTTAAATGTATATCAAGACTTTAGAGCCCAAAAGAGAATGAGGGGACACGTCAGGACCTATTCATATCTCGCCTCGTCTTGATGTTCCTCATCCCACCGAGATCGTGGCTTAAATAGGGTAGTGGGTCCATAAACTTTACTTAACGGCCGGGTGATTTCTGGCGCCGCTGGGCTTGCTCTACCATAAGTCTAATAGGGAACAATCTGCGTTCTTCCGGTGTAATTTCAGTGAGGACTTCTATACTGTCTCCATAATTTTAAGTAACTAGTTCTCGATTCGAAGCGGCGAGGATTTAGGTAGCTTGGTAGGTACCGGTTGCAAAGGAAGACCCCCGAGATGATACAGTCTGTGTCGCGATCTTTACATGCGAGGAGGAATGATGGATTTTTCGTAGATTTTATAAACTGTCCGGTGCTGTATGGCAACTGACTAAGCAGGAGAGGATAACGTGGAGCGAGCCATGCAGGCCGAATACGGTAGGAAATTTATTAGGCTCCCGCCCAGCCCTCCTACCAGAGGGGTTGTGTTATGGTTGCGGCTTTTAATTACGGAAGTACTTGGAGTTCTCCGGCGCCCGTGGGGGGCTGCTGTCGGGGTCGCGTCGGAGAGCTGTCGGGGGTTGTCGGACCCAAAATTACATATTAAAATAAAGTTTTTTTTAGCTTCTAGCGGAGCTCCTTTAGCCTCCGATATGTGGGTTAGGGCTTTCCTAGCTCCCGGCCGATTGTGCTTTGGCCTCCACAGAAAAATAAGGTTTATTTTGATACCGGTGTCGCAATTGGGAGCCCGACATCACATTTCCAGGCTCCGACATGGGAAATGGAGAGCGCCGGGGTTCTCAGCCTTCCTCTTTGTAGAGTACCTGTTAGTCTCGTACCCATCTCTACCAGCAGCTAGCATGCTGCTCAGCGTAGGGTCTGGAGCATTAACCTTCTGACAAAAATATCATTTACTGTGTCAGTGACCCAAATGAAGCCCGACACACCCAATTTGCTACGTCGGAGACCCAAATGATGCCCGACGGGGGCTAAAAAAACCTTACTTTTGTATGTAAACAGCCCTCCGACAGCCCTCCGGCAGTCGGAGAACCCCCAATGCTTCCGCAAAAAGATCTCACCAAAGGTCGGAACGGTAATGCTCCAGCCCCTCCAGTAGGACGGCTAGGTACGAGCCTAAGTACCCATATGAAATAATATTATTCCCCCTCCCCGCGCTGGGAACGCTGGACCATCGCTCCGCTGCTTGAATTTTGCGGGGTGTAACACGAAACTTTCCATACCACTGGAGTAAACGTGAGAACTGGGAACGTTCCTAGGTTGCTTAATGGGGAAGGTTACCTAATCGGGAAAGTTGGGACCGACGGGAGCGACGGAGGAGCCACAGGTATTTAGAGGGGTGTCGCCCACCGCCCGGTAACCTTCCTTTCTAGCCCTCTATTCATTCATGGCGTCAAATCGGTCACACTTTCGCAACGTACACTTCTACGACGCTACCAATCCTAATGAGGCGGCTCTCGGTGGACTCATCCAGAATGGCTCGGTTACAGAATCAAATTTCCTCCAGATGCTAGGGATCATTCTTATTACTGGGGCTCAGCCTATACGTGTTCAACATAGAGCCTCGGGCAAGACGGTCTCGGTGAGCGACAATCCTCTGCAGCTTGGGATATACGATGTTTATTGTGATGGTACGATTAGAGTCAGTGACGAGCCGTGGGTGCAACGCATTATGTCGTTTAATGTATCGGGTCGAGACAAAGAGTTCCGTGAAGGCATCCGGGCTCGTGACGGAAAGTGTGTTATCACGGGTGTGGTGAACAGGATGGCTCCATTCGATTGGACATTGTTCGAAGCTGCACATATTTTTCCACTGGAGAAGGAGAATCTGTGGATCGAGTGGGGTTATAGCGGGTGCGTTACGGATATGGACGATACTACGGGGCTGTCAAAAATCAACTCCTGTCAAAATGGGTTTCTGCTCAAAGCGGACGTGCACCAGGCATTTGATAAGTATCTTGTGTCGGTGAATCCGGATGTGAGTTATAGTTCCAGAGTTCTAGGGTCGATATCCACGGTGCTGACTGATAATAGGACAACTACAAGATTGCGGTGTTTGGTACTATAGATATGCTAGGCGTAGATGGACGGCATCTAGACCCTGTGTGTCGAGATCCGGCGGATCCTCATAGAGTGTCTGATAGGCTTTTGCGGTGGCACTTTCGGCAGTCTGTGCTTGCGAACGTGAGAGGTGCCGGAGAGCCAGTATTCGAGCATGATTTTCCACCGGGGATGGATATGATAAGGGAGATTAGCGAAGGGCCATGTGCAAAAGAGAGATTCGAGTTGGAATTGTCGGCTAGATTCAGAGTTGCTGCTTGAGACGGCTGCTTGAGATGTGCGTCCATAAGGGACAGGACAGGTGTACTCTAATGGACGGGAGTTCTTAGAATAATACATGTACCCCTGTTCCACTATGTCCCCATACATAATGAATTTGCTATCCCTTGGATGAGTGAAACTCCCAGCTAACACTATGCATAACTGGTAACTTGGGGAGGTATCAGCGAGGTTGAGGTAGGCGAATTTACCTACGGTGTAATTTATGGAGCTGGGGAGGGCTGTCTTCTGAGGTGCGATCGACCGGGACGACTAAAAGAGGCAACCTTTGAATCGTATATGCAAATGCCCGCGGGGTGTTTTCGGAGGTGCGGATGGAGGGCAAAGGCGAGGGCAAAGGTTGATAGGGGGATACTGGGCTCTTGTTGTCTGAGATGCTGTCGAGGGATGTGGGGGAGACATGGAGGATGTCATGATCTTCACTAGGTTGCATAGATGTACGAAGTATTAATCAATCAATCAAGGATACATGAGGTCGACCCCACATCGAGTGATAGCACGTGAAACGCCGCCTGAACTAAATGCCAAGCCCTGCATCTGTCTTGTGGTTGTCACGACCAGAGTCTGAAGTCTACTATCCCCATCCAGAGGATGTATTTTATACAGTGATTAATATTTGAGTGCTCCCGGAAAGCATATCCATCCTAGAGATGAGATCTTGACTTCCACTGGCTCGGGGTGGCTAGGTGGCTTCCGGAGGGCTTGATATGTATAGCCTGTAGGTGCGATATAGTGTCGGTAGGTACCCCAACAATCTTTACAAAATCGGCTAGAAATGGCATACTGCCGCATTCTATGAAAATGATGTAAACAAAAAAAAAAAAGCATTCTATGAAAATTGTTTTGGTGGGCTTTTCAGCCCTAACCCACGCCAAGCCTTTGAATATATTGGCCGGCAAAAACACCCGCCTTACGGATGTAACTGGTCAAGAGAAGGCCGCCAAACGTTCACAGGAGCTCTAACAGGGGGGTTAAAGCTCCGACAGCCTCCGACCGCGACAGCAGCCTTTCTGGTGTCACCAAAAGCCGGAACTATGATGCTCCAGCCCTTCCGATAGCTATAGGAAGGCTGGGTATGAGCTTAAGTACGTAAACGTGTATATGAATGCATCACCGGGCAGTGCATCGGTGAATGCATCGGCATATGAATACCAGTCTCATTCAGCGAATTTAGTAGTTTAGTGAGGATTATAGGTTAACTAAAGTGAAAAAAGAAAAAAAAAAACATTTAGAGCGGGTTGAACTCAATATCAACATCAGTGGTAATTCATAAAAAAAATTTAGCCTCCAGCGGAGCTTTTTTGTCCTTTTTAGCCCCCGGCGGAGTTCATTTTGGACCCCGACGGGAGAATAAAGCTTATTATGACCCCGATATCATATTTCGAAGTCCGGTATCACGATTCAGGCCCCGACATGGGAAATGGAGATGTCAGGGAACTAAGATATACCTGGCCTCTGTGTCGGTATCTAAAAAGCTTAGGTTAGAGTTCCTCGTGTTTCCTTATTTATTCTTCCTATAGAGATCTATGTTATCTTCCCCATCCTCTCCTTCACTGCTTGATCGTGTGTATTTTTTTATTTCTTCCTGGCTGGGATGGGATGTGGAGGTATTTTAAAAGGTTGTACCAGGAAGCAATCAACCTACCCTTCTCCCCCAGGCACCAGCCCCAACCGCCCATGTCACATGGAAGTATCAGCTTGCTCTTGTCATTGTAGTGTTTATGAAAATGGGATGGTGGTGGATGAGAATGGCAGTCTAGGAGATATTGCCATTTATAGGTTAGGTCGCCTCCAACTCTTGCATTCACCTGTATCTATACCTGCAGTACCGTCTCCATCTCCATTTCAAGTTACTACGTCCTACTTTCTCTAAAAGCAGACGTAAAAATGACATAAGAAAAAGCTATGAGATAAAGACACGGAAAAAGACATGAGAAAAAGACATGGAAAGGGACATGGGAAAAGGGACAAGGAACGGCATTAGAGGTAGCGGATCAAAAAAAGAATTCTCTGCCATTTAAATGAATGTTTTGTGTCTTTTATACAAGCACCCTTGTGGAATGAATTAGAGGATTCATTTCCCAAAGGTACCTTGGTAGGAAACGTGTCAATTGATTCGTTTTACATGGCTGGTAGCTATAGAATTACCTCAATATTTCGATACGAATACTAATATCTATATAGACTTCAAATTCAACCCCTAATTCACGCTCAACTTAGCAGTCAATTAAATATACACTAAATTGACGCCTAACCTAAGCTCGAATTGTCATCTTATTTGCAAACTAATTCAACACCTAACCTGGCTCAGAATCCTATCCTAAATCAGTGTTTTTTTTACGCCCAAATTGACAAGTTATCCAGGTAGGTAGTGATATCCAGGTAGGCGAGCAGGCGAGCGGTGGTCAGGCGGAGAGCGAGCGCACAGGTGGAAGTACAAGGACGCAGCTGAGCAGGTGGGGCAAGCGAGAGGCAAAAGTATAGATAGGCTTACAAGCAGGTATGCAGACAGGCGTACGGGCTGGCGTGCGAACAGGTTGATAGCGCTACTATACATGATCCATAAATGACCCATACCAAGCTATTGCTGGGAGTTCAAAAGGAGAAACAACAAGAAACAAAGGAACAGTCACCACCAACTTCCTTTCTCACACCCTTAGCCCCCTTTAACCAAACCAACTCCTACCCGGTAAATAGACACACCTTCACCCCCCCATTTGTGCCTCCTTGACCAGCCTGACGTTCTTCTTGTGTTCCTTACCCCTCAAATGCTGCTCTATCCCCTCAACCTGCTCATCCCGCTTACACGCCGCGCAGTGGAACCTCTGCCCCAAGACCGTCACGTATTCCGAGTCCCAGCCTACCTGCCCCATAGAATGGGGCCGAAGCGCGGATTCCGGCGCGAATAAAGTCGGGGGCGGCGCAGCTGTTTCCTTTGCTTTTGCTCTCGCGGCGGCTTCGGCTTGGGCTTTCGCGGCGGCCCTTTTGAGATGTTTCTGTCCTTTGAGGTGGCCTGGGTGGCCGATGAGGCCTATGTGCTTTTCGCAGGTGTCGCAGAAGAAGGTTTCGTAGGGTAGCTGTGGGGCGGGTGGTGCTGATATGGCTGTCGGTGGTGGTGCTGGTTGTGGTTGGCCGGGGTTTGGTGCTCTGGACGTGACGGTGGCCCTGCAGTGCCACAAGCGGTGGTTGCTTAGAAGGACACCTAGGAGGGGTTCGTGGCAAACATCGCATTTCCATTGGGCGGTGCCATTCTGCTTTTTCTTCTGTCTTTCATATTCTTCTCGCTTTTTTCTTTCCATTGCCTTTTCTTTCTTGCTCCCCCACCCCTTTACATTCTTCCGCCTCTCCCTTTCCCTTTCCGCGTGCATTTTGAACATTCTATCCCACCCCGGATCCCTCTCTCTCACTACCTCCCTCTGCTCCTCATTCACTGTCTCCTGCTCCCTCTCCTTCCCGCCTCCCTCCTCCCTGCCCTTTTTCTTCTTTACCTCCGCCGCCACCTCCGCCCCCTCCCTAATGCTGAGAGTCGCCACCCCACGGGGCAACGCCGCCGCCGCCTCCCCCTTCTGGAGCTGTTCCAGCCCTTTCCGATACTGCTTCTCTAGTTCCATCCTTGCCAGAGCTACCTGGTGCCCCACGCCCTCCACATGCGTCTCCCACTCCACCCGCGAACAGCTCGTGTTACACACCCCGCAGTGGATGTTCTGTGGGCAGTTCTGCATTGCAAGGTGGCCCTCGCTCTGTAGATGTATCTCCTTGGCTGCGTGGTGCAGTGTCTTGACGCATAGAGTGCACTCCCATGTCGGACTGGCGATGGAATGTAGCCCCTCGGTGGCGAGATCGAACTCGCCGGCGCAGGTGATGCAGTAGAGCGTCTTGCGCAGCCTGTACGATGAGGAAGGTGTATAGAACTCGGGTGTCTGCGGGCGTGGGAAGGAGCTCTGCGATTCTGCAGGATCACCATATAGCCCACCACCCGCCGACGCATCAGACACCATACATCCCTCCTCGGGCATCTGGTGCCTTACCATATGTGCGTGCGCTTTCCCCGCCACATGATCCTCCCGCAAAAAGATTGACATCTCCTCATCGCAGATCGCACACCGCCACATAGGCAGATATGCCGGCGAAGCTGTTGATGCTGGCAGTACGTTTGCTACACCGTCCATTCCCCTCGCTGCACGGATGTGAGATCGGCTGGCAAGGTGGTCGTCGCGTGTAAAGATGTTGACGCTTGTGTCGCAGATGTCGCATGTCCAGAGCATGGTTTTTGCAATTGGGTCTGCCGCGCTTGCCCCTCCGTAGTCCTCGGCCGCTGGAGGCCCTCGATATACTGCCGCCTCCTCCTCCGCTCGGTATACCGCCACCGCCTCCTCCCCGCGGCCGAAGTCGTTGAGCGGCACGCCAGCCTGGCAGCCAGCTGCAGCCCCGCTCTCGTGGTCCTCGTGTTCGCTCCCCTGAATCTCGTCGTCGGAGTTGGGGCTCTGCATGGCGTCTACCGCCCTGTTCGCTCCTGAATTGAATATTCGTAATAAAGTCAGAGGAGTAGGGAGAACTGTAGATCGTGAGTGTCAATGTGATGGTGGGGTAGGCAAGTGTGGAGCTATCGCTGAAAGTCGCCAAAGGTAGACGCCCCATGTGCATGTTGGATGCCTGAATGTGGCAACCCTGATCCTGAACGAGGGGCTGGGACGTGCGCATACGGCGTACCTGCAGTCTGGATGCAGCTAATTGCGGGGGGATAGAGAGGAGACTTATTCTTTAATCTGTCAATGCGACCCCCCAATAATAGAGCTAGTAAAGCCCCATCATCGGGGGGTCAGCACTTTAACAACAGACTAAGGGAGAATAATACAGGAGGCATACAAGGCCTTTATTTCTAAATAGTGATGGGCACGAGACAAGACCTGGACAGGTCCTGTCTTGTCTTGTATATTTTTTCATTGATCCAGTCCCGAAAGTCTCAAGACAAGGTCTGGAGATAACCTGTCTCGTGCCCATCACTATTTAAAAAGGTATTGTGCCTAGCTAGACTAGGCTATGACTATCTATTGGGATTTATCCTAACACTCATTTGAGTATTAGAAGATTACTCCTAGGCTAGCATCATAATTTCCAGAATTTGAATGGATGGTGTACGACTGAGGGCCCGTTTGGCAACCGGACAAAATGGAGTTTCTGAGGATCAAGGCCTAATAAAAAGATCGCTGAAACGGAGTTTATAAGGTAAAAACTCCGTTTTGGCCTGTTGCTAAACGGGCCCTAAGCATGTCTAACCGGGGATGATATATATACCTCCATATCAAAAATCCCGAGACAAGCCCCCGTATCAACTCACGGTTGCGTTGTCCCGGGACTTTTGAATAAGAACTATACAAACATCTCGACGAAAATAGGGACGAAACGAGGCATTAGAGTGATTTGGCCAATCCCTGTTTTTCAAATTTTGAGCTTATTAAGATTCAGAGAGGTTGTTGGCCAAACCGCTCTATTTAGGCTCCTCTCCATCAGTCAGCACCACGTGACCAATGCTTGGAAAGTGGTAATCAGTCGGTCAAACATCGTCCATGTCCAGTGGAATTTCTAGTATTGTTGTCGAGATAAAGTGAGCTGTGAGTGGACCACCGGCCCGGCCCCCTGTGCGAGGGCGGGGTTTTGCGGAGTTGGCACGCCCACTCTCTCAACGAGTGATGGGTATCTAGGCCGACCTATAAACCGGGTTGAGCTTGGTTGATTTGGGGGTAGGCAAATATTTAATATTTACATACGTAATTAATGAAATCAGTGAGAACAGAGATATTCACTCGACACTCCATCAAACCCCATTCATAATAGTAGATACATGCATATGTTGGGCTACGCCCTCCCCCCCGCTTCCTGGAGCCCCCCGAAATAATAGATGATACCAAAATAAATATAGTGAGTTTCATGCTACCGCCACCAGCTAGTCCCTACCTATCCAACCCTTGAGTGTATCTCTCCGCTGTCTTTCATCCCCAGTGGCAGCAAACCCCAACGCCTTCAAAATACTATCCACCACATTTACTATTATAAACGATTAAATTAGCTATAGCTCAAAACAAAAAACGAAATAACAAAGTACTAACTACTCAGCCCACCAAGCTCCGAAGGATTTGCCGGAAAATTCGCAATAGCCTTATTATCGTCCGACCGAAAAGCAACAAGCGGTTGGTTACCGTAATAACCGGGATTTTTCGAGTTCTTAAACCGAGCATAGCAGTTATGCTCGCTATCAACACATATGAATCAGCAAAACACTACATAGTGTATATGAACAGAAACATGAAGGGAAAATACACTGCAGAAACATGTGCATTAGTCGTTGTCTGAACAACTTTCTGCGCCGCCTGAGCTTTCTCCACAGCGCTCAAACGATTCTGCAACAACTCAACACTACCCTGGACTACCTTCACGTCTGCAAATAGCGCATCCAACCGCTTATCCAACTTCTCCTCAGCGGCCTTCACAGAATCGGCAACCTTTCGGATCTCTTCTTTGGCGCCAATGGAGTCATTCAAGATCTTTATTTGTGTAAGTAATTCCACCGACGGCAGGTTCTCCAGCTTACTTAGTTCCAGACATAAGCCTGAAAAGCTCCTAGATATACTCTGCAAATCGTTCGCGATGCTACCGAGGTTAGGTGTTTGAGCCGACATCCTCACAGCCAAGCTTCTTCCAATATCGCGCGCTTGTTACTTATTGTCGCAAAAAATACGACGTTTCGCCTTCCGTGGTGTACAGAGTATTAGTTGTGAGGACACGATAAACAATCATATATTGTCCGCCCGTCCATTTGATGTAAAGGATTAAAAGAAAACCAACGATAAAAGGTTGGTGTGGGTGTTTAAATACCCAAGTACTAGCAATGGGCCACCTCGCGAGGGCGTGAAGCTTGATTTCGATCGGGTCCGCCGACGCGCGCGGGCACAAAGATTCTTGCAAGTGACTACAAACTAGGTTCGCCCTACAATTTTGATAATTAACAATTATGGACCGGAAAAATAGAGATAAATAGCTCAAAAACTCGAACGAACGGGGCCAGACCGAGACCGCAGGGTGAATACTGCTTTCTTATTTGTCTAAGGGTGTTGATAATCAATTAAGCCTGAATCAAAACCGCCAAAAGAGTAAATTTGCATGATTCTAACCAGTGGGGGTACAGGATCCCAGCTCGGGGTAGGCCTGATTTTCCAGAGTTTTCTTTCAGTAGTCAGACATCATTCCCTATTGCCTCCTCCACATCTAGGATGGCTTCTCCTGCTCCTGATTTTCCTACTCCTACTCAGCTACTCCTACTGCTACTCCCTATATAACCCAGAAAAGACCCCCCACCATGCCTACTACCGAGACCGCCGAGACCACTGATCTAATTCTAACCAGCAAGCCCCAGACCCTTCCAGAGGAGTCTTCCTCTGAGTCCGACTCTGAAGTGGAGATTGTCTCCAAGCCCGATAAGAGCAGGCAGCCTGCCGAAACCGTCAAGACGGCCAAGACTTAGCAAGCAGAATTCACTTGCAAATGCCTTAGTAAAGGAGTTGTGCAACCAGCACTACAACTGCTAAAAGGTTAGTCAACACCTCCGCAATAGAGCACATGCAAAGTCCCGGGCAGCACGGCGGGCACACTCACTGTGGGAGAGAGGAGCGTGGGGACGACGATCGGAATCTGAAATGTGATATTGGGCTCTAAAATGTCAAAATCAAACTTGGTTCTCATGTCGTAGCTAAAACTAACTCGAAAGCTCAAAAATAAAACTTATGTTGATGAAGATTGTGCTCCGACAGCCCTCCGACTTCCGACATACAGCAGCCTTTCTAGGATCAAAAATACCCTGCCAAAGATCCGAACCGTAATGCCCCAGCCCCTCCCCTAGGAGAGCTGGGTACGAGCCTAGGTTAAGTCTCTCTTCCAGGTCATATATTCAAGTAATCAGGTGAAGTAATTTTTTGTTGATGGGGGGGAGCACCGAATCTCCTAAACTCCCTCAATGTTGCCACTCTATGCTCTGTTAGCTAAGTTGGATGTCGTGTTCATAAGAAAGAACCTCTTGATTTTCTCCAACGCTTTCTTATCCCTACAGCTCTGCATATCACTAACTGGAAATTCGTGCCCTGGTGGCGGGTATCGCGTCCCAGCGAATACCACCGCAGGATTTCGAGATTCTGCAGTATGTCCTATCCCCGCCTTTTTTTTTTTTTTTTTTTTTTTGTTAAACCCCGACCCCACTTGATTTGGGCATGGGCTTGGCGTTGCACGGGGTTTTCATATCGGTATGCCGCGCCAAGACTCACGGCGGGCAAAGGTGGTGTGGGGCATTGTGGTGATCAGGAGTATATTAGCAAGCCGGTCTTGGTGAAGCAGTGTCCTAGGAGAAATCGGAGGGGGGTCGACATAGGTGCGAGGGAGTGCGGAGTGGGGGGTTGAGAGGAGGGGGGTGGCAGGCACCTAAAGAGCATCTGATAAGATTCCCGCGATAATCTACTCGAGATGGTGCATGTACACTCGGGTGACAGAAGTTTTGGCGATTACACTTTTTACAGCCAAAGCAGCCATGTTTAGCGACCTGAACAAACCACTCAACACTGGGCAAAAAATTCGACCTTTGGGCAGAAGCTCAGATCATGATAAATGAGTTCCAGAATTTTAAATTCAATTATCATGAACTTACAAAGCATTTTCTTAGAATGAATTTGAAATTTTCTAAAATTTGTATGTGTTCCCATACAAATTTCTGTATGGCAACAGGCTCAAGATCACAAAATACATCACCAACACTGCAGAAGTAAAATTTAAATTCTGTAACTCATTTATGACAATCTCAAGATAACTTCTGAGCTTTTGTCCAAATTCCAAACAATCTGGCCCACATTGTGTGGTTGATTCAGGTCCCTAAACATGGCTATTTTAGCTGTAAAAGGTGTAATCGCCAAAACTTTTGTCCTAGTAATATATGTAGACTCCATATACTAAATTGGATCCCGTACCTATCCCCTACTGGCTGATAGTACCTCGCTACAGTAGTCTCTGGAACAATATATGTATTTCTGACATTCGTCGGAGAAGCCCAACACCCTCCATTTCCTATATCGGTCTCTGAAATGTGATATCGGGCTCTGAATTGTGATTTCGGGCTCTAAATTGTGATGTCGGAGTCCGAAATTAAACCTACCATTGCCCTGTAGTTCAACTAGATTGTTCTGTAATTGATATACCAATTATATATTTCTAGTTAGAGCGGTGGTGGGTCGAGCGAGAGATAGGTATGGCGAGGCTTGGCATTTTTTACTAGCAAACTGATGCAGATCCTTTAGTTGGAATTCCGGTTCCGAGTAGGTTACTGCCTCCGTCTCGCCCGACCCTCCACCGCTCTACTGCCGCATTCTATGAAAATTGTTCTTGTGTGGCTTCGCAGCCCTAACCACACCAAGCCTTTGAATATATTAGCAGGCAAAAACATCCGCCTTATGGATACGATTAGTCAAGAGAAGGCCGCCTATTACTGAGTAACTATCGCTTCCCAAACTAAACTAAGCGTGTCGTATTTAAATTATGTAACCTCCCATAACCTCTTACACGATCCTCCGTTCTCCACAGGCTTCTTTCTTTGCTAATGCGCCCTAAGGAACTACGCGTTATTTCCTCTCTTCAATCGAATAGAACGTTGAATACGGTGCTGTTTTTTTTTAAATCTGTACCTACATTTGTTGAACCATGCTAACCGGAAAAGCGACCCCTGCACTAACCTGCAGACTAGATCCTCCATACTTGAATTTGTTTTACTTGAGCCTCGTCTGCACCCCACCATCAACTCAAATCGAATGTATCAGTATTAGATTAGACATTTTAGTTAGGCCACCTTCCTTTACGATGCAAGGGGGGCCGCGGTTGGTTGAACGCAGCCTGATAGCCATGCTCTCACGGCTGTACCTGAGCACTAGTCTCGTACCCACCCCCTACAAGCAGCTTGCTGCTCATAGTAGAGTAAGTCTGGGACATTAACCTTCGGGCAGATGTCCCGACACTCTCTATTTCCCATGTCGGAGCCTGAAATGTGATATCGGGCTTTCAAATGTGATATCGGAGTCAGAATAGACCTCATCTTGCGGGTGGGGGCTATAAAAACCTTATTTTCATGTCAGGGTATTTTCTGGGGTGGTGCTAGAGAGGGTTGGGGACGCGGAACCACAATGTCATTTATACACCTGCATTATCTACAGGCTTGCGGCTAAGATGTGATTTCCAGCTGGATTATAATGCTCAAATTGGATCAAAAGCATCCGGAGTAGCCAAGATTGTCCGAGCTAGGATACCGACTTATCATCTTTAAGACAGGCCACACCATATAATGGATATCTACCTCCAACAGTAATAAGAGTCCAAAAGGCCGCGATGCCGGAGGGGGGGTAAAAAGAAGGAGAAAGAAGACAAGAAGCTGAACACGAAGTATGTTGCGAATAATCATGAGGAGACACTCAAATCCACCTGGGTTACACGCTTCAAACGACAGGCAAGGACTTCGGGATTGAAGAACGAAGCCGAGGTGGAGGATTTGCACTTAGGAAGGAGCGTGAAAACGAGATCAAGAGACAGCTGGCAGCACAAGGGGACGATGGGGAGAAAGAGGAGCCGTACGATGAGGGGGAGGAGTACGAAGAGCTTAAGGATTACGACGAGGTTGAGGAATACGACAGTAATGTTCAACACGGGACGAGCCGGCTCATAGATTTGGCTCGAGACAGTGGGCTTGAGCCCATAAGCCTGACCTTTCATGAAACGAGCCAGCTCGAGAAATTTCCAATTTCTGTCCGAGCCTGCCTCGAGCCCGCCAAGAATTGGTAGGCATAGTAGCCACTATACTGGATTCATCGATATACAAAAGTCTTTCTGAAAGTCTAAAGGATCACTTTGAAATTTGCGTTTTCGGCCCTACATCATATGATATCACTCGCAAAGGTCAAACAGGCTT
This sequence comes from Morchella sp. 2018-W26, assembly GCA_024713715.1. Classification (NCBI taxonomy): domain Eukaryota; kingdom Fungi; phylum Ascomycota; class Pezizomycetes; order Pezizales; family Morchellaceae; genus Morchella; species Morchella sp. 2018-W26. The sequence goes on from JAMGYX010000017.1 coordinate 1,480,370, forward strand.
GTTGTTTATATATTTATTTATTTATTTATAGTTTATACGCTATATAGCCGGAGGGCCACGACTAAAGCCCACCCCTATGCGTACTCTTCAAATCATAGAAAACAACAATATAAGAAATACCTAAGAAATAACATATAAATTACAAGTTGGTACGATTTTCCATTTTAGCTCAACCAGATCTTCTTGCTCCCTTCCCCCCAGCTGCTTTCATCCTTCCCGTTCTAAGACCTCTCCGCTCCCTCCCTGGTTTTCCCTCTTCCTCCTTTCCTTCGTCCGTTTTCTCATTCTCTTTGTGACGCGCCTTCAAGATTTCTCTCTAGATCATTAGGGCTGTTTGAATACCTTTGTCTTTCCATAGGAGGTATTCGATGGTACTTTCTTCTGGGATCTTTCTTACGCTTTCAATGAGTTTGCATTCTGTCAAAATGTGTTTAAGGGTTTGTTTGCCGTAGCCGCATTCTCAATTTACGCTTTCTCAATTTACGCTTTCTTTCTTCCCTATGCAGTGTAGGTGTTTGTTGCATATGACGTGTTCGGTGCGGAGTCTCGATTTGATGACTCTGTCTCTCCTGTCCATGTCCTTGGATTTGACTTGGTGGCGTCTCAATTCTCACGGGGTTGGAGGGCAAAGACGTGGCGAAGAGTCAAAGGGCCAAGGTACACAACCGAGGCAGAGTCGTAGGGATGGGCCAGTTGCGTAATGAAGCGAAGTATTTATCGAAGCGAAACCTGAAAGTAACACACCTGGTATCAGGTTTTTGTTTTTTGTTTACATCATTAATCGTATCCAGCCCTAAGGCTATGACGATATCGAACCCCCAGAACTACCCCGCCAGCTCCTGGCCACGCCCAATAAAGGGTATTCAGCAAGCTAGCCGCTTCCACCGCCAACTACAACAAACAAACACAACAAACAAGAAAATCAAAAACCCTTTCATCCACATCTTCCTCAACACTAACCAACGCAGCGCGCTCACTTTCTTGAGCCTCATCATTCACTACGCCAGTGTCTCTCCAAACAAATAAACAAACAATCACAACAGCAATCAACAATTTAAATCTCATCTTTCTTTCCCTCATTCCTCCAAATCCCCCCACCCCTGTCTTAACTCTCTCTCTCTCTCCCTTTCTCCCTCTTCTTCCTCTCCTTCTTCTGTCTTCAATCTTCTCCATTGTTTCCATATTTCAATCGCCTTCTCTATACCCTCTTTCGTCCATAACAATTTCTTTATCGTATCGCATTCCTTCTTTCCTTCCCGACTCGTTTTCGTTCGTGAACATGCTGTCAAAATATGTTCAACGTTCTGTTTTTCTGCACCGCATTCACATGCTGCCGATTCTCGTTTTCCTATCGTGTGCATATACTCGTTGCACTGGATATGCCCTGTTCGTAATCTCGAAATTAGAACTCTGTTGGTTCTATCTGTGTCTTTAAATCGTATTTCGTGTCGTTGGTATGGACTCGATAACGCTCTTTTCTCGTTTCTTCTCAACTTCCATTCTCTATCCCATTCTTCTATTACCATACTCTTTGATTCTTGCTGCAAGAATGCAAATGATATAAATGCATCCTTGTCAACCCCTCCCTTCCCAATTGCGGCCTTCGCCATCTTATCTGCTTCTTCATTCCCTTTAACTCCTTCATGCGCCTTTACCCACTCCAATCTCACTTCCATCTTCTGTGTTCTCGCAGCATCACACAGCCACCTAATTTTATATGCCATTTCTTCCCCTGGTCTTGCTTTCCGTACTCCTACTCTTCTCAATGCCTCCTGGCTATCCCCTATCACCGTAATAATCCTTTTCCGCTCCCTATTTGCTTCTTTCATCCCCACCTCAATAGCTTTCTTCATTGCTACCATTTCTGCATCCATAATTTCCATCTGTCTTCCCAACCTATATCCTACTCTTTTTATAACTTCTCCGCCTTTCCCCAGTCTGCAAATCCCCGCTGCCGTTTCGCCCTCCTGAGTTCTACTCCCATCACTATATATTACAACCTCATCCCTCCCTTCTTTTCTTGCAATTTGCCTTTCTTTCTCCTCTTTTCCATATTTCCTGATTTCAATCTGAATCTCTTCTCTCACCCTCTTCTCCCATCCTTCTTCCTCTTTATATAATTTCTTCCAATTTTCTATTTTTTCCCACTTCCCTTTCTCCCCTATCAATTTCCCCAACCCTTCTATTGCCCCTGTCATTCCTCTTTTCCTTCCTTTTCCTTTTCCCTCTTTCCTCCTCGTATTCCATTCGTCCTTTCTTTCCATTCTCCGCCTTATTTCTTCTTTCGCCGCTTTTTGCATTGGATGTCTCGGATCTCTTTTCAACGCATTAACCCCCATCATTCTCGTTTTATGTTCCAATCTATGTGCCGTCGGAATCATATCGTTTTCTACCTCGATTGCTGCTGTCGGAGCCGTTCTATAATGTCCCCCGATTCTTCTCATTGCGTTTATATTCACCTTGTCAATCTCAGTTGCCAACCCTTTCTGTCCCTTCCACCACACTCTTCCCCCATACTCCGCTATTTGCCTGCTGCATGCAATATACATCTTTCTTCCGTTTCCCACTCCAATTCCTTGACTTCCCCTCGATAATCTCATCACATTCTGTGCCGCCCTTGCTGCTCTTGCCGTTTTCTCCCTCACATGCATTTCAAAAGTGCATTTCTGATCAATCCATATCCCTAACCATTTCAATACCTTCAACTCTTCCTTCTCCGTACCATTTGGCATTCTCATCACCTCCTGCTCCTCTCTCGCATCCACATGCAACCGTATCCAATCTGTTTTTTCCTCATCAAATTTAACACAATTTTCTTCCGCCCATTCATATGCCTTTTCTATAATTCTCTCAGCCCTTGCCATAGCTTGTTCCCAATCTTTCCCGGCCGCCACGATTGTGAAATCATCAATATATGTCGGCGTAATCGCTTTCCCTTCGAATTCTTCCTCGATACAACGATTCACCTCTTTAATCAAAGGCGCAATAAACAAGTTAAATAATATCGGGGACGCTGGACTTCCCTGCAGGATGCCTGTTTCGATATCCTTCTCTTCACCTTTCTCATTATCAAATCTCAGTGCAATTTTCCTCTTACTCATAAAACTTGTCACCCACTCCACTACTCTTCCATTCGCCCCTTCTTGTTTCAACGTATTCTCCAACCTAACCTTCGACACATTTGGGAAGGCCTGAGATACATCCATCGCTACCATCACAACTTTTGCCCCCTCTTCACGTTTCTTTTCTGCCCAATCTAGTGTGTATCCTACACATTCTTCCGCCGACCTATTCTTCCTTCCACCCCACTGATTTATCTCTAACCCCCCTTTCTCTCCAAACTCTGCAAGATAATCCGTAACAATTCTTTCCAATCCTTTTCCTAAGGTATTCAATAGCGAAATCGGTCGATATGCTTTTGACTTCGTATAGTCTGCTTTATTTGGCTTCGGTATAATCGCTCCTATTGCTTTTCTCCACCTCTTTGGGTGATACCCCACATCTAGACACATCTGATATGTCTCGGTTATTCTTTCCCCTAGTATCTCCCATAACTCCTTTATTGCCTTGAATCCAATCTCATCTGGACCCGGTGCTTTGAATGATCCTTGTCTACTAATTGCCTCTTGCGCCTGGGTTTCTGTAATTCTTATTCTTTCTCTTCCTCCTCTCGCATTTTCAATTCTTGGTGGGTCTGGGGGGGCCTTTGGAAACAGGTATTTCAAGAAAGTCGTTTCTTTCTCTTCGAATGTTACTCGTATACCTTCTGCTGACTCCAGAGCTGGCGTTTTCGCGTATTTCTTCTGGGTTGCTACCCTCCAAACATCCCATAACTTTCCTTCTTCCGTATCTTGTATAAATTTATCCCAGCATTCTTTCTTTTTCTCTCTCACCAGCCGAAAATATTCTGTTTTCTTCTTCTTCCACTCCTTCACCCTTTGCAATTTAATTTCCGACTCTTCCAACCCTTTTCTTCCCCATCTTCTTTTCCTCGTCATTTCTTTTCTCTTGCTTTTCACTTCCTCATCAAACCACCTCTTACTTCTCGGACACTTTCTCACTTCCCCTACTCCTAATTCTATACTCTCCTTCATAACCTCTTCCAACAATCTTGCTGCCTCCTCGCAATCTTCATTCTCCATAGCATATTTCCATTCTTCTTCTGTTCTTCCTTTTCCTTCTTTCCTGGTATCAGGTGATACGAAGTTTGAAGGTAAAACATCGTGTGGGCTCCGGGATAATGGTGCGGCTTCGTAGTTGGGCTCCCGGAATAGTGCAGGTACTGGTTGTATGGGCTGCGGAATGAAAATGATGGGCAATTTCCACACCAGGCTATCTCAAGGTAAATATGAGTGTGCAGATACCCTCCATCAAATATATGCTTAATACTTGGGTATGGTAGAGAGGTTCTGTACAATTTTGATAAAGTACTCTTAAAGGTGACATCCCGGTATCTCAGTTGGAACTATCTTGGCCACTCCAGTTGCCTATGAACCAATGAGAGCTTCAGATCCCAGCCATGCTATGACTGAAAAACTAAATCTTGGTCGTAGGTTTGTGATGCAGAGGATAATACTGTCCACTTCACCAGGTCTTGGCGCTTTTTACCTATAAAAATAGGTAAATTGCATCGCTAATAACTTTTCAACAGCACAAGATATCAAATCTATGAAGCCAAAATCTTTACCATACAGTCAACACTGGGGCAACGACGAACCTGGAACAACAGATCTCAACAAGTGGTTGCATATCAGCCTGAGCGCCACTGTCTCGACTGACAAACACCCCTGTTCATTGTTCAACCAGTTTCGTCGTTGCCCCCCGTGCGGCTGTACCTATCTATCGCTTAGTCTGTCAATAGAGTCTTTTAGCCAACGACCGTAGAAAAGTCCAAACGGAAAGTCCCAAGAAATGAGAAGTCCCAAGACCACTCTGCATGTAGGTTTGCATGTGATATGTCACCTTTAATCACAAGACTTAGAAATACGATTGAAGACATTTTGAGTCCCTAATATTGAGCATTGCGCTGTCAAGGTATTCCTAATACCATGTAGGCCAAGTCCCTCTAATGCATGCGCAATGGTCTTGGGTGTTTTTATTTCTTGGGACTTTTCATTTGGACCTTTCTACGGGCGGTGGCTAAAAAACTCTAATGCTGACCTCCTACTAAAGGAATTAAATTTGTATGGAAGATCTATTATTTGATAAGGGAGATAACGGGATCTGTTAGTAAAGCTACATAAAATTTGCTTCCTCTTGGGGGGTCAGCATTTTACTGACAGACTAAGAGATAGTTTGGCTTCATACCTTTTTGATATCCTATCTGATTGAAATGTTATTCGCGATGCAATTTATGTCACCTCTAAGGTGCGCGGCACTATATTTGGGCGTTGTCTGGAAAAGTTATTCCCAAGACTTCCAAGCCATGTAAGTAGGATGTGATATAATATTTTCGACCGCAAGACTTAAAGATACGCATGGAGAAATATTCCATCCTTATGCCTATGATTTCCCTCTCAGAGTACTTGTGAGCCCCTATGCGGGGCAAAAGGATACCACACGCAGATCCCAGCTATGCATTTGTTCGTTGACCTGTCATTCTTCGTACATATGCGAGTGCTACATAGGAAGCGGGGTTTATCTATATGATAACTAAGCGAGCAGAGCCCATCATCGTCAGAATTAGCCTCCCGGAGTTTTGTGGGTTGAGGAAAATACTTTGAACTTTTGGCGACACTCCCGAGATATTCTTCGTATCATTACGTGCCGCCTTCATGGCAAGTTCGCCGCCAGCAAATACCACGTCGACATCAGTCCGATCAAGCGACCCCGGGGTCCCAAGTACGATTGCCCCCGACCCCTCACCGCATGGACCGATCTGCTTCCGGATATGTGGAATACCCTCCTGCTGGAGCAGGAGTGACCTGGGGACAGCGTTACAGGATATCGATCCGGAACTTGATCTCAACAGTTCCCAACTTTCCGCCCTATTCCCAGCTTGCTGTGACACCTCTCAAACGGCCCTGCTAACCGTCGAATGGTGCACGGAGTACCTGAATATCGGTCCCAATCAAGAAAAATATCACGTCTTCCCGGCAAACGACAGAGACGGAGACAGAGAAGTCCGACTAAGAATCGATAAACATTTCTACGGTCTAACGCCCATGAACCACCCACAACATCAGATACGTGCGGAGTGGGTACAATCCTAGATTCCTAGGCGCAACCTATTCCTGATACTGAATCATCCACAGTGTGATCGCAATCACCGGTCTCAGTGGCCATGCCTTCGGTTCCTGGAGAAGTCGGGTGGGCGATCGCCCTCTCGATCGTCCAATGTGGCTACGTGACTTTCTGCCTGAGAAATTTCCACAAACACGCATCATGACATATGGTTATGACAGTAGTCTTTCCAAGCCAAACGGTTGTAACATAAGAGATCACACACTGGATCTCGAGCAATGCGTAATGAATGCTAGACGGGATTGTCCGGTATGTCCTGTTAAATGATCAGATGAGAGCTCTTGTGATCTTTCCCTAGTCTGCCGGGGTCTTAACAATTGCCTTATATTCTTCAGGGAAGACCCATTATATTCATTGGACATAGTATGGGAGGTATTTTAGTAGTACAGGTAGGAGAGATCCAGTGCCCTTTGATACCAAACGCTGACCGGGCTCTTTCTTTCATGCAGTTACTACTCAAATGGTCACTAGACCCAGAGCCTGGGTCTATGCTCAATTGCGTCCATGGAATATTCTTCTTCGGAACACCCCATAACGGTTTGAGAATCAAAGAGCTTAGAGAAATGGTGGGTAGAGGGGTATGGAGCGATAAAACCCAGACCCTACTGTCACAGCTAGCGGAAGGCTCCGAATTCTTGGAGAATCAGAAGGACTCTTTGAGCAGGATGTGGAACAGATTGAAGGCAAAGGTGTTCAGCTTTTACGAAACTGAGATGACAAATGCGGTAAAGATGGTGATTCAACTCTTCCCTGCCCTTCAGCGTTTCCCTGGCTAAACTGCATAGGTGGCACCTACTGTGTTTCGTAGATCAGGCGGTAAAGTCCAAATTGTGCAGAGATCGTCATCTGAACTCTTTCTACCCGACGAGCTACGCTTTCCTATCCAGTCAAATCACACCGATATGGTGAAATTCAAGTCTTCTGATGACAAGGCGTTTCAAGATGTTGTAACCTGCATGGATACTTGTGTCGGTGAGGATAATCCGTGTTTGGTAGGCGAACTACAATAAGCGGAAAACGCTGACGGTGTGACAGTGCAATACAACCGAGCGACAGCAATCAAGACCCTTCTCCAGACAGTGTTACCGGGGCAAACTACCTTTTATATCGACCAGCAGGGTTACTATAAGAAATCTAAGGAACCCTTTGGCCTTGAGGAAAGAGCAGATTTCCTTTTGCTGCTGCACAACCTAGACTACCAAAAGTGGATTTCAACAACTGACGAGGTCAAAACCTTGGTCTATACACGGTTCCCATCTTTGCCATACCTAGCTCCCCATCTTCTTCGAGCGTTACGGAGCATGGGAGAGACTTGCTTGTTGCTACATTTCTCCTTCAGCTCGATAGGAAGCGGTATGATCAGACCCATCCATGGCGGCGTCAAAGGGAAGATTGCGGGTATGGTATGGACATTCATCCACCAGACCCTTGAAACACTTCAGGAGGATCAAAAGCAATGCCTTTTAAAGGAGTTCCTGCAGGGCCTCTTAACAACCATTAGTGACGATGAGGTGATGAAAGTCCAAAAGAACATCAGGACTGCGTTTGATAGCATCATCACTCTTTTAGAGCCGGAGAGCCTTTGGGATGCTTTTGAGAAAGTCTGTGTAACAGCTGCGGATTTGTACAGGTGTCCTGGGCCAAACCAACAACATGTAGAGCAAAGCTTAAAGTTCATAGTTGACCTTGATCAGCTTCCCGTTGAGCATTGGCAAATGATAATGTTGCAACTTCGTCGGGTTATGCAACGCCTACGCCCAGGCTTTTCCACTATCAAATTACTTATTATGCATCCACCGGATACGCAGAACGGTCTGCCTCTGCTGCCTTCGGAGGTTCTTGTTTCCTATGATCAGGAAAGACAAGGTGGGTATGAACACTGTGCCTTTGTTTTCTTTGATTTCGTCTAACCTGGAATGGCTCGTGCTGCTATAGAATGCCTTCATACTCTCAATTTCAAAAACCCACGGTATGATAAGATCGAGCTACGCCACGGGAATACGCTTTCATGGCTTTAGGAATCTTGTGAATACAAATCCTGGGTTTCTCTGAGCTATCCAGACTCGGGTATTCTGTTTATAGAAGGAAAACCAGGGAGTGGTAAAAGTACTTTGGTACGGTACTTCGCGGACCATTTCAATCCTCCGAGAGGGGCCATCGTTGCGAGCTTCTTCTACAACTCGCGGGATGGTGAATTGGAGAGAGATCATCGAAGCATGTTGAAATCACTATTGTTTCAAATGCTGGAGGCTGATGAGTCACTATTCATACACTTTCAGTCTACCTACCGTCGTAATGGGGCAGGTAGAATGGAATGGTCTTCTGAGAATATGAAAGATGTCTTGCGCGCCTGCAAGACTCATCCTCGACCCCGAAGGGTGTATCTGATCATTGATGCTATGGATGAGTCAGAATGTACGGATCGTCTTGACATTGTTCGGTTTCTATATGAATTGTCTCTTCCAGCTGCTGGTGATGGTACTGGATGCTTCTACAACGTTTTCCTCGCTAGTCGACCCATTAACGAGCTCCAACCCGTCAAATGGCCAGGGCGATGGAAGCTCCAGCTACAAGACATGAATCGTGGCGATATAGAACGATATGCACATAGCATCCTACAAAGCGAAGAATTCGACTCAGTTAAGGTTGATGTAAAAGAGGAGATAGAGAAATATGTCATAAAGTGTGCTGACAGTGTTTTTCTATGGGTTTCTCTGGTGTTAAAAGAGTTAGCAGGGTTTGCGATGAATGGCTCACGGAAAAGCACGTTACTGAAGTTTTTGAAATCACTTCCCAAGAGCCTTGAGAGCCTCTATGAGTGTATGCTTCAAGCACTAGACAATAACAACCCACAGGATAGGATGGACGGCAAACGGATCCTCCAATTTTGTTTATTCTCTGAGCGCCAAATAGAGCTCATTGATCTGGAGCACGCTCTTGCAATCCCGGGTTCAATCGAAGACGACGAACCAGATTTCAGATACTGGGAGTCGGAGATACCAGGGGACATCCGCAAGATGTTGACCCACTGCATTGGAGGCTTTATAGATGTTAAAGAGAGTACGTATAAATAACACCACCATATCTACAACCCCTTTGGATCTTTGGGGAAGTTTGTTCCTTAGTGAATGCCCATTCATGACCGCCCCTGAGGTCTCTAGGGTTGACTTCTGTGTCTCTGGTAACACAAATCGCACAGGCCTCCCCAAAGGCTAAAAGGACTGTACCATAATTGCTCCCATATATAAGAATCCCAAGACTTATAAACCCTTATAGGTACAAAAATGACTCCGGTTGTTCAAGTTATGCACCAAACAGTCCGCGAGTTTTTCCTCCGCGCTCGTGACCTCGTAAGGCGATCTCATCTCGATGTCACCGACCATCAGGATGCTCAAACCATGATACAGCTAACTTGTGTCCGCTTCCTCGAGGTTGTGCAAAAGGAAGGGGTAAAATACAAAATCCCTCAGCGGGTGGGGGAGTCAAGCTTCTGGGCAGACAGATTGGTCGAGTACCTAGAGAAGAGGCCTTTCATTAGATTTTCGTTGGAATACTTGAAAGAGAACATGGATAGGTTGGCACCAGAGATAACAGACAGGCTGTCGCATCTCCTCTCCAGTGTTAAGGAATCGCATAATTCACTCCCGACCGTACTATTGAATTGCCTACTTTTGCCCACCCTCACATCCCAGGGGTCCGGAGTCGATGTGCAAGATCGCCTAGATAGCTTAATCCTTGCCTCTGCAGCGAGGGGGTATCTTACCGCCATTCGCAACCTAGCGGCTGCTTCTGGCAGCATCGATGCCCACAATATCAGAAAAGAAACCCTTCTACACTTGGCTGCGAAAGGCGGGCATTACGCTGCTACTAGGTTTCTCCTCGACTCCGGCGTAGACCCGGGAGCTCAAGACATTTGGGGGAGGACTGCGTTGCACCATGCGGCGATAGAAGGGCAGGAGGCCCTTGTTCAGCTTTTCCTTGCCAGCCGTGCGGACCTAGGGGCCCAGGATGAGAATGGTGGCAACGCGCTCCATTTCGCAGCTGAACACGGACACGAGCCCGTTGTTCGACTCCTTCTTGCCAAAAATGTGGATCTACTGGCTTGTGATATGAAGGGTCGCAACGGACTCTATTTGGCTGCTCTAAATGGGCACGAGGCGATTGTTCGACTTCTCCTTACCTGTAGTGAAAACGTACAGGGCCGGGTTAGACACGGACACGAGGGACTAGGCGTAAAGGTCCAGGATATGAGTTGCAAAGCCCTCCATTTGGCGGCTAGACATGGATACGCAGCCGCTATTAAACTTCTCCTCCGCGGCGGTGTGGACGTACAGGCCCGGGACGACCAGAATCGCAACGCACTGTACTTCGCGGCTCAGTATGGATACAATGACGTGTTTCAGCTTTTATTGGAAAGTGGGATTGATAACAAGATATATAAAAGACCACTGAGGTTGATATCTCTCAGCCCAGGATACGTCATGGTGCAGGTTTCCAAAAGTCGTTGCCCAAACTTCAATGATGATGACTGGCCTTGGAATGGTGTGTACGGCAACTGCACACTTGGTACGTGGTGCCTCTTTGAGCTTCTGTCTACTGACTTCGGGCGAGATACAACCCACACTAGCTGGTATACTTGCTTGGGTCCCGCCGTTGGGTTCCCTGTCTTGTCGGTGTATCAGACACCGTGGTCCCATTTCAGTTACGATCCATTTACGGGGGAGGACATAGGCTCGAGTCGCCCCGAGGCCACTCGCCCCGAGGCCACTACAGAGTATGAAATCCTTTCAAGTGTTCTTTCAGGAATAGAAAAAGCGGGGGGGAGATTCATTGAGGAAAAGACTTGGAGAGGCTTTTTTAGGGGTAAGGGGACCTCGTAATCTGGATACCATTGATATTGGCCCGTATTCATTTAGTTATTTTGCGCGTGAGCAGTAGTATACGAGTCATGTGTTCATTATATTACTCACTTCTCCACTAGTCATACTGTGTTGGGTGGTTCCATTTGTCGTCAGAGATCGAGTCATATTTCTTACATTATATTGTCTCCCGTGATATCTCTTTTGTGCCACCTTTCTTTAGTATAATATGGGGCTTCTCCCCCGTCGATAACAATCAACCAAGGTCTCAACTCTCTACATCTTGGGGTCATGAGCCCGGCTTTAGCCAATTTGCTTCAACCTATACTGCAAACTCCCTTTCAAACACAAGTACAGCCATAGGTAATAAGTGATGGAACGCCCTAAGAGTACAAACACCAAATGTTGGTGGCGTTTTACCAAAACAGGCATCACTGTGTTCCATCACTTATTACCTACCACTGTACATTGACTAAACACCAGCCCGTACTCCGCCCCCCAGAGTCTAGAACCCATCCACCAAGATGGCTATCGAGCCATCCTCCGTTGTCATGCTTGTAATGGGGTATAGCACTTCCCTAGAAAGACGTAAAATGCAGGTATCCATCTTTTGTGTGTATTGCGCTCAAAGATATTGGGAGGGCGAGAACCGTCCAATTGATAACGCCGACCCTTTGGATATAAGCTAAAGAGCACACTCTGGATCGTACCGCCCCCTCAGGGCTTTGATATCTCATACGGTTGTTGAGATTGCGAGGCGGTAGTGGCCCGGCAGTGCCGGCACGGACCCGGAGGTGGCACCTCACTCCCGCCCCCACGCCACTCCGCGGCCCCAGGCGACCCCCGCAACCCGATCGCAGCGGCTCGGATCTAAGCGAGTTGACATACCCGGGTTCCGTATGTCGGGGTACGACTGTGCATGCGGTACCCGCCCCCTCCACAGGGCATGTACCTACACACATACCTTCCGCGAAATGTCGGGGAAACCCCCGACACTCTCAAATCTCCCGTGTCGGAGTCTGAAGTGTGATATTAGGCTCTAAAATGTAATATCGCGGCCAAAACCAGATCTATCTTTCACCTCGGAGCCAAAATGAACCCCGCCAGAGATGAAAATTGGGCCCGACAGCCCTCCGACTTCCGACACGCAGCAGCCCCTCTAGTGTCGGAGAGTTCCCCAGCCAAAGATCGGAACCGTAATGCTCCAGCCCCTTGGCTAGGGGAGCTGGGTATGAGCCTAGGTTAAGTCTCTCTTCATGATCATGTATATATACAACCAAGGCCGGTGTGGGCACCGCGCAGTGAATTGGCTTGTCCCGACCGGAGAGTTCGGTTTGGATCTATACTAGTCTGCTAAGGGAGTGTGCGCCAGTTACCCTCCCGACAACGACTTCATAAACTGGCAACTACAACCCCGCCATTCTTTTGCAGCCGACCCTTAAGCTATCAGTATATCGCGGACACCCATGGCCAGGAACGAACAGCTCTCATCATCCCTCTCACCAAACAACCCATCACCTCTCACCAAACAACCCATCACCGATCCAAGCTCTACCCCTCTCTTGTAGACTGTCGGAATCGGCAGCTGCAACCCCCCCCATACGTATGACCAAACACCTATAACACAGAAACCTACCCCAACGCACAATACGCACCAACACCGCCGGACAACCACACCCCACCGCCACCCATAGTGCCTCGGTGGAGTCCAGTGTGAGATCAGCTCGGCCAGGGTGTCGTCCTATGCACCGCCTCCGCCTTTGTGCAGGAAATGCAGCAGCCATCAGCAACGTTCATGGCCAAAGGAGGGACAGCGATGGGCCCGATGCGGGCGGAGATGGGCCAGCCGTACATGCGGGGAGTACAGCTCCGCGGAGATTGGCGAGGCGGGCGTGGTGTTTCATGACAGGTAACTCTACATACATTCCACCACAGCCTACCTCTCTTACTAACGATGTTGTAAATAGCCAGCGTCTATTACCCTGCGGCCCCATAATGCCACGGCGAGTGACGGGGTATCCATCCCCCCCCCCGGGAATCCCACTCCCCTCTAGGAATACCAGTCAAAGATGGCATGTCGGCGACTGAACAGGATATCTCGGCGCTGAGTGCTGTGTCGCCCGTCCGCATATCCAAAAAAGGCCGGTTTCATACCCCGGGGCCTAAAAAGCCCTACTATATCCCTTTTATCAAGTAGGGCTTAATTGAGCCTAGTTTAGAGATTATACTGATATTGGCACATAATTAGGGCCGAATAGGGCTCAATTAATAGTCTTTTGGATAGAGGCATGTATGTAGAAATAGGCATTAGGAAAATCCGTAAGCTTTTGAGGGTTAGGGTTAGGACTTCGCAGATATCAAACACGCACGACTTCCGTATACCTCCGCCTCCGCCCCCTTACCTCCACCTCCTACACCTCCACCTCCACTTCTACACCTCTATCTCTACACCTCTATCTCTACACCTTTATCTTCATCTCTACGCCTCTATCTCTACGGCTTGGCCTCATCTCTACGGCTTCATCTCTACGGCTTCTTCTCTACGGCTTCATCCTACGCCTCCATCTCCACAGCTTCATCACGTCATCTGCATCCCCCCTCCCACTTCATGGATACTGAGGTGTTAGTCTCCTTCTTACCCCAGTCCTACTGAACCATCGTCGTCATCCGAGCGTGAGCTGATCGGTGGGTTGGGCAGCGGATCCGTTCGTCACCCGTCCCGGCGGATCTAGCACCCGGTCAAGCGGATCCAGCACTAAGCTCACCGAATCCAGCGATGTCGAGCATCTACTAGTAATCGAGCAATGAATCAAGCAGCGAATTAGGAACATATACCTTCACCTCTACGCCTTCATCTTCACCCCCTCCCCTTTCAAAAATGACCTAATCGGTGAAGTAGGCACCCAATCCAGCAAATCCATCCCCCAATCCAGCACATCCGGCACCAATCCAGCGGATTCAGTACCCAATCCAGCACCCAGCACCCAAACTAGCGAAACTAGCGAGTTCAGCACCCAATCATGCAGCACCCAACCAAGCAGCGAACCAAGTAAGCATTGCAGCTAAGCAGGCAGGTAGGGCAGGCAAGCAGGTAGGAAAGATTGCTAGTAGCAAGAAAATGTACATATTAAATCGAGAAATAATCAAGAGTTTTATCTATGAACCTCTATGCCAGAAGGAGCGTAAATACTACAGCCTACCTGCGCATCCATATTTTTCACCTAATAAAACAACCCTTATATAGGCATTATCACATATACTAAGGCTGAATATATATATAACTCTCACTGAAACTATAGGATTTTAAGGACGTTATAGAAAATACCGGAATTAGTCTCAAATAATGGTTAGTCCGGGCGTATGTAGGCATGCTATAATCCTCATATGGATATGCCTACGGGCGGTACAGTGGGCCCCCCCTCGTCTTCCCCGCTCCGCCCTCTGTCAGCTTGCTGACCAGTTGTTGATGTATTCGTTCCGCAGGCAAAGGGTGCCAGTGGATGCCCGCTGCACTGGGGGTCTCGGCAATGGGACTACGGAGAAGTGACATAACAGAGAATCTGGGAATTCCGTCAAAAATCGAGCGCCTGACACCCCCGAGCAGCGGCTTGGATACATACCGTAAGGTGCGCAATAATTTCTGTTTTGGATCAACGGCCCTATCGGTTAGACTCCCTAATGTCCTCTCGCCCTTCTTTGTTTCGCCGAAGGGGCCGTGTGCTGTATTTACTTAATGAGCTCGTTCTTTCTGCAGGTTAAATTGCACGCCTGTCTGGGGCAGTTTGTTGTGGGTACTTGGTGTTTTGTTTTGCGGTTAAGAACGTTTCTCGTCTTCCAGTTTGTAAAATAGCGTTGTCGGTGCGGCTAGTGGTGGGCCCGAGACTTTCTCGAGACTTTTTGCAAAACTTGACGAGATCTGGGGGTCAGCTAGGCGAGACAGACAAGACCGGTCATAGATATCTCGAGACTTGTCTCGAGACTTTTTAGACTTTATTTCCACCAGATAATTTGTTATTACAGACTCCAAATCAGGGTTAGGGTTTGTCAATAGACTCTTCCGACTGGCCAGCCCGTCTGGCCTTCCTAGCACCAAGATCACATGACCACAAATTCTCGAGACCTTCGAGACCAGACTCAGAAATTACAAGAACTGTCCAAGTCTCGTCTCGTATGGTCTCGTGCCCATCACTACACAAAAAGATCCCACCAAAGATCGGAACGATACTGCCCCAGCCCCTCCAGCAGGAAGGCTGGGAACGATTCACAATTCAGGCTCAGATTAAGTAGCAACAGAGTTGGCAATTAATATGCAAACTACATATACAAAACTTGACATGACGCGACAGAGCCAGAGAACGCGACAATTTATGTACAAATCTAGGTTGACAGCTATCAACGTACCTCTTTCACTTTTGTTTAGAGTATAGGAAAATTCATCTACTTGTTTGGTCGGTAGTAATTAGTCCAGCTCGTACCAACACCATTGACACTCTCTTGCTTTAATTGACCGTTGGTGATACATGGCCTTTATTAGTTCTTGGGCGTAGTGGGATAGGAGTCGCTTTTGTCAATAGAGGTACTGAATCAACCGCTTGGTAGGAGTCTCTTCTACACAATTTCTCCACTTTGGAGGTAGTCTTTATTGGCTCTTGGGTATGATGGGATAGAAACTGCTTCTATCAGTCAACCACCGGTAGGAGTCTCTTCTACGCAATCGTTCCTCTCCGGAGGTAGCCTCTATTGACTCTCGGAAGCGTGCCGTTTGCGTCCGGAAGTGCCTGTGCTCGACAACACTAATCTCTATGTAGTGGTAGCGGAGATGCCGGCGTGGTGGTGGACTTGAGACGTGTGGGGGTTGAGATTGGTCCGCCTTTATGGGTAGGTTAGCAGGCGAGGAAATGTATAAAGGTTCGGGGGGGTTCCGGAGGTACCGGCTCAAGTGCACCCCCGCAAGCGTAATCGTGCGACAGTGCATGAACGCCAACCATAGGTTGACTACTCGAGATTGAACTTGCTAGTAAAGAAGCCTGGGTTCTCATACAGCGGGGCACTGCCCCTTCCACAGATCTCCTCCCCCAGATCCCCCCCCCCCCCCCCCATACGGCTCGAGGGAAAAACTCACAGATGCCAAAACAACTCTTCTGCCCCCTTTCCCTACCCCTACACCCGGTTCCCACACCCCTACGCGCTCCTCAAGCCCCACCGCCAGCTCCCCCGAACTCCTAACATGCCGTTATGATTATATCCCAGCCCGCATCGGCAAACAGGTCCACCACACATGGGTGCACGTGGAGAATGTCCTTGCTGTTCTTCCCGCTCGGGAGACGCCACTCCTGTGAACTGTGGGGCGAGACGTGGGAGGTTGTGAAGCGGTGGGGAGGTCAAGTGTGTCCGGGGAAGCGGTCTATTTTGGTTCCTTTGGTTTTTTTGCGCGTGGGTGGGGTAGGGAGCGGTGTTTGTAGTGGTGCGGGGGGATGGCGTTTGGGTAGGGTCGGGTGATGGTATTGGTCAACACCAAAGGCGGGGGGTGGGGCGGGGACTTTCAGGACCCTGTCCAGGGGTCAGTAGATCGTCACTCTACAGCTATGCAGCCTTTCCCCCTCGTCGGTCACGTCACCGGCCAGCTTTGCGGGCGCAGTAAGGACCTTCGCCCAGGAGTGTGTGGGGTTGCCAGCAGAGGATGTCCCAGGAGCTGATGGCATGGAGGAGAGGTAGGTGTCAACCAAGTGGTGCTTTGGGGAGTAGGGGGAGCGGTGACATAGTATGGCATATGGACGTCCGTGGTGGATGGCGAAGCAGCGTCTAGGAGAAATCGGAGGGGGGCGAATGAAGGCCGACATGGGTGCGGAGGAGTGAGGAGTGGTGGTTGAGAGGAGGAGGAGCGGTCGATGAGAGGCGAGGCTTGGCAGGCGCCTAATGAAAGATCCCCGCGAGAATGCAGCCGAGCAATATCGTTCAGACGAGACTGTCGGAGAAAACCCCGACAGTCTCCATTCCCTATGTCGGTGATGTAAAAGCCTCGACAGCATAGACCTTAATGGTTGTGTCGGAGTCTAAAATCTTCTTGTCGGAAGCTAAACAAACTTTATTTTTTGTATGTAAATTAGGCTCCGACAGCCCTCCGACCTCTGCCATGCAACAGCCTCTCCGACGTCGGAGAGCTCTCAAGAGATCTCAAAGAGTCGCAACGATATAACAAGCTCTAGCCTCTCTGGCAGCTAGGGTGGGTAGAGGAGACTGAACCTACTTATTCTGCGCGGCGCACAAGAGACTTTATTTTTACATGTAGAGTTTCATTTCAATCCCGGGCGCCGCCCGAAATCTGGCTGTGAAGGCGTCAGAGTAACAGTTGCAGCCCAGTTGAAGTCCGGGTGAGATTGGTATGGGTTAGGGTTGTGTGGGAACAGTCGAGGGTAAACAAGGATCTTCTCATGGCCGGGGACCCTCCCCCGCCCTCCCCGCCCTCCCCGCCCTCCCCGCCCTCCCCGCCCTCCCCGCCCTCCCCGCCCTCCCCCCACCATCTCCGTCAGCAACAACGCGTCCGGATCCAGACGTCGTCGCCGTCGCCGTCGCCGCCGCCCCTCCACCAACATCCCCGCCCCGGCCACCCCCGAGACGCGTATCGTTGCCCTCTCCCTGCTTGTCCAAGTCAGGGTTCCAACAACCCCCCCCCCCCCCTCCCCATCAGATCACCCATTACAACCGCCACCTTCCTCGGCCTCCCACCGTCGTCCATCTCCCCTCACATCCACCATGCCTCTCAAACGCAGCCAGCAACAAAGCTGACCCCGACTCAGATCCCACCCCCAGTGCCTCGCCTACCAGTAATCTTTCCAGCAATAAGCTTCTATTGGCTCCTAGATACTGCTGTTGTCAATTCATTCAAAATGCATTCGCTCAGTTCAACCAACGGGTTGAAGGAAAATTCAAAAGCCATAAATGGTTTAGGTTGAATTTGGCTGAAGAATTAATTAGAACCGAGAAAGAGATGGAAAAATCAGTAACAAATGGACGCGCTTCTTCAAACCCCCTATGGTACATCGATTTGTATGTTGACACGGTAATCTATACAGGGTACGGGGATAAGAAATAATAATACTGCATGTTTTGGGCTCAAAAGGTGAAGTTATCCTTCGCACTGAATATATACCAACAATATCCTCCTGCTAGGATATATATCGTTGTGACGGATTAACTAAGACTACTCGGAGGACAGGTGAAGATGACGACGAAGACAGGAGCAAAGGACACAGCCAGGAACAACGGAGGCGCAACGCAACGACCACATCAGCAAACTACTACTTATGTATGTAGTCTCCCAACAGTCTCCCGGGTCTCCTGAGAGTCTCCTGAGGCCCCTGGATATTTTTTGAGTCTCCTGAGGCTCAGGAGACCTCAGGAGACAAATGAAGTCTTGCTGATGCAAGGCGAAGACCCAAGGCAGGGCAGGGAAAGCGAGGACCGTAGGTAATAGCAGAGGTAAGACTATGAGGTCCACGAGTACGGTAAAGGGAGAGCGGTAGAGCTCGCAGTAGTAGGCAACCTTCGAGCTGAACACGAAAAGCGATGACTATGGATAGGATATAATTATATTCCTATATACCAGAAGACAGGAAGACGAGACAGAGAGGGAAGAAAAAAAAGAACTAAAGGAAACGACTCTGCCCGCTATTTAACACCTCCCTCCGTCAATCCGTCAAGACCCTCTTACATCAGCCGTAGAATCTCAAAGAACTCAGTATCACCACACCTCGTATTCCTTCACACCATCTTCCCATAATCTTATTACCAATTCATCCTACAACCGAACCTCAAAGAAAGAAATGACGCCAACATCAGACCACTCCATCCCTACTTCGCTTATACTTACTAATAGTAGTATCACCGAACCGTCGGGCTGAACGCTAAGACGCCGGGACAAACGTCCTTCTAGGATATATACTGCTAGTATCCTACTGTTAGGTTATGTATGCTCCTGGCAAAATATAATCCTGATAGGATGATATAGGCAGGGTTAACCCCCAATCACACCCTGCCGCGCTCTGCCTGCCATGCTCTGCCTGCTGCGCTCTGCCTGCCGTGCTCTGCCTGCCGCGCTCTGCCTGCCGCGCTCTCCCGCGCTCTGCCGTGCTCTGCCGAACTATCATGAACTTTTTCAGCTTCATCACCCGATCATCACTAAACCACTATATGCATTACCGCCCACATCAATAGCACCTTCAGATTATCTCTTCCATCATTGGGCTTGCCACAGTTGGGGAACACAATAACTACAAGAATTATTTGCACATGAATCTGAGCAAAAAAGGTTGGGGTTTATCTACTACTGTTCTAATGATCTTGATAGTTGGCATTCATGATGGTGAAGGTGAGAAGCTGATGGTGATAGCAATGGCAACGATGATGATGTTAGTGGTTTAGCTTGCTGCCCTGCCGTCCCATCACCCTGCCATCCCCATCACCCTGCCGTTTCCGCCGCCTATCACGGCTCACTCCCCCGCACTTCTATTACCGCCTAGGCGTCTCCGGAATAGGGTTGTTGGTTAGTATCGGTGGATGTCGGAAGCAAGAGAATGGAATAGGAAGGAGTTCGGGTAATGAAATGTAAGCGCTAGGAAGGATGGGGTGATAGTTGCATTGAATGGTGTTATTAGGAATAGCGTGGATGGTATCGGATAGTATGTGTTTCGATGGGATTCTATGGTATGAGTCAGCGGTGAGGGGAAATGTGTGTATATATAGAGAGTGATGTTTTCCTATGTTTTCGCCTCTCTAGGCAACGTCTTCTTTCTGTTAGCAATCTACTACTTTGGCTCTTTCCCTTCTGTTCCTGAGCTTCTTCCGAACCTGAACCCGAACCTGAATCTGACTCCGAACCTGCACCCGAATCCGAACCTGAACCTAAGCCTGTTCCCGTTTCCCTGACTTCGACCCCGTACCAGCTCTGGTGTATCCTGAGCCAACCCCGCTTGCCTAGATATAACTTTGACCCCGACCCCGACCCCGCCCCGTTAGACCGCCCTGCCGTCGCCACCACCCTGCTGTTCTGCCGCCCCCGCCACCCTGCCTGCTGCTCTGCTGCCCTACCACCCTGCGTGATAGCCTTGACCCTCCTATATGATAACTTATCATACAGCAATGATATCTTATCGGGGAGTGGAGATATTTCTATCCCGAAAACTCGTGAAAGTGCACAAGTCTCGTGGAGGCGAGGTGTGTGGAGGGAAGGATCACTCCTTCCCTGTGCGTATGTGTGCTATTGTTCCAGAGGGCGCAAGGACTTGGTTCCGAGGGGGGCGATTCGTAAGATACGAATGTCGGCGAAGGAGGGGGAAGTTAAAGAGGATCGTGGGCTCCAGTCTCTGATATCTCTTGCTACTAACTACGTATACACAATAGGGAATGCTCAACCTATGTGTTGGGTGTAATCACCTCTTGCTAGCTAGCACGTTACCTAGGGGATGAACCCTAGGCCTTGGTTTGGACTTACAATGAGACGTAGGGGAGTTGACCACGATCGAGGAAGAGGAAGAAGGAACAGCGTGCCCGTAGGCAGAAGAAGTAGGACAGCGTAGAAGACAACGTATGATTCAGCGATTCATATTGAATGAGGCCTAGCCCTGTCCCCGAAGACAGGAGGGACAGGGCTTAGGCGAGGGGAAACTACTAAGGAACTCTAGTTGCGTAAAGAGTGTATTTAAAGGTATATGTAGAAGAAAATAGAGAAGACGTTGCGTAGAGAGGAAAGGAAGACAGCATAGTGTGTCCGCGGCCCTTTATAGTCCTCTCTACTGAAATTACATAATCAACGATCCTCGGAAGCTCTAATGGCCGACCCGAGGATATTACATCATAAAGAAAAGAAAGAAAGAACATAAGAAATAACTATACAAAGGTCTTCGGGACGCAAGTGGTTAAACCGAAGACAAAGACCCAATAAACTATCAGCAACGTCTATCTGGAAGGTAGCATGGTGTACCGGCGGCCCAGCCTAGACGCACCTCAAGCCCAAAGGGGAAGAGAGAAGCGAAGCAACATACATCGGGATCCTCCGAACAGAGCACTGTCGGAGAAAGTACAGGATTAGGAAATAGAAAAACATTAACTCCGACAAAGGAAAACCCCGCACCAAACCACCGCACCGATCATCATATTAAACCCCGATCTCTCGACGAGATCGCCTAACAAGCCTGCCATCGTCCCTATCAGCGTGCTGACCCTCCATGTACCCTTCGTGTGTCGGGAGACCCGTGATCTGTCAGGTCCGATTGATCCATAACAACAAGTTACGCAACTAGAAGTATAAAGCATCCTTGGTTTTAGAATACATTAGTATATGAAAAGGACCCAAGATTTTCATCCTCTATAGACAATAGGTTATCTTTTCAATTCGTGTACCACAGGGAACCCTCAGTTGAATAGACGAACAGCACCCCCCAAACCCGTTCCAGTATCATTTCCACCTGTTTCAGATCATGTATTAGAAATAAGACCTACCCGCAACCTATGTATTCTCTGCAACTGGTATAAGAAAGTTGGTTCTACAAAAAAAAACCTAAACAAGTAAACCTAGGCTGTAAGGAACGCAATCTTCCACTTTGTCGAGACTGTTTCCTTTCTCTTCATTCATGTAGTTAAAGAGGTCCCGTAGTATCAATATATTTTGATATCAGTAGCCAAGCCATCTATCCCAACAGAGTTAGGTCCCTTGGATTGCTAACCGGACCGACCGTCTAAGGGATAGAACTCTATTGGCCATTGTACCTTCCTTCCAGGCAACCAGTATGTCACCAGGCCTGGTACTAGCGTTCTGTGGTATAGCACCATCGCTCGGTGCCAAACGCCTTGCCTTGGTCGCGCCTACTTTGCCGCACCGGGGAGAGGAAGGTGGTACAGAAGTAAGTAGAGAGGCATGTAGCTCAGCAACAGTCCAAGCCCGACAGGGTTAGGGATCCCGTAACCGCGCACTTTTATTATGCTGGCGCAGGCACCTATCGATTACTTCACCATGCGAGAAATTATTCCCGCCCTACCATTTAACCAATGTTTATACAAGATAGAGACAGTGAGTAGTTTTCCATACGTAATTAAAGCCCTATGTACAGCAACCCCTCGCGAGTTTTGGTTTATGCTACATGGGGTCAGGGAGAAATCTCGGTCGGAACGCGAGGAGTGGGGTCTCCTTTGATCGATATTCAATCTTAACGGATATAGGCGCGGGTGTGGTCGGAACATGCGTCTCACAGTGTGTGTTTGTAATATCTGTAATGCGATGGGATAGGATAGGGGCGATGAATACTTACTTGTCTCGTGATATGTATCTCAAACGCTGGTATTCTTGAGCCCCATACCAGAGGACCTATTATCTTTTAGGCATGTTATATTGCGCTGAATCTTCAGCCTCGCACGGTTATGTAATACAGCATCGGCAACACACCAAATATCATCACCTCAGCACCTAGATACGTATACATGTAGGCAGTACACCGCAAAGCTCAATACAATACAACGCCATGCAACTCATTTCAGTTGGCGCCTCCATAGTTGGATTGCCAGCCTCTATCACTGGATTGTTAGCAACCTCCGCCAAGGTAGCTGAGTTATTTGCAGAGTCCATACCTACTTATAACTATGCCCAGACGGTCCATGATGAAATACATGACTTCCGATCCGCCATTATCCAACTAGATCTATACATTAACATGGAGTCTCTCAACATCGCTCCATCGCTGACTGTCTACCCAGACGAGATTATGACAGTGCTATCTGGGTCCATGCTCACATTTTCGAAACTTGGGAGGGAGATCAAGCTCCTGCGGTCAAGGCCGGAGATTCTTCAGCGGGTGTGGTGGACACTGGCAAAGTCCAGGCTGGTGGAACTTGTTCAACTACTACAAAAGTACAGGACCTCTATAACTTTCATACTTTCAATCCTTACTAGGTATGTGTGACGCCGCCCCTCGCGCCGGCTCTCTCCCCTGAGGTCACAACCCCTCCGAGAGGGCATAAGCTGAGACATGTTATGGGATATAGCGAACCGCAAGATGACGCTCTGGGTAGCCTACCTGAATTGCAAAGGGAAGTAGACGAACCGATACGCATCACTGTCGGAATGGCACGTAAGCTTGACTCAGCCGCGGCGGTTGGATCATCAGGCGCCAGTATTGCTGGGAGTGTCATGACCAGGCGAAGTATGCTTTTGTTCTCTTCGGTCAGGACAGACTTTGAGAACACCCTTCAGAACAGTCGGGTATACAAAGGCGTAAATATACCCTGGCCGGCAACTCCAAGACCCGGGCCAGCAACGTCAATACCCTCCGCTTCATCAATCAAACATGCATGGTCGATATTCTCTGGCATTAGTCTTGCTGAAGAATCAAACTATGCTATTTATGATTTACCTATTGGTCCACGAGGGCTCCCACTTGGCAAGGGTGTCGCTACACACCTTACGCTAAGCTTCGTAGAGAGTCTCAAGATTTCCCTGAGGCAAAATGATGTGGAGGCCACAAAAGCCGTTGCCAATTACAGACCCTGGGAAACCGTCTTGGAAATGAGCGCAGCCTACCCTACGCTCGGACCCGATCCTTCGATTAGCCTCGAAGCGCCTGACAGCTTAACTCTTTTCAAATTGTGGCTGCAGTGCGGAGGTGACCCAGAAGCCAAAAATCAGCGTGGTCAAACCGCTATCGAGAAAGCACTGGAAAATGAGGACTGGCGGCTATTCAAGTTACTTGCTCACAATGGGTCAGATATCAATTTAACATGGGATTCGAAGACCGCACTTCATCATGTTTTGGGGGAGGGGGGTGAGGCCTTTGTGCTTGCGCTTTGCGAAGATATCGAGGAAGAGGAGGATAGGGCCGAGATAACCACGATCGGTTATGATTTGGAACGCAAGCGTGGGCAGGCAGTTGAGGTCCTTCTTAAGCTTGGGGCAGACATCAACGCCACGGACGGGTGGGAGAAGACTGCACTCCATTGGTTTTCGGAGGGCGGGCATGAGGGCTTGGTTAAGGTCCTTCTTAGCCACGGCGCTGATATTCACGCCAAGGACATGTGGGGGACGACTTCACTCCATTGGGCCTCGGAAGGCGGGCATAAGGCCGTGGTTGAGGTCTTGCTTAGCCACAGCGCAGATATCAACGCCAAGGACAGGTGGGGAATGACCTCAATATATTACGCTTCGGAGGGCGGACATAGAGGCGTGGTTGAGGTCCTGCTCAGCCAGGGAGCAGATATAGGAGCCGAGAACAAGTGGGAGAAGACCGCACTCCATTGCGCCTCGTGGGGTGGGGATAAGGGTGTGGTTGAGGTCCTGCTCAGCCGCGGTGCAGATATCCACGCCAAGGACATGTGGGGGACGACCTCACTCCATTGGGCTTCGGAGGGCGGGCATAAGGGCGTTGTTAAGGTCCTTCTTAGCCACGGCGCGTATATCAACGTCAAGGACAGGTGGGGGATGACTGCACTCCATCACGCTGCGGAGGGTGGGCATAGGGGGGTGGTTAAAATTCTTCTGGGGCGCGGAGTAGATATCAACGCCAAGGACAGGTTGGGAAAGAGTGCACTCGATCTCGCTTCGGAAAGCGGGCATAAGAGGGTGATTGAAGTCCTGCTTACCCACGGAGCAGATATTTAAGACATGAATGTCAGCCTATGCACTCTATACCTGTTCGGGGATGAAGCCTTGAAGGCATCGTAGGCCTTCTGTGGCATGCAGGATATATTAAAACACGGTGTTCAAGATTGGTACGATTTTAATTAAAGAGGATAGTTTAGCGTTGTTCCACTTATTAGTCTCGAGCATTAGCTAGATCTTCAAAGGTATTCTACGTAACGTTTTGTCTAAGTATATGTATCTCCAAGTAGGGATATATACTTATGTCTTAGAAGTGATGTGACCTAGCGACGAACATTACCCAACGGCGAACCTGAATGAGTGTATAGCGATAGAAATATAATAATCGCGCGGGAACCTTGCCCTAGTCAATGTACCTTTTGCCGAGTGACCTCATTCTGCCAGTAGAGGACGCTAGCGAAACCTGCTACCTCGCCGACAACTTGCTGTGTTTGCCCCCGCCCGCCGAGCTCTCGCGGAGGAGAAACAAATAGGGTCACTCCATGGAGACAAAATCCCTCGGTGTGCTCTCCGTGCTCTGCGGGCCCCGTCGCGCCCATGGTGGCCACGGAGCAACCTCATCTTTTCCTGATGTATGGAATCATGCAAAGGATGGTAGAAAAAACATAATCAAAATTAATATAGAGAAGAGGAGACAGACCAGATTCCTTTTAGTTTCTTAATTTTGTTTTATAGTGCCGCGCACATTAAAGGTGACATAAATTGCATCGCTTATAACTCTTTAACCAGACAAAAGTCTAACAGACCAAATTGTAGATATACCTAATATAAAGACTCTGGTCTGTTAGATTTTTGATTTTTTGTCTGTTTAAAAAAGTATAAGCAATGCTTTTATACAGAATTACAACCAAGACCTAACGGGAACCGTGTCAGACGCAGAAACCTGTCGCCTGGCAACCTGCACCTGTGGTAAAACCTCAAAACCATATGAATCTAGATACCATCTACATAGGCAGAATTGCCTACTAAGAAGGATACTCCTCCAAGTTCAAGGGGGAAATTTACTTAAAAACTCGTGAAGAAACAGTCAAATTAGAAACTCCTATACAAACACTTATATGGAGAGATCAGCACTATAACATTATGTATCTCCACCAGCTTTTAAGATAATTGAGTCAGAATTTCTTTGAGATGGTTCTCACATAAGGAGAATAAATCTTCATAATGATTTCGATTCCATTTTCCTCCTGTGGTGGTTGTTCGATTATTCAGTTCAATGGATTTTGTATGCGACAGGTTTCTGCGTCTGACAGGGTTCCCGTCCAACGCGTTAGATCCCTGCCATAACATGGCTAAAATCTAAGGCTCTTACTGGTCCATAAGCCAAGATGATCCCAACTGAGATACCGACATGTCCCCTTTAAGACCCGCCGCACCATACTTGTTCTATTTTCGATGTCATGACTGGTGGAACGCTTGTAGAAGTTTTCTCAGACTAAAATGATGTATATCTTCATATCCTTAGGGGATACACAAGATAAATAAAATAAGAAACAATATTCCTGAATTTTCAGCCACTTTATATCCATATTACATATATAATCCCAGCCCTAACCCTAATTCCTACATTATCCATCCACACTGCTTTCTTCCGAGCTAGACCTACTTCTAGTAGGAGGCGCATGAACTGTTGTGCTCCTCACGCGTTCATCCATCCCATTCTCTCTCGATGTGTCGACAGCCCCTTCGTCCTTGCGGGTGTGGCCCCTCCGAGCGTGCGCCTGTATGTACGTCCCATGATATCATCTTCGGGTTCCAGCGGTGCGGCTGGTCTGGCCTCCGGTGCTATGCGTGGTCCTGTTAGTATAATAATAGCAATATCTATACTGACGCATACTAACCCTCACTCTCTACTTGTGCTGGTATAGCCCACTCCCTCGTTTTCAAGGGATCAACTACTTTGTTCTTCGCAACATGCACTGCAATTGGACTCCTGCCCCTGGCGCTCTCCGTACACTCGCTACTCCCCGTATGCTCACTACTCCCCATCCCTGAGCTATCCTTGTACTCTCCCACCTCATACTCCCGAAAAGCCGGTGGGAGGGCGAATAGTCGTATATCCTCCATGTGGTGTGCAGCATGGCTATAGAACCGTCCCGTATCTCGACCGAAATCCTTTAAGCAGAACGGACACATCTCTGTCGTAGTTTCTCCGGCGCCCTCGCGGGCGTCTCGTATGCATCGGGTGTCGTGCGCAACCCAGGCCTTCTTCGAGGTGTAGAACGTGCCTGCGCTAGGGCAGCGCGAGCGTATACACATATATGGTGCAAGATCAGCAAAGACGTGTTTTCTGAAGGATTCGCAATTATATTTATTAGTTTTCGGCGGGGGTTATATGGCAGGAGGGAATGGTGTGGGTTATTCTGCTCACCTCCACGCATGACCTTGAGTGGTTGGGAGCTGCATACAGCCACAGAATGTGCAATTGAAGCCGGAGGATCCCCTAGAATGATCTGGAACTCGCGGGAGGAGGCGTCGGTTTCTTGGTTCCGAAGTTGTGGAGCAGATAGTCGATGCAGAGAACGCTGAGACAGAGGGGGGTGGGGCAAGAAGGGTGTCTGTGAGGAGAGACTTCGGGGGGGTCAACAAACTAGGTGGTACTGGAAGAGGGCAAATAGACTTAATGGGGCGAGTGCAAGGTGCGGAGCTCCCGAGACCGGAATCTTTGAACGTTGCGGGTAGGTCCCTGGAGGCCGAACCTTTTGTCGGTGCCAAGATGGTTTGCGCGGTTTCATCGTTAATGGCGGGCTCCTCTAGTAGAATTGGTAGGTGCTGACTATCAAAAAGCGATTTTAAATCTTGTTAATAATATAGGGTGTGCTTCTGGCACGCTTACCTTGCTTTTAGCTCGTAGTCCCCATACGCAAGCCCCTGCTCCTTCTCCCCCTTCTCCCCCACCCCCGCCCCCTCCTCCTCCTCCTCCTCCTCCTGCCCCTGCCCCTGCCCCTGCCTCTGCTCCTCCTGCACCTGCTCCTTTCCCTCGTAGTCTCCCATCTCCTCACCTTCCACCTGCAGTACACCCTCGTCCACATCGAGTTCTTCGTTCCCCCTTACCAGCAATTCATAAAATCGAGCATTCCCCTTTGCAAACCCTTCGATATTCAGCCCCTCAATGGCTTGAGGGAACCTGTCCCTAATATACTGTTGGTATATCTCCCAGTGGTTACCCGTCCCAAGTATTGGACATGCTACTGGTTCCTCCTCCGGTAGGCCTGTTCCCTCTTGCATCTCATCGACCACATTATCAAGTGTCGGCACCATGTCAAACAGAGCATCGATGCACGCGCGCAACTCCTGGATCGCTTTATCCTGCGTATCCCACACGCAGCTCAACGTCTCTTCCAAGTGCGGGTAGGCGCTAATCACCTCGCGAAGGGATAAGTGGAGGAGTTTGCGGGTGTGGTTATTGCCAACTACAAGTGTTGTTAGCCCCACCCACCCATTACAAATTAGAATGATACCTTTCCGAAGGCAATTATCGAGTAGGCAACTAGCAAACGAGGCAAGAAGGAGAACCGTGGGCTCCTTAAGGTATTTCGCCTCCTCAAGTACCTCATCCAGTATATTTCCGTGTGGTGGAGGTGCTTTGTCGAACCCATGCGTCCACAGGCGGAAGCGCCCAAACTCGTGACACAGAGATGTCCTGTAGCCAACCTCCCCATGTTTGCTGGAGAGTTTGGAAAGGTCGCAAATGTGGGAGGTGCATGCAGTGACGAGGCTACTGGCGAAGCGTGGTGTCTGCGGGGAGGACATCTAGACAGATTGTATCGGCGGACCTGATTCACAGACAAACACAAGTGAATATTGCGATTAAAGAAAATATGCGTTGGTACTTAGTCACGTAAGATGTGTATCTGCTAGACCCTGATTGGTTCGCTAGTCCGGGGCAAATTAGAGGACCAAACATATTCCTGAATTCTAGCCCCGCAGTCTACCCACAACAACAACAACAATAGCCCCTCTTTCCCACCCCCACTCTTTCCCGCCCCCACTCTTTCCCGCCCCCCGCCCCCGCACCCCTCCGCCCCGCCCTCTATCCAATCCCAACAGGGAAAGGAACGCCGCCGCCGGCATGGACATCACCCTTGGGGTCCTCCCTCTTACAGTGTTGGTCTTCAAAGGCTACCGCCAAGTCACTACCTTTGTCTCAAACTACAAATCTTACCATGAGGATTCGAAGGAGATACTACGTACGGTCACAGTTCTTGAATCAATCCTGAAGCAAGTTCTGGAGCTGTTTCTCCGGAGCATTGCGGAGAGGAAGCTGCGCCATGCGCTGTTGGACGACCTCAATAGCCCGCACTGGCAAGAAGAGGACCTCAACGCCCGCCTCGAGGACAAGCTGGGCGATCATATCGGCGCGGTCAAGGCCGCTATTCACAATTGCTCATCCACGCTCGAGAAGATCCACGCCTCACAGGTGCACTCGCAGGAGAAACTGGCGCAGGCAGGAGCACCCATATCCCCCCCAGGCACCTCGACGGGGAGGGGTCGTCGTGCACTACATTCCCTTATGTCAAGTGTGCCATGTATGGGCCCGCGCAACACCCAACAGTCACGTGACCGGTTGTCGCACCTTGTTAAAGGGCTCGTCGACGAGGTTCGCAAACTCTGCGGAGAACTCCGGATTTACATCTCCGACTTGGAATCGATCTTCAGCTTGATTAAAAGATCTCAGCGCTTGGAAATCGAGTATGAGGAGGATGCATCACGTCCGGTAACCTCCGCCTCGAACATGGTAAAGGCACGCCGAAATATAGAGTTTATCCATGCGGCTAGTGGGCGCCTTCACAAGGCTATCTCAGATGCACTACTCTGTCAGTGCCACACTGTACACCTTTGTCTTGACGGGCAGACCGTCGACACACCAGCGGTGGGGGCGGTGGAGGGTCAAAATGAGAACCCAACGCAGCTACAAAGTACCACTGCTGAGATACTACCGCAGTTCTCGTTCCTCTTTACGTATGGTAGCGGGCAAGCAGTAAAACCAGGATCGACCCTACTGTGCTTTCAACCCGCCAGCAGCGGTGATGTGACAGCCGCATCCCAGCCTCACACCAACAGGCACGAAAACATCTGTATGCAGGTGGCGGGTGAGGTTGAAGGTCATGAGCGGTACGTGCAAGATGATAGCGGCGGCTTCCGTCTTCGGCTAGCCCCATCGTTACCGCACAAGCTCGGCAGCGGCGGCAACGTAGGCTATATTTCACTTCAGCAGGTCGTCAAAACACGTCCTAGTGACCTGACAGTTCAAGATAGGTTGCTAGTGACGGTAACCCTTGCTCAATCACTGCTACACCTATATTGTTCCTCTTGGATACGAGACTGGGGCATTGGGACAATACACTACTTCACAGCGCAGGAGAGCGAAAATGCGGAAATCGGTCTGTGGACGCCATATCTAGTTCTGCGACCGGGGGACAGCGATATACTAGTAGGTGACCGGAATCGCGATATCTATAGGCTAGGGTATCTCTTACTACAGTTGGGGGGTTTGTGGGTGGATGAGCTTCATGGCGCGTCTGCTCAATCAGACCTCACGATGCAGAAGGCGATAACGAAGGTCGGCCGTTCGATGGGCAGGAACTACGTGGCGTTTGTGAAGAGTTGCTTGGACGTGTGGGGCCAGAATAGGGGGTTAGATCTAATGCGAAGGGAAAATCTCGAGATCTATTTGCAGCATTTAGGACAGTTGAGGAGAGATGCAACGTCTTTTTCGAATGGGTCTTGATTCATGGCTTGTGGAATATAGGTAGATAGTTCGATCGAGAATGACACTAAATCTATCAAATCAGCTACATACCAAAGCCTATCTCTTAAGAAATCAGTTACCCACCCTTTTCCATGGGGTCCAAAAGCCACAGCAAAGCCGGGTGAGAAATTGGCTAGAGATTAATTCCGCTCGAATAGATAATGAAAGCTGGGAATTTGTTAGTAAAGCCACACTTTTGGCCCTCACGAGAAAAGGGTCATCAATGAACTAACAGTCTATAGCGAAAAGTAGAATTATTATAGAAGCAAGGGTCTAAAAGCAGGGTTTGTATGGCTAGCCAGGCCAACCAGAGCACTCCCATATTTCTTACAACTCGCTATAATACACCTTCTAGACCCATCTGGTGCTAATAGCTACTTATTCATATGGACTCCCTTGAACGCGCCTTTATTAATAGTTAATAATATACGCAGTACGGCCATTGAATCATGCGAGGAGCATTAGAAACGATTAGATAGAGGTGTAGATACGATCCTTCGGCGCTGTGTTGCTTGAACCCTATGCAGAGGCGGCCGAGCTATCCCACAACCTGTCGAGACAATGCTGACACCCCTTTGTAAAGGCCAAGGGTGGCTAGATTCTTACTTTTGTTGTTTTCTACCCAATAGTGCCGTGGCCTTATATTTTATATCTCACAAGAGGGGGTGTCAGCATGACTTCCATGGATGACTTTCCGCGGAAATCTAGATCCGGACAGAGGGCGGGGAGGGTCGGTCCAGATTTCTGGGTTCTGGTGCGGACAGTCGTCGACCTCATACGCCACAAAGCAGCGCCACAGCGCCTCACCTATATTCACTCCCATTTCCTCACTCATACCGCCATAAACCCATGGACACCCTCCCAGTCGAACTCCCCCTCCTCATCACAAATCAGCTCTCCCTCCGCACCCTTTCCCCCTCTCCCGCACCTGCCATTCCCTCCACCATTGCCTCGCCCTTATCCTCGCCGTCTACATCCCCGCAGATATGACCTCCTCTGGGCTGCCCTACCACACGCCCCCAGACGTTACCCCCCCCCCCCCCCTCGCAGAACGGCCAGAATGCTCTCCTAAGCGGCCTCATACGCCCAGGGTTGTCCGGTTCCGAGATTTTTTTTTTACATCATACTCGCATCCAGCCCGGTTCCGAGATGAATAGGAGAAAAAGGAACAACTTACCAAGAAAAAGACCCAGAACGCCAAAAAACAGTCAGGAATGCGGTAACTCAAAAGCTTTAACCTCAAAGAATCAGGGCGGTAGGAGGAAGGAAATACCAATGCCAATTGCTGAGGATAGTGAGGGGGTATATCAGACCCTAGCTAGATCATACAGCGCAGACAGCTTTTTCTCATCTCTTGCCGAGATTCTTCGATCTTTTTTACCCTATATTATATACTGCTAGGTCAAAAGATTTCTAAGATACTTTCCATATATCTTTACCATTTTCTTTGGTCCCGGGAGCCTATGCGTTGAACTTGATTGCTTCCTGCGTGATACCCTTTGCCGGCGTGCACCGAGCATCTCGCTCCCGCCCACCACGCGATCCCGCCACTCCGCGACCCCGGGTGCGACCCCCGCAACCTGATCGGTACCGATCGCAACCATCCGCAAGCCCCGCAGGTCCCCGATCGCCTATGCAGGTCCCGATCGCAATGGCTCGTATCTAACTGAGCTAACGCCACATCCAACCAGCTCCACTCTCAAGAGTTAATCACTCGGACACCACATCCCCCTACTGACTACCCGGAACCTTCTCCTACCCTCCTGTTATTTACTTGGAACCTTCCCTTACCTTCCTGATATCCCTCGGGACCTTCTCCTACCCTCCTGATACCTCTACAGATACCCATCATGATACATATATATATAATTATTAAGGATTAATTCACACATCGGGCTTGGGAGGAACACTTGTCCCATATCTCACAATACACAACACAGATAAAAGTCCGATTTAGGATATATTATCAATGGAGTGTGAGGCTTCAAACTAAATATCATTATCACCTGGCTGAATAATCGTAGGGGTGTAGCTAGAACTTCTCTTTATTTCTATTATGATATGCGAGTTGCATGCATGTATGGAGTATCAATACTATGCGAACCTTGAACTATTCTATGTGTATCACCTTGTTCCTGCGCTATTAGACTAACAACCACAAGAAAGAAAAAAGAAGAAAGAAACAGCTATATTTTCATAAATCCGAAATCGATATCTTTTTTTTGTGTGCCCACTGTCGCTGAAAGATCCACCCATACCCCCGGACCCACTATTTCACCCTAATGAATGCTAAGGAACCTTCCTCGATGACACGACCAATTGTCCAGTGAATCTATCTCTTTTAAGAATCGGTTGCGGCTTTGCTACCACTCGTAATACTTATTAGCCAACTGGAATCCATAGTGCATTCCCGCCCCTGCGCCCGCACCCACGCCCCCAGATGGCCGCCTCGCCACTACCTACAGAGGCGACAGCATATGAGTCCTCCACTTACAGTATCCTACATAGCCGATATCCTGTAGGTAGAGAGTTGGGGGGGGGGGGGGCAGAGGAATAGGCGAGAGGTAGGGAGAGAGGGGCGCGTAGAGAAGCGAGTGATACTCTATGATCGAGATTAATCCTCCTCCTAATCTGCGCCTAGGAGGCATTCCTAGGCGCATGCTTTTTTGACCTCTAAAGACATGACTTTTCGACTTCTAGAATTTGAACGGTAATTAATCTGCGCCTGGAAACAGTCAATTTTTGGCTCCGGGTCTGCACCTGCAGAGAGATCGGGAGGTCGTCTGTGCCCTACCCTATCAGAACGGTTCCCGATTTCCGCTCCGGGAATAGTTCATGCGACACCCACATGTAAACCCACATGCAACACCACACGGCCGACACATACATGCGACATCATATATCCGCAGGGTTCTCAATAATACGTACCAGTACGGTTCTCGCCCCAAATTATATCTGCTATTTAGTCCTAGGGGAAGTATTGTACTGCATGATACTCCTGCTTTCCATATCGTACCAACTTCGAGATGTCATGCTACGGATGAGTGATGTCTCATGACTGAGAAAGCTACATATCGTTGTTGGAAAGAGCAAACCGGTCGGGCGGACTGCTCCTCCGAGTGTCAAGTCTTTTTTATCATGGTATTATCTGCAATATCACACCAACCATTTACTAGATACCTAAGATTGTACTCTACCCATTGTATCATCACCTATATTTATCGATAGGTATTATCTTATTTCGTTATCATTGAGAGCACCGCCTGCAGCTCCTGCACATGAAGAAGGTCCACCACGGGCTCGTGCAGTAGGTCAGGGGTCACGATACCTCCCCCCTGATACGGGTTTCTACTTTGTGTCTATCATCCAAGTGCGAGTTACCTGGGTAATATCCTCTTGTACCCAGCACAAGCCACACCCCATTCCCAGCCCGAGCCAAATTGCCTAGGTATAGAACGTAGAGAGAGGGGGCAGACCGGAAAGTGGTTTGGCGGAAGGTATTGAGGCGTGAGATGGCTCGGCATTAGTAATCCGGAACCGCAGTATACGCCTCTAGACATATACGCCTCTAGACGAGCGGCCAAACTACATCACTGAGGGGCGGTAAGTTAAGGGGACGCTTATTATTAAATGGGTTGTAAGGTCTAGCTTCTTTAGTCTAGTCTGACGAGCCACAATTGCGGTAATAATGCCCAGCCGTGATCCACAACGCTATATTCCCTGACCTTTAAGTTTAAACCGGGAGTCGGTGGGACAGAGCCACTTTCTGGGTGCATGCAGCATTTGGGGGGGAGGGGGGGGGGGGGACTAGTGGCGGCATCAAAGCAGTATTAGGGCTTGCCTCAGATCGGTTTTTCCACCGCCTCCACCGCTGCAGGACTGGTGGCCCCCAGCGAGGGCTTCGCCAGGAACGGCAATTGGGAGGGGTAAAGGGGGAGGGGGGGTGTGGCGGTTCTGGGATAACGTGGTTAGCCGGTTCAAGGGGGACTAGGAGCTCTAGGAGCTAGCGTGCATTTGTAGGCCGCGAGCCGTGTCGCCGGAAACGGATGCCAGTGTCGGTGGCACTCGCGCGGATTGTGTTTCCGCGGTGGGACAGGGCGTCATGGGGGGTCACTCGCATTGGCGATGTTAAGGCCACGCCACTTATTTTTTTTTTTTGTTTACATCATACTCGCACGCCACTTATTCATAGTCGTGGAGTAGAGAGTCACGTAACCCCCGACTTCTACTATACATGTTTATATAGTGTGGCGCGTCTCTAAGGTGCGTACAATATCGCCCCCCCCCCCCCTCTTCCAAGTACTGGTACCTTTTAAAACACAAAACAGACAAAGACAATCTCTAATGTATTAAGAGCTCGGCGCTAATATTCCTGCACTCCAATCAGCCAGGGTTTCAGTATCGTGTCACAGTGATCACCTTTACGATTCTTTACATGTCCTCGTGTCTTGGCTGATGACACTCCAGTATCGAATTCCCGTACAAGATATCATGTCCCTTTAATTGGTGGGGCGAGTCCCACTCTGCTTGCGCTGAACATTTCACTTTGATAGTTGTGCCCCTCGTACAATACTACGGCCGATTCCAATGTATGTTCCTGGTATCATTCAATAAATATAATCCTGTTCTACTCCACCTTGGGCGTTTGCAGCCAATTAGTCTATAGCAGTTGGGAGATCTACTCCAATGATTGTACTAGGGCCTAGCATATCGGAATTCCCTCTAGTTCTCATACAAAAAATGGTTTTCTCGCGCCATTCAAATAATTATTTTTCCGGCTCAAGTAACCCTAACCCTGGCCATATTATACTCTTTTGGTCACGAAAGAGAGCTTACCCATCCTTTAACAAAAAGATATACTATAGGTTGGCTTATAGTCCAGGCTTTACCCCTTTCATCAATTCTTTGAGGGGCTCCATCACTCTGAAATCTGAGCTTTCGAGACCTGGGCGGGCTTTGCCGGGCCCCTACAAACACGAGATCTTGGCATGTTTTTAGTAAAAAGGATTACTCCTGGATTCCGAGGCTTCTAAATATACCTTATGATAGTTAATCTGTATATGAACAAATCCTGAGGGTTATATGCATGTCTAGGTGATGTACATATATGCCCACACGCCTGCTCGCTCGGCTGTCTGCGTGTTTATCATAGTCCTTTACAGTAAAACTTCCTTTATTATTTCAACAAAACTTTCACCCGCTCAGAGATTTCCAGCTTCAAAAAAATGCTACCTTTTACTTTTCCTTAATCATCTTCACTTTCTTGCTAGGTTTTTATTCTCTTGATATAAGGATACCCATACAAACTTTCACTAAATACCTAATGATATCATTTAATCAAAATATCATTAAGACTCAATACCAAAAGGTTGAGACTGACAAGTGTTATCTTTATAAAGCGAGTATCACTATATCGAGTATGACCATATCGAGAGTCGCCTGTACACACAACGAAGACTCATGAATACACCACGTGACAAACCCATTAGAAACCCAAACAATATCTTTCCGGAAGCCGATAGCTAAAGCCTTTCATGGGGGTATAGTCAATCCTAGGATACCCAAGGAAGCTATAGGCTAACTACCTGCGTAACATATATTACTCTAACGGCTAATTGAGATTGACCATAGCTCCGTATTAACCACCCTCGTGAAGTCGTCTACTCCTTCCCGCAACCTCATCCCCGTTTACAAGCGGGCTTAATCCATCCCGGTATTGAACGCTCCCTATTCAATAACCCTGCTCCGAAGCCGCCCCGTGGTAGATGACATATTGGCGTGCGATCCGGGACAGAATCTCAGAAGAAATATCAACAGGCAGTGGAACTATAGAGCAAGGTGGTGGACGTCCGCTCTAGGACCGTCCGATTTCCGTTCAGGGGCGGTAGGGATCATCGTTCTGGCATCGGAACCGATGAGGAACTACCTCAGGCCTACCAAAGGGTCTGGGACGAGCCCGACAAAGAAAGCCATACAACACTCAAGACTATACCCGGGGGCTAGACAAAGTCTGCAGGATGGAGCAACCAAGAAAGTAACAACCAGCCGACCCATGTAAGCGTTGTGAACACTAGGGGACGTTTCGTGGCAGTGAAACATACCCACAAGCGACAAACAAGCAGTCCCTGGTTATGGTGCTGCACTTCCGCTTGTATATCTCTTGCCTTGCCAACCGAGATAACAAGCTGCTATGGGTTCCGCCAGACTCGGTGGACAAAGTTCCAAAGACACAATGTCACCACCTTGAGCGGAAATTACCGTAGCCAAAAACTGGTAAGTCGTTTCACCAATCGTGGTCATCGCGACCCGGGGTCGAGGCGGAGTAGGATAGCACGTAACAGTGGTTTGATATGCGTAAGGTTTACTGTCATCTGCGAACAAGTTAAGACTGACATTTGAGAATATTGATGCCGCTGGTTACTACTAATGGCGAAGGGGGGGAAAGACAAGAACAAGGCAACGAACCTCTTATCCTCACTTCAATGATCGGCAGGAGAAAAGACCGAGATTCTAAGATTGGGTAGGCAGGAAGAGTCCCCAGAGTAATCTCAGCCGTATCTAGCACTCCACCTCGCCGTAGACAATATAGCTACTCCCCCCCCCCCTTCTTCCCCAATCCCTCGCCCCCATCAGCCTTCATGTCCAGAAATGCACCCCCCCCCCCCTCCCCCTCAAATCCCCTCGCCGCTCTGCAGCAACTGGCGACCAACTTTTGCCCTTCCGCCCGCTACAAATAACGTCCGCGAGGGGGTGCCATCTTCCCACACCTCGCTCTCCCCCATATCCCCCGACACCGTTCTGCTGATCTGTCGCGTATTAATCCACCCGCCACTATCCTTTGCCTACCTGAGAACATGAATCAATTCCATATTCCCAAGTCTCCGGAACCTCAACACACGTACACCAAGCCCCCAGCAGTAGACAGAGACCAACGCGCGACCAGCCTGCCCCCGGCAGCACCGCATCTCAGACATTGCCGGCATCGCTATCTACCAGTACCGCAGTTGTATCTGTTGTGTGTATGGGTGAATCAAGTCTTTGGGGGCTCAAAGAGTTACGGTAGTTTCTCGTCGAGTGCGGGTAGGGCTCATGTGCAGGGGAGATGAGGCGCGACATTGTGGCGGCGGCTGGTGCTAGGGTTGGGGGGTGGGGCAGAGGAATTAACGCTTAGAGAACCAGTGTGAAAACATCCACAACATCGACATCTCTCTATCCGCTCTGGGGCTTAGCTATGGCACCACCACCGCCCCCGATGACATACCCGGCGCTGCTGCTGCTGCTGCTGCTGCATGGTGTGTCATGGTGTGTAGTCGTGCGTACCGTATCTCAAGGCCAAAGGATGAGCGGCGGGAAAGTGCCGCCGGAGATGGAGGAGGGAGGGGGAGAATGCTGGCGTTTGCAGCAAGAGGCGGAGAGACGTGCGGGTGCATAAGGGGGATAAGAGAATCTGGATTGACAAGAAGGTGTTGGAGTAATCCACATAGAGATGCCACTGGAGACGATTATAGGTGGCAAAGACTCATTGCATAATTGGCTATTAAGAAATTGTACTTGGTTGAGAGAGTGAGGTCAGAGCCTCTCTACCACTTAATACCGTCATCGATACAAGTAATTATTGCTCAACCTTTGGAATTAAATACTTCAACAAGCTTTGCGACTCCACCACCATATATCCCACCACCCCCTCCAACAAGATGATAAAAGATTTGTCCGTATAGGAAGTATTAGCACTCCACCTCGTCACCCAGACGTACACAAGCTCTGTGTAGTGACATGAGGCTCCGCATTCACATATGTAATAAGCTGTCGCATGCCAAGAAAACGATCCCCGGGCCACGGCTTGTGAGGGTCTTGACATCTCGAAGCTGTAGCCCTTTACCGTATAATTATATGGCCGGCGATCCCTTAAGCTGCCAATGACATACCCGTCCCCCCCATGATAAAGATTCGAAGCTTGCATGGGGGATCAATTACCAAAGCTCAGGATCTGCTAACAGGTGCCAGTATTAGACCCTTTACGCTAATGGGTCCGGGGTCTCTTGACAGACTTAGCATTGATTAGCCAAGGAGTTATAGTAATATGTTCTGTTTCTTAGCTGAGGGTCAGCATTTACCGACGGTTCAAGGAGTATCCTCTGGCATGATAGAAAATCTATTGAGGGTGATCAAGGTAACATCATGGTGGTGCAGAACCATGTTTTCTTACAGCCACGGCCGTTTCGTTTTTGTGCCATGTTGGCCATGCTCCAAAGGGTATGTCGACATAAGTACCTATACCATATAACACTATTACAAATGTGCGGGGGTGGAGAGCGCGGAGTATCAACCTGAAGGCAATGAGGTTCAGGACGGGTGAGATGACATCATTGAAGTCTTCAAGCATATGATCGGTGATGGGTACGAGACAAGTTATCCCGAGACAATACCCCGGGACAAGACAAGACTGGTCATGGATGTCTCGGGACACATTTTGACTCCCGAGCTAGGGTTGGGGTCTAGCAACGGGCCTTTTCTGGCATCAAAGTCACATACATGGCAATGAAGTCTCGAGACTTGAGACTAAAAGATAAATCAGACACGCGCCCTTGTCTCTACCTATCACTATTCAAGCATTTAAGCCCCCACATGTATTATATACTCCCGGTATATATACTCTCAACAACACCTAGGTTCAAGTCCCGGATGCAAAAAAATAACTTAATTTCGGGTTGGAGCGCACAAAGACATTGCTAAGTCATAAGTTAACCAAAGCAGAAACATAGAAACATTCATCATTCATCGTTTAACTAAAACAAAAAGAGCAGAAATCTTGTTCTAAGATAAAAGGAAATTATGATAGCTCATAAAACTGACGCTAACCATGTTCCCGCGCCTACTCCTGCGCCTATACCGTCACTGACACAAGATCACCCTGTAACATGCAATACTGTCCTCCCCAGTGTCCAGTCAGCGCCCTTGAGACTGCGGTACTTCCTTTGGTTCTTGGACTTGCGATCTAGCGCTTTATCTACTCTCGCGCTGGGCCCGCCGCCCACGGCCTTGACTACGGCGTCGATCGCGGTCTCGATTATGTCGGTCTCCGAAATGTGATACCGGGCTCTGAATTGTGATGTTGGAGTCCAAAAATCTGACGTTAGAGGCCGAAATATGATATCAGGAACAAAATGAACCTTAAGATTCTTCACGTCGAAGGCCAAAAAAAACCTTAATTCCTATGTTGAGAGCTAAAAAAAAAAACTTGATTCCTTGTATGATCTAGGTTGGGCTCTGACAGCTCTCCGATATTTTGCCAGCGTAGCATGTTTTAATATAAAAATGGCCCAGGTTTGTTAATTTAATTTTTTGAAAATATACTTTTGCTGGTTGATTATGCTAGGTTCGGGAGTCTGTCGAATGGGGATTTGATGGCGTTGTACCCTTATGGTTACATTTGAACTATAAATCAGGATAAATAGCTTGCTATTACGTATTGGTTTAGAGTTTAGGATAACAGTACCTTTGACCAACTGTCATGTTTGTTTGTATGGCTCCCAATTCTGAAAATATTTTGCTTGTCAACCACTGGCTTCCGAAACATTAATGTACATATTACAACCATTCTAGAACTACCTTATTAAGTTTATTCTCAATCCTACGTATACGGTATACCCCCTCTTGGTTCCTTTAACCCTTGTACTATATCCAGGTTATTCTGAGATAACATATGCTTATCACTACAAAATACAAATGTTTTCCGCTAAATAATCCTCTTCAATTTAGGGCCAACACCCATACCACACGATCTTTCCTTCCAACTTTATCTTGAGTAAATCTTGATTCTTCTGGTTGGATAAAAGAGCTTCCACAACCGTTGAAATCAATATGAGACAGACTTGACTGGCTACCAGAGCTGCATTAGAATCAAGCCCGGTATAATAATTCTCCTGTTGGAGTACAACTGTATCTATGGAAACCAGTCCATCTAAAGCCGCTTTCCTCAAAACATCACCTTCTCTTTCCTTCAATTCCTCAGATTTGCGCTTATTGTATGTCTTATCACGTTTACTCACTTCTAATTTCTTCCATTCGTATGTGATTCGCTTGAGTGCACCCTCTGAAGATGCTTTAATCTCCTCTGTTGCGAAAATAATTCCAACTTCTCATCGGATCATGGTGTATGTCGATAAGGGCAAGTGTTTGCCTCCGGACATAAGGACCATCTTTTGTTGTTGAAAGGATGTTGCGGACTTGCAATACTTTTGCCATAGCAGTCCAAGCTTTTGAAATTTCCTTTCATGGGTCGGACCATGGTTCTGCCCCTTTGACCTTAAATTTAACGTTATATTCGTCTTGTGCATCAGGGTCAGTATTAGTGCTACCGCCGAA
The DNA here is from genome assembly GCA_024713715.1 of Morchella sp. 2018-W26. Classification (NCBI taxonomy): domain Eukaryota; kingdom Fungi; phylum Ascomycota; class Pezizomycetes; order Pezizales; family Morchellaceae; genus Morchella; species Morchella sp. 2018-W26. The sequence continues at coordinate 1,521,231 of JAMGYX010000017.1, forward strand.
GGGAGTTTGTGCTCTCGTTCTGTTACCCCATATTGCTCAACCCAGGGTTTGCTCCGGGCCCAAATAAGGCTCGTCGATCAGATGGGTATGATAGCCTAGCTAGCTTGGGAGAACGGACTGGAACACGGCGATTGGATATACCGAGATTTTGTGACGAGCAAACCTGCACCTATAAATGGAACTCCCACGGAGGTCTGCGAATGGTTCTCGAGGCCGCCGCGACACGGAGGGTCAAGGCCAGGGTCTTTTCAGATATAGAATACTCAGTTAACAAATGGATTCATGGGATATCACCCGTTGTCGGACCCACGGTGGTGCTTTCTTTCTTTCTTGTTTACATCATTAATTTATCCACCCTTAGGCTCTGACAACATCACACTACCTCAAAACTACCCTTGCTTCCACCGCCATCTTCAACAGGAAAAAAAAACCAAAGAAAAGAAAAAGAAAATGTTCTTTTTACTTACTTCTTTAATTTATAATTTATTGTGGTGCTTGGCCTAAAAGAAAGGTTGAGTGACCGCTATGGAAGCTCGAGGTTCTTTTAGCGTGTGATGTTCCAAAATGTATCTTCACTGTAGAAGTGTTCCATCACGTATACAGTCAATTCAATATAACTGATTTCAGATGTGTGATCGTATAGACGTACTACCACCTTATTTTTATCCCCTACAAATGAGTTCTGAAACCGCCAAAAGGTTCAAACTTATCTTATTCTTTAATATGTACACAACCTTGCTCTTCTTCCCCATTTCTTCTTCTTTCTCGTTTCTTCCTTCTCTTGCACCTAGCCAGAACGTCGTTTTTATGTTGCAGTTTATGCTTTTTGCGTGGCGTTTTGGAAACTGTCGCAGGTAATCTCTTCCTTTTCTCCGAGTCACGTTTGTTCCTGTCTCTAACAATTTGTTCGACCTGTTCCTTTGACTTTGCGGACGCATTAGCTGATTATATCATTAAAGAGTTTATACACATACCAATAGCCCCTGATTCCCTCCCTCTCCCCTGCAGTCCCCTTCCGCTGCCTATCCGGGTCTCAATCCATAATCGCAATACATCTCAGTCCGGCAACGCAATAGTCGGAGCGGCCGTTTATTGAATCCACCGCCCCTGACCCGCTTCCACCAGTCAAACACACTTTGATGAACAAAAAAATCAACACCACTTCTTTCTCCTTCAATTTCAACAACATTGTGAGCAATTCTTGAATCCATAAAGAGAAATGCCTTCTCTTTAGCGATTTCAACCATAATCCCCAAGGGCCAAAGAACCAGGTATCCACCTGAGAAATCCCCATATGGGATAACACCATTAAAAATTCTCTTGCTGTCCGACCAATCGTGATGAACTAAGCCGTCTACCTTTTGCTCTCTATTGATTGCAACTCCGTGCCACATCTGTTGGTGTCGGATCTCTTTCCTCCGCAGCTCCCATCGTCCAGGAGGTATTATACCGCATATCAACATTGGAACACTTGACATATACCTCAGGGTCCACATGTCTAACTTTGTTTGTCAGCTCAGCGAGTGCCGGTTCCGCTGCCGCACGCCAATGAAGCCCTCCATTTTTAATCATCATCTGCCACTCCAAGCAATCGTATAAACAACGGGAATGATCGCCCCGTACACCCACATAATTTGACTGGTAATCACTCCGCTTACCATGAGCAACACCATCATCATTTTCTGGCACATATTTGTCCGCAAGCTCCAATGAATTGATAGCTTCCTCCCTCATCCGTAGCGTATAACCGAGCGTAAACCCGCTACTGCCTGTGATATGTAAGGGTTTGCCATTCGCGGGAAGGCGGATGAATGATCAAAGGGATTATTTTGAATTTTTTGCGGCCGCTTCGAATTGTTGGTAGTATTGATTTTTCCTTCCTTCGGATGCGCGCTTAATCAGTGTCCCCCTCCTGATACTAATCCTCCAAGTCTCCAATCCGATCTGACATTTTTGCCAACTCTCAACTGATTTCGCTACCGCTCGACGTAAACCGGAGTCACTTTTGATACCGGGAGTATTCGTATTTGTGAAGGCACCAATGGGGATCAAGTGGCTGACGCGCTCCTTGATCTTTTCTTTGCAATTTGGTTTTTGGTTTTGTCATACCCACGGGCCGCTTAGTTCTCTTCGGTAGAGCTAACATCTAAAAAAAATCACCCGTCAGATATATTTCATTATTTGACTTGCTTGCACCTTAAGCTAAATGAGTAATACAAATAGTAGCCTTGAATTGAAGTACGGGTATACCGTTCAACAAACAGGCGGACGGGATACTATGTACATCTGGAAGATGGGTCGGGGGATGAGAAGAAGAGAGACGAATCCTGCAAGAACTTTTATATTACTTCTTGAAGCATGCTTAATATGCTTGACAGGCGCACTACATGCAGCGGCCTGGAATAAGCTGCTCCCATCTAACACAGAAAAATGGCTGTGGGGGATGTCTTCATTGGCAATGTGCTACTGTTTTGCTTGGGTATCTTTCTTATCGCAAACTTCACCGAATATGAGCAAGATCTTATTGCAGGGTTGTGGAAATCCCACCTTAGTTAGGCCTTCTGGATTTTTCAATTCTTTCAGCTATATTTTGGGTGGGTTGAATGCGATTTGCCTGAAACATGCAAATGGAGGTAAACCCCCAAGTCGGGAGCAGGAGGAACTCCGGATGCAAAAGAGAAGGACTACAAGATATGTTTTACATCAGGTTGCAGTCTGGCTGACTCTTTGTTTCGTCGGATTTTATTTCTCTTCTGTTGGGTTCATCACGGTGGAGTCGTATTTGAGTTTACGTGAGGTATCAAGGGAGATGTTCTTGCCACCATCCTGGCCGGACTACTGGCCACATCCGTAACTCATCTTTGAAGTGGTTGGAATTCCCTTTTTTTTATATGCCGTAACGGCATCTTTGTTTCAATGACAAGTTGTTATTTATTATTTATTTATACTTCATACATACATGCAGCCCTTGGTCTATGGCAACTACACCTTTCCTCTTTCCGAAGCAGGTGAACTTTCCTCCCTTTGCCTCCACACCGTCATTAAACTCGAAGAAACACAGGAAATAAAGACAGAAACAAACTCTAAATTGCCTCTTTCTCTCTACTGAGGCCCTCGCTATCTCGAGACTTATCATTCATCAGGAGTCACTCCTTTCTCCAGTCCTCCCCATCCATACTGCCCTTCCCTTCGTTCCCCCCTTTCCTCCTCATCTTCCTCTCCTGCTTCTCTTCCCCTCTTTTAAATACTTTCCAGATCATTTTAGCCGCCTCGATGCCTTTCTTGTCCCATAGCAGAGTTGCTAAAGCTTTCTATTCTGGGTATCCCTCTCGGGCGTCTCTTGTGTACTCGCAATGATAGGTTGTTTGAATTTACGGTTTGGAGGTGTCGGGGGTTAGTTATGTCTTATCTTTCTCTAATAGTAAAAAATCTTTCAAATGTAAAAATAAATACGAGGCGGGGGTAGCGATGGGGGACATCGGTCGATCGAGAATAGCTCTGCCGCGCGAAAAAATGGATCTAGGCATAAGGAAGTTACAATGAGAGTAATTGATTTGTGATGGTCATGACTAGACCTAGAGATAACGTAGTATATGATCATAATACACCACAGAAAGAGGACACAGTGTTTCAATGGGACGACAAAGAAAGAGTCCAATCCCCACCAATGTTGTATCGGACCTTTGAGTAAACAGGAAAGTGAATTAGTAGTCATCATACCGAAGATAGGTCAAATATGCCTAGGACTATTATCTAGTGTGTGGTAACTACTATATTTTACAAGAGACCTCAAATTCGGCTCTTTTACTCAATATATATCAACCTATAAAATAAAGATTACGTTTCTCGCGAGTGATATTCCGTGATGCTGCCAAATGAGCGACAAGGTGTGTTGAGTGGGTATAGTTTAGCTTATATAAAATAAGGATATTACAAGCCCTCAACCCGAATCTTTGATCGTTTTACTTTATTTTTTTCTTTTTTCTCCATATCCATTGACGAGAAAATTTGCCCAGGTTGCGTGCATAAACCATTGAATCCTGAATCACAGCTTATCACTCGTAGCCCTATGTGGTGACCTGGCGTACCCCTTTTTACCCGCGCTCATTGTAGAAGGAAAATAAAATTTGTAATCTATTGCTCATGATGTTAATATTACCCCGCCATTACCACCACCCTTTTCTGTAAAAATACCATCAATCGTTTCCCCCCCTCCTCATCACGACAATACGAACTGGGCCCAGAATATCGAGTCGCTACCAAACACACAAGAGGAATGGGCCTAATCAAGTGAGTGGGTATCTTTTCATCAGGGAACTAGGTTTAAGGGTACATACACGGACAGAGGAGGATATCCGATAAGGAAAGGGGAAGGGCCAAAAGGAAAAGCAGAGACTACCGCGGGGGTGCATAGGTTGGGATCTTTGGATGTAATATATGTTAACCTAACTATATCTATACATATCTACGTGTACGAGCTGATTTGGAGGCAAGAAATTCGTATGGAGATCGTTTTTTTAGAGCCATAGGTTTTTATTTTAGAGTATTCTAGCTATTAACGGACAAGAGAATTTATTCCTAAGTCTTTCAAGCTATTTAGGTTTGTAATTAATGAAGTAAATAAAAAAAAGCTATAGGTTGGATGCAAGTAGATGTGTATCCGCGGAGAGCCACGTACATTCCGAGACTTTACCTGCTGCTACTGGATTCAGTTTTTAATCTATCAGTGAGTGCTTCAGTAGTAGATATGGATGCTGGAGCTGCAGGATCAACAAGACTAGAACTCATATCATTTTTTATCCTCAGTGTGCCCAACCCGGAATTCACATCATCCCCGAGACGTCAAGACCCCCCATATGCATATGTATCCTGTGGCCTAGGGGCCGGCCGCATACCCGACCTTTCCGCAGTGCTATAGGTTAGGGACCTCCGGCGCAACCTATCTAGTGGTCCCCACTACCGTGATGGGCGAAGATCCAACCCCAAAACCCTCAAACTCCCTGTCCCTAAGGCGCCCGAAAGAGCTTCGGCAACGTCGGATGACAAGCCCGAGGCAGAGTCATATCCCTACCTTATTCAAGGCGAGTTCCCCGAATCCCCCTCCCAAGGCCGGCTGAAGAAAGACAATAGGATAGTAGTAATTGTTGTTGGTAGAGGAGAGAGAGGGAGAGGTAAGCTCTCTCCCCTCGACTGAGTATCGCTGATAGGCAGGTATCTTCTAAGGGCCATTACCACTGTGGGCTACGCTACTGTGCTGGCCAGGCCAACACTCGACACTCGCCTCCCTCTTCCTCTTCCTTTCGATCTGCTCCGCATGCGTTGATGCTGCCGGGGTCGGCGCCTGCCTCTGGCCACCAACCTCCTCCTCCTTCCCCTCCACTCCCTCCTCTTTCAGCAGTTCATTCTCCGACACCTCTACGACCCCCAGTGGCACGGACCCCAGCCACCCGTCCACTCTCTCCGCCGTTTCCACTTGCCCCAGCGCCAGTAGCCTACCCGCTAATCGCTCAGCCCATCTATCCACCTCCACAGCATCGCCGACCCACTTGGCACTGCCCTCACTACCCTCCACCGCATCGCCAACCCACTCGTCGCTTCCCTCATTGCCCTCGTTCTCCGGGTAGCCAGCAGACGCCTTAAGATGCAAGATGCGCGCAAACACGCTATGCATCTGCAGCAGCAAAGGATGCGGAAGAGGGAGCTCCCCCGGATTGGGCGTCCGCAGCGTAATGACATGCCCGTCCATAATTTCGCCAGTGATGCGGATGCCGCCGCCCGCCGTGGTAGTATACATGGCAAGGCCGATAGGCTCTCTGGACAGAAAGCCGATGCGTGCTGGATACTGGTGAGTGGGTTAGCTGGGTAGTTTTTTTTCTTCCCCGCCCCCCCCCCCCCCGGCCCGGGGAGGGGATTCTGTACGTACCTCAACACATGTGGATGCCGAATACGGCAGCAAGCCCTCCAGCAGTGGCACAAGCTCCCACTCGCCCTTATCAAACGATCCATGCTCCAACGAGTTCAAACACATTGTATTGGCCACCGTATCGGTGCGTCCATCCTCGGCATCCCCAAAGGCAAACGCCCTCAATTCCTCCGCGCCCCCGTCACCCAAAAACATATCGACCAGCGACCAGAACGCGCTCCCGCCAATGTTCCCTGCAGCACGAGGGATGATGTGCGCGACCTCCGGGGAGGGGTGCATGCTGAGGACCGACCTGCTGCCATCGCGCTGGTGACATCGGGACGTGACGGACGCGCTGCGGGGTGAAGACGCGGCTCTGGGGTTCTCCGTATCGGGGGTTCCGGGGACGCTGTTGCGGGGGCGCCCACCGAGGGCGGAAAAGAGACGCAGCGCGACTTGGACAAGCAGGGAGAGTGTGATGATACGCGTCTCGGGGGTTGTCGGGTCACCGAGCTCTGCAAGGAGGGGGCAGACTTTGGTGGGGTCGGGCTGGTGGGTTTGGAGGATCTTGACGGTGCAATCGAGGGTCTGGAAGTCCTTGTCGGGGAGTGTGGTAGCATGTGTGGCCCAGGAAGTGAGGAGGGTATGAATCTTTGGGGTAAGGGCGGCGAGGAGGGTGTCGAGGTGGGTTCGGAGGCTGAGGGTGGAGGAGTGGGATATGGTGTAGAAAGAGGTGGAGGGGAGGAGGAGGAGGAGGGGGTTGGTGGCGGGGGAGGGGATGGTTGCGGAGGAGCGGCGACGACGTTTGGGGGTGGATCCGGACGCGTTGTTGCTGACAGAGGCGGAGGCGGGGGGGGGAGCCATCGCCTCCGGATCGGGCCGAGAGGTAGCGTCCCGCTTCGGCATCTCGTCTTCGGAAGGGGTTTTTTTTTATCTATTTGTTCCCAACTTTGCAGGCTGCGGTGGTTTAGATGATGTGGGGAGGGGGGGGGCGGGCTGTCGGTTGTGCGGTGTCGCGTGTGCGGGCGTCGCATGAACTATGGTAAAAGAACTTTTCAACCAGACAAGATATGAAAAGTCTTGGAAGTACTCCCTCCTCCAAGCACTCCCCAGCGGTATCCTTTGCGGTCGCTCCAAAGTCCCCGTAGCTGGCAGAGGGCGCCCTTTTAGAGTGCTGGAGCGAGTCCTTGAGTGGTGTTTGGCTTGCTCGCTGTGTTTGGGCGCCTTCTCATGCGAATACACCGAGATGACGTCTATGTATATACACTCCTGGGGAGAAAAAGTGGGCGGGTTTGGCAGAGAGATGATGCCGAAGTTTGAGAACCCCCTGCTCTTTCTTTCACACTGATTCTGGACTGGACTGGGTCTATACCAAGAATCTTGTCCTCGCCCGGATCTTTTTAGATCAATACATACCGATCAGGTGTTTGCTGCAGATAACATTTGCTGACAGGGCGGGAGTAATTTCTCGCAGGTGAAGATGCAGGCCACCCGCCCGAACGGATCGCACGTTTATTCTGGCCCCGATATCATATTTCGGCCTCTTATATCACATCTTGCACTCCGAGATCACAATTCAGAGCCCGATATCATATTTCAGAGTCCGACATAGGGAATCGAGAGTGTGATGGATAGGAGACTAGGTAAGTAGAGTCTTGATTGTATCAAACATAGCTGTGGTACCGAAAAGAGGGGTGGGGTAAGAATGCGGCATTGGCCATGGTACAGCACACCTCCCCCAGTAGTAATCTCACCCGGGCTTTACATGGGAGATCGAAGGTCGGCCCCCTAGGGTGGGTTCTGCCCGCCTTGCCCATCCCTTTCCACATCTCGCTGACTGGACGACGGTGGTCCCTTAAGCAATTAGTAGAGTCCAACTGTACTACACGGTGCCTGAAAAAAATATTCTTGTATGTAGAGTGAGGGCCGGACATAGTTTTGAGACTCCGACTGTTTTACCCCAGCCCCGACATACAGTCGGGACTTGATCGGGAGCCGAGTAGGGGGACCCTTTTATCTCCCGCCTGGGATTTGAGTGTAAAAACGTTGCAGTCCTTAGGATACTTAGATGAAGTTCGCGAAAGGGGCGCAAGGGTCGGACATGTTGCGGAGGACGAGGATGTGTATGGGTTAGTTATGGTTTAAGAGGTCTAGGTGTGATATGTATATACGGGTATATATGGTCGGGGAAAGTCTCCACGACCGTAGTTCTGGAGGCTTTCCCCTACCCACGTAGTACTACTACATTGCATACTCGGTATATCTGCATACATACTTGTCTACCACCATAAGAACCAGAGATAATCTATATGGAGTGGCGATAATCTCTCCCACAAATTATCCCTGCTTCTGTCACTTGCATTTACTGGTTCTTTTCGTGGTGAGCGAGTATCGGTGAGTACGACAATGATCACCATTAGCATTGCGATAGTTGGATACGCTAAGGGAATTATCCTCCTCTATTTCGTTGTTGTATATAGTGATGCAAAGGTGGTATGTGGTGTGGTGAGGGAGACACTACTCCGCGAGTGCGCATGGAGGAGTTGAAGAACACTGGGGCACGGTATGGGTACGGAGGCCTTGTAGGCAGGGTTGGGGGAGAGAATATAGCGTCTTCATGTCCTCCGGGGATGGCCGGAAGTAAGTGTTGATACTTTAGATGCATAGCATGGTAATTTTCTAGAGTTACCAAGGTCGGGAATATCTGTGTATGAGCGGTTTTTGTGTATTGTCCAGGACTTGGAGTGAATGGGATTTCTCGGAGGTGGTGATTACCTTTTAATAGAAACATCCATCCGCTGGTCTGACGGGTTCTATCCTGTTCAAGCATAATACCATGGACACTAATTTAGCGGTGTAAAGTCAACTCGATTCTTACTATCGCTGGTACAAATAAACATAAAGAATCAAATAGAAAAGAATCCAATTGCCCTATGCTGTATACGCAGATTTCCCAAACTTCGATCGACTACATACCACCATCCGTTATCCCATAACATTGCCTCAACCATCGCGCACCACAAAGAAGAGAACAGAAAGAGAAAACAAATAATGGAAATCCAAGCCGAATATGCCTCCTGCGCTCTATTTGTCGGTGGGGACCGGGGTTGACCACTTATGGAGTGCATCGGTAATATCTCTAATGAGCTCCTCTTCATCGATAATGCATTTTGGTTTTTGTCCCTTGCCGTCGTTAAGTAATCGAAGACTCTCTTTACTAACGATATAAATCTTTTGTGGTGGTAGCCCCACTTCGGTTAAAATGCTGTTGAACGCAGCACGGGTGAGTTCGATATAATGAGGACGAACTTCATCCTCAGAGCTCCCATCGTCGTCCGCCATATTCCTTATATGTTGATCTGCTTTGGATCGTACAAAGAAGGTGGGAATGTTGAATCGCTTACAATGGAATAGAAGGTCTATGTCGGTCTTGGTGATACGGTCGCCGACAGCAATCATGATGAGGTCAAAGATGTACAAGCCTTGATCGTTGAAATATTGCCAATCTCGTACACGGACTGTACCAGCCCCAGGGACGTCATACCAAGCCAGGCCTTTGCGCGCATGGTGCGGGTCAGCGTACCGTTGGATCTTCGTAGTTGTTTCATTGGTTCCAGTCGGGGCAAGATGTCCTGGAATGAGAGCGTTGATGACTGAGTTGATACTAGTCAAAGCAGCAAAGCCAGTTTTGGGGTTTCCATAGCCGCGCACCGCATTTATCAACGAGGACTTGCCTGATCCAGAGCAACCAGTGATAGCAATGTGTAGAAGGCCTTCCTGGTATTCAAGAGCTGCTCTCTTTTCTGCAATTTGGTCGCCGGTAGGGTATTTCACTGGAGGGATTCCTTCCGCCAGGTTCTTCTCGGCTTCCTCGCGCAACCACACTTCTTGCTCAACTCGTGCTCTCGCGTCTTCTTCAATCTTCCTCGCGAAGTTGTCCAGCTTAATTCTTTCCTCCAGCCTTCTCTTCTCCTCCTCGGACTTGCGAAGAGCCTCCATCATCTCCTGGTCCTTCTTGATCTGTTCCAGCTTTTCGCTTATTCTCTGCACTTTCTCTTCCTTCTTATTCAACTCAAGTTCATGCTTCTCATTGTTCAACCTCTGCTTTTCCTCCTTCAGTCTCTGAATCTCGGCCATTAACTTTGCATTCTCCTCTCTTTGATGATCCGCCTCGGCTTTCTGCTACTCGTTAGTGGGTGAGGGTTTCTAGGGGGGCTGACGGTCAAGAATCGTCCTTACAGAAGCATCGTTACCCATATTGTAGAAACGTGAGAATGTGTATTATAGTTGAAACGAAGAGACGTGAGAGCGGGGGAGGTTTGGTTGACGCAGAATCGTGTGGGGAGCCAAGGTTAATATTGTCGCATGAGATCAGGATAGAGAAGGCAGCCTAGCAAGGCTGGTGAAGAGACGCGAATTGATTTTCAGGCAACCAGGTTATGGCAGCCTAGTGACAACTATGGTGCGGCGCGGCTTAAAGGTGACATGTCGGTTTTTGGTGTGGAACAGGCTTGGCACGGCGCTCAACGACGCTGCAACGACGCTGCAACGACGAACCTTCACGGGTTTGACAACGAAGAAATGACCTTCACGGGTGTTCTTACAACACAATCAGTTTTCAAGATATAAAATCGTGCTTTTAATATGTGATAGCCGGGAGGCAAATGGATATATTAAAAATTACAAAAGACTTTTTCCTTGATCATAGGGGGGGGAAAAATTCCCCAAAAAGATTGAAAATTGTATTAAGCGTGAACAATGAAGACTTAAAATCATTTTAAGAAGATATTCGGGTAGGCCTATGTCTAAAGTATTATATTTCCGAGCCATACCTTTATTAATTGTGTGGTTGTGGTGGAGGAATTATTCTTGTGGGGGTGGTTGCCATGGGAGTGGAAATGATTGAGGTGCAACATTATTCACCCCCCACTTTTTACATCATAACTCCATGAGTTTTCGAGATATCAAGAAACCCTTTTCAGGGCAGCTAGGTAACTAGCATAGGTAGGACCACACACCTTCGTTTATAGGATACAAGAGGGTCAAACAATCCCGGATTTTTATGGTAATTATCAGCCTCCACTTTTTACACCATAACTCTATGAGTTTTTGAGATATCAAGAAACCCTTTTTAGAACTGCCACATAACTAGCATAGGTAGGACCACACACCTCCGTTTATAGGATACAAGGGGGTCTTACATTTCCGAATTTTGTGGTTGTGTAATATATATTATAGTTACTAGAAAATTAGTGTAAACCACCATGTATTACCCCACTTTAACCCCACTTTTTAAATAAGATGATGCCCTCTCATCTTACAATATCCTTCTCATTCTCTATACAATCATGGGGCGCGTCAAAAAAACTCAGATAAAACACAATGCTTTGCTTAGTGCAGCCAGGAAACTTAAGCATAAAATTATTTATGTACCTGTTCCAGAAAGCTCCCCAGTTATCAACACTCCTTGGAGACCTAGGACTACTGTTTGGCGCCTAAAATCGAAAGCAGCAGCAGCAGAGAGAGCCCTACATGCTGCTGTACTCAACAGAAAAAAAGAATATCCTAGCAAGCCTTCTACTACCCAAGCCAGTCATGTTAGTAGTTTGCTAGCTACACCCACCAAAGGGCAGCATGATCTTTTTATATCAACTCCTTATACAACTAGAGCTATGGCGGGAAGTGTTAGCAGTGATAGTGCTAGGAGTATGGTGGTAGATGAATCAGGAATGATGGAGGAAAATGGTGGTGAAGATGGTGATTTTGAGGATATGGAGGAGAAGGATGATAGCAATGAGAATCTTCAACCTGTAAAAGAGCCCGAAAATATTCTTGCAGAAGCTAGAGAGCTTTGGCCTGAATATACTATAGTATCCTTACAGCATAATTTGCTATATACAGGTTGGTAACCACCATTTAGGGGTAATGATATATTTGCGGGTTTTTTTTTGTTAATATATATATTTACAGGAATTCAAGATATGAGGGCCCTACTGGCGTCAAAAAACTGCCCTACTGGTCATGATTTCACCTGGCATCTTCAAGTCCTACAGTTTATGAATTGGCAAGTAAGGGGAATCAAAAACCCGCACTTACAATCATTACCCTCTAGGAGGGAATGTGCCATGAATGTTGCCATTGGATATGGCAAGGGAGCCAAAGTTAGAGAGAGAATTTTGAAGAATGAGAAGCTATGGATATAGGGCAGAAAAATCCCGACCAGTAAGCAGGGAAAAGTGGCAAAGATGCATTCCATGCTGGAGAATGAAGGGACAATGATGGTAGTTCAAGAATGTATATCTGGTGCCTCTGGTGGTAAGAAATTCAAAACCTGTTCTTAATAAAGAAAATAAGCTAATATTCCCGCAGGTATTAGAGCAGATATCATATGCAAAGCTGTATCTGAATATTGGCAATCCCAAATGCCCAATATAAATAGGCAACAAGAACTACAGCTTTTATCAGAATCCCTTGATGAGCTTGAACTTAAGGAGGAGACAGCTATTTCCGGCTAACACAAGCTTACAATTCATGCCTCAACAGCCAGGAGATGGCTACATAAGTTGGGTTATAGCTGGAAAGAAGTTAGGAAGGGTGTTTATAAGGATGGACATGAGAGGCCAGATGTGGTGGACTACAGGCAGAATGTTTTTCTCAAAACCATTGGGGACCTAAAACCGAGAATGCCAGCACCTCTTAGAGACTCTAATGGAGAGGTAGAGGGTGTGGACCTGCCAACATTACCTCCTGGTACAAAATTTTGTATCTCAGTTACCCTTGATGAATGTACCTGCAATGCCAATGATGGCCCACACCATCAATGGATTAAGGGTGATGAAAACCCTTTGAGGAAGAAGTCTAGGGGTCAAGGGCTTCATATTTCCGAATTCCTTACACCTTATGGGCGCCTATGAATCCCTGAGTATGAGATGACAGATCATGAGTTACTTAGTCATGGGTTTCATAAGAGGAATGCTACAGAAATTATTCAGTGTGGTGGAGATATTTGGTGGGATCAAGACCATATTGTTCAACAAACCAGCAATGCCATCAGTATTTTCGAGGCAGCATACCCAGGTTGTCAGGCATTGTTCCTTTTTGATAATGCTACAAGCCATAGTCTAATGCGAGGATCTTTCTGAGGGCATCCAGGATGAACAAGGGGCATGGTGGGGAACAACCACATATGAGGGATGGTTATTGGGTTAATTCAGACGGAAATAGAGTAATTCACAAGATGAATTATGCTATTGATGACCCCAATGTCATGCCAGAATTGAGGGGGAAGCCTAAGGGTATACAGGTAATTTTGGAGGAGAGGTATTTGGCCATAAGAGGGTTTATATCTTGACTGTTCTAATTCAAAAACACCATCAGGAGATAAGGTACAGCATCAGGGAGCTACCTGCTGTGCCAGAAACCTCTTGTCTCAGCAGCCAGATTTTTTAGAACAAAAAGGTAGGGTACAGGAGGTGGTGGAAGCTAGGGGACATTTGATATTGTTCTACCCAAGATTTCATTGTGAGCTTAACTGGATAGAATACTTCTGGGCACGGGTAAAGCTTTATACTAGAACCAACTGTGGTTATGATATTAAATCTCTGAGGAAAAATGTACCATTAGGATTAGAGGAAGCATCATCTCTCATACCAAAATGGTGGGGGAAATCTTTGAGAATTATGGATGTATATAGAGAGGGGACCCCTTATGGGACTTCAGAGATCAAGGTAAAGGCCTATAAGAGCCATAGGAGGGTTACTCTTGGAGATACTAACATCAGCAAGCTCGCCGCCTTCCCCTGGCGCAAACCCCTTCCCCTGGCGCAAACCCCTGCGCCAGGGCGCGGACGCCAAGCCTTATCGCCTGGAGGCACCAGGAGCCCCTGGAGATGCATCCTACCACACCATCTCCTGGCGCAACCCTCTCGCCAGGGCGGAGACTCCAAGCCTTTGCGCCTGGAGCTCCTGGAGCCCCTGGCGAGGATCCTATTCCCACCGTCTCCTGGCGCAACCCTCTCGCCAGGGCGGAGACTCCAAGCCTTTGCGCCTGGAGCTCCTGGAGCCCCTGGCGAGGATCCTATTCCCACCGTCTCCTGGCGCAACCCTCTCGCCAGGGCGGAGACTCCAAGCCTTTCCGCCTGAAGCACCTGGAGCACCTGGAGCCCCTGGAGCCCCAAGGAAGACCCTATCACTACTATCCTACAAGAAACCGCTGCCAGGCGGAGACGCTAGTTCTTATCACCTGGAGGCGCCAGGAGCCCCTGGAGATGTATCCTACTATACTATCTCCTGGCGCAACCCTCTCGCCAGGGCGGAGACTCCAAGACTTTGCGCCTGGAGCTCCCGGAGCCCCTGGCGAGGATCCTATTCCCACCGTCTCCTGGCGCAACCCTCTCACCAGGGCGGAGACTCCAAGCCTTTCCGCCGGGTTTCTCCACATAATCATACCCTCCACCCCTCTCAAGTGTACTATTGCTCTGAGGGCATTCACGAGTGCTCTGAGGGCATTCATCAGTGCTTAGAGGGCCGACGTCGGGCTAACTATTCAACTAAATTCATTCCATGTACGCAAATCAATCCTAGTATTTACAAGCCAGTTTCCTCCGTCAATTTCAAATAGGTGAGCCATTCCCAATATGCTGCGAATATTCACTACCCATACTCTGTTTCTTGGGCGTCTGGAGACTCTCGGAAGGCCATGAGGGCTATCGGGAGTCCCAGAGTCCTTTGCTTCCAAGAGCTCCACCACACACAGTCTATGTGATCGCCTTCTATTATCACGAAGCTTGATTATAGCCTCTAGCCTACCCGGAAGACGTCCTCTGAGCACTCCCCAGTGCTCAGAGGATGATACCGCAACCCAAACCCAATCGTTCCTTACTCCCCGCTTTCTGAATACTACATCTCCTGTACAGCGAAGATTATGAAACTCATATACGTCTGGTCTTTGGAAAATGGGTATAGGCACCCGCAGACACCTGAACCTTTCCACATGGTACTCACTAATGCTCTCCCAGCTTCCGGCAAAGCTCTCAAGGCATCCCTTATCTTCTGCATACTCTTTCACGAGCCTGACCAGTGTCATTCTACTCATTCTAAGCCCATCCGCGATATCAGATAGTCGTTTTGATTCTCGCGATGGATTGCAGAGCTTCCGTAATGGGAGTCGAGCATCGATAACAAGACGTTCGCTAGGTAACCTTTTCCGCTACTCAGTCTTTAATATCTCAAGTTACTCCCGCAGGTTGTCTCGATGTCTCCAGAGGCCTTCACCACTACCTCCGAGTCCCGACAATATCTTTGAGGTTCAATATTCAGATTCTAGTGCTAATCGTCGCCTCGCCATAGTCCAGGATTTGGGTCGCCACGACCTTATTCGATGCTCTATACGCTTTTTTGATCTCTACAGATACGAGCTTCCATATCTGTGGAGAACATCGAATGCTACCAAAGCGCCCACACGCTCCCTATAATGTGATAGCAGGTGCAACTTAATGAAGTTGAAGTGCGACCTTCACGGATCTCGTGAATCTCCCAGGCAGTGGTCAGTGCTCTGAGCCTTCACCCTGCTGCAAGGCTCTCGTCCGCTCCTCAGCATCCTTTCTTCGCTCATTGTCACGCTAAACTCAAGGAAGATATCCTCAGATTTGTGGAAGTCTTTGAGATAACCCTCAGATAGTCTAGGGTATCCTCAGTATGGCTCCCATACTGCGCCATCAAATGAAAATCGATCAACGAACGACACATTTTAGTGCCTTCCTGCCATTTAAACACACAGCAAGACGGTCCTTCA
This sequence comes from Morchella sp. 2018-W26, assembly GCA_024713715.1. NCBI lineage: Eukaryota > Fungi > Ascomycota > Pezizomycetes > Pezizales > Morchellaceae > Morchella > Morchella sp. 2018-W26. The sequence goes on from JAMGYX010000017.1 coordinate 1,536,925, forward strand.
GAGCAACCGCGAAAGTTCCCCTGCGACAATCCGCCCAAGATTCCGCATCTCTTTTCCCTGCCATTGTGTCGTCGCCCTGTAAGGCTTATTTGGTACTGCAAGCCTGGGATATGGTGCAATCAGCGACTGCCTTTAACGCGTCCAATCGATTATGCTTCTTGAGGAACGCCTGAACCCACTCCATCATGTGTTTTAATAAGCCTAGATATATGTTGTGCAAGATATCGGGCTTGTTGAGGTCGTAGGCGTTGACTCTGGGCATATCCCAGAAAGCATTGAAGAGTGTCTTTACGGACTTCGATACAAGGTATTGGACTGCAGATGTGTTTGCCGGGTTCCCCCTAAACTCCCTAACCATATCCTGATAGCTTTGATGATCGCGCTCAGGATATCGCCCAGTGCTTCCAAGGCATTGGAATTCTACCTCACATCTAGGGCAGGCGTAGTTGCTGATATTTTGCAGGGATGCATGCTCGGGTTGATCGGCAATCCAGCTGCATAGACCAGGAAGCAGGCGTTCAGAGCCATCCATGAGGCCATCACCTCTCGTCCTTGCATCTACTCACGCTCTCGAAAATGTCATTGAGAGCTTGGTGTAGTGCCTTTGACTCTGGCGTGAACAGCGTGTTGGCATTCAGCGTTTTTCCTAGCTTTGGAGGGATCGGCAACAGCCCCAGGAGAATTAGCGAGTGCCCTGAGGGCTTCGCGAGGAAACAATATTACCAATTGTCGATAGACTGGCCAGGCTTTCTTGTCTCCACTAAAATTTGTCAAGTGTACCGCCTGACGACATATGATAGGAATTACGATATCCTTCCGCAACAGATTCTGTTTTGCATTAGTGGGTGCTCTCAGATTCATGTACGCTTCTCGCATTAGGGAGTTCCCACCCATGCTCTCCCACCACCAGTCTGTCAGATGCATTTCCCCATACATCCTTTCCCGACTCGTTATATTCCATCACCGCGCCAGACACTAAGAACTCTTGAATGCCCACGACCAAGAAGGAATCGCACAATCGTTAACGGTCATGTAGTAGTACGGATCTTCTGCCCCTATTTCAACCTCAGAATGTCGCCAGCTCGATTTTCCTGACAATCATTCATTTCTCCAACCTCCGAGATAAAGTTCCCGGCCAGCCAGAGAGACTGCTGAATGCTTACGCATGAAGAAAGAAACTGTCCGATGTTGCCATGACGCTTTTCGATAGTATAAAGTACTAATCTGAAATTCATACGCTGAGTTGAATGCGATGCCTCGGCGCCTCAGAAAGACAAGATACCTTCGGCATTTAACAAGCCCTCCCTCAAGACCTTCATAAATAGTTGTCACAAGAACCTCTCCCTAATTGTCCTCCGAACCCTGCATAAAAGAAGATTCAGATTCCTCCGCAGTAGTTGCTACCGCCTTCCCGCCGTCAAGACTATCCCTGAGTCGCCGACTGGTTAACTCCTCGAGTTTCAAAGAAATTTGACTGTTCTATGAACCATTCGCCACGCATACAAGACAGAACGGAGATGCTTATCAAAACCTCAAGTGCTTATAAGATTTGGTGCAGAAAAAGACATATAGACTTCATCGCAGATTGAAAGCTCTGGAGGTAGTCGGGAGTGCTCTGGTGGCAGTCATTAGTGCTCTGGAGGTGAGTTTACCTTACCGCCACCAAGACATTGATAGTTTGTTTGTTTCACACGCATTTCTAGATATCAAAAACATCACATCAACGCATCAAAGAAACACTACGCAAACAACGCCTTCGAAAGCACCCGCCACTGCCCTGCACTTCCTGACTACCCTAGGGCATTCCCGACTGCCCCAGTGACATTATAAGACTGCTTGCAAGAATGGCTAAACTCAGACAGCCTTAATCAATCTGCCATGAAGATACTCCAGCATCCGCAGCGCCAGGAAACCAACGACACAAGAAAAGCCGTTAACGACATCATACGCGATATCACATATCGAGGGTTCGGGAGGCAGGTGCCCCTAAAGACCCGGAAATAGCTTCCTAGAAAGACAAACCGTGTTTCAATCCGCGCTTCCTACCACTACTCACCCCCAAATCATCGCTTAATTCATCGCTTAATTCACCGCTTAATTCACCGCTTAATTCACCGCTTAAGTCATCGCTGACTCACCGCTTAATTCACGGCTTTCAATTCATACCGACCAAGATGTAGTTTACTTAATAAATAAGGTCCAGTACGCAATTCTGTAAGCGTCTCATCATACTCATAGCTATCTCGTGAGAACTCCCAGCAACCCCAAAGCATCGGCAATCCTCGAGCACTGGTAGTAACCCCAAGGACAACAGTAACAACCATAAGCATGAGGACATATCTGACGTCTTCATCCAGGTAATGAGCTGCTCCAGAGGAGCTGGGCCCCGCCAAGAAGGAAGAAGATATCAGGCGTTCAAGGCCAAACCAGGCTAATTAGTCGCTGAACTTAGCCAGCCTGAGAGTGAGGTTGAAGGACCCAATACTCTGAGCAGGCCCTGAGCATTCAGATTCTGAGCTATCTAAGTCCGTAAGCTCTGATTCAGAACCTGTCTCCTCTGCCCAGAAAGCAAGCGCCCGGAAAGCAAGCGCCCGGAAAGCAAGCGCTCGGAAAGCAAGTCTTGAAAGCCACCGCCAGTCTTGAAGAACCACCGCCAGTCTGAAAGCCACCACCAGTGCCCAGAAAGCCACCACCGGAAAGCAGCTCCCAGTGCCCAGAAAGCCACCGCCAGTCTTGGAGAACCACCGCCCAAAAGCAACCTCCGGTGCATATCAAAAGGTCCAGAATGAGCATGCACAGAAGTCTAAAATCACCTTAGGCTGCTTGATGCTGAGCAGGGTCTATCTTCTCTCTCATAGCGACCTCATCTTGCGCATGATAGCACAGGTGGGTGAAACAAGGCGAAGTCTGGTATGGTCCTATTTAATAAGGTTATGCAACTGGCTTATAGCCACCGAGTTTTTGAAACACCTTGCCCCCATATGGAGGGGTGAAGAATGCCCTGCTAAGAAGGACCTGTCGGATGCCCTGAAGTGGCTCATCAGTGACGTTGCAACAAAGGAGAAGTGGTCTAGAGGCAATGGCATGCGCGAGTTTAGGGCCAGGCATGGCAATACCGACGAGCCTCCGGAGGCAGGGTCATCACAGTCCCTAGGACACTTACAAGGACACTCGCGGGTGCCCCTGGAGCAATCCCGACCCAGCATTACGGTAACCGTGGTAGACCCTGACTTTCATGGGGGCCACCGCCCCGGTGTAGCGCCTGAATACCACTGGGACGACGAGCAATGGCTAACCCGGGGATCATGACCGAACCCACCTTCACTGAGCTGTGCAGGATAATACTAAAGCATACTGCGTGGTAGGGCTATCAGGACTATCCGGGGAGCAATGGAGGATGCCCTGTAGGGCAGGCGAGTGTCAGATCGCGACAGCGAGGAGGTTGAGTGTTGGTTGTAAACCAAGGCTAGACCTCGGGATACTGGCCATTCTCCACAGAAGCGGCTGGCATCGATGGTCTAGAGACCCCACCCCATGAGTCTTTTCCCCATATCTGAGGAGGAGGACTACACTCGTCGACCTGCCGGCAGAAGATCTGGGGATTCGATCCAAATGTCAGGGTCACTACCACGGGTGTAGGATACAGTTGCCCGTGGCGACATAGGTTTCAGAGAGTGCTTCCAGGCTCGTGTCGTCGGGATAGGCAGCAGGGGGCATCGACCACCGCCTTATCGCCGGAAGTTCACTGGCGTTGGCGGACGACCCGATTTACGTAGTTAGGAAGATCTGGACTCACGAGATAGCAGCACAGAGAAACAGCTAAGGAAAGGCTAATCACGGATACTACTACTCAGGCAAGCTAAAGATTGTTAATTTTTCCTACTACTATATTTACTTGATCTTTCTGTTGATCTGTTCTCTCTGCTCCAAGGGCAGTCGGCACTGCCCTGAGGGTAGTCGCCACTGCCTAAAGGGCATTCGTGTTTATTAAGGAGTTTTATCGCCCCGCTATCCTTCCCGGAGGCTTTATTTTGTTTCACGTTAGCATTATCTAGGCAAGCAATAAATTCGTTTTATACTCCTGAATCAATGCAGGGCAGTCGTGAAGTCTTTCAGAGCAGTGAATAATCTTTCTCAGGGCAGTGAGGAGTGCTCCTAGGGCAGTGAGGCGCCCCAGGGCAGAGGAGTCTTCTCAGGGCAGTGAGGGCAGTGGGAGTGCAATGAAATGAAGTGAACTCTCGAGTGATAGTATGTGACGACGCGCTAATTCCATATTAGGTTAGGCGTGGAAACTTTTCACGCCAAGGAAATAGTGTACTAAAGCACTCCTTTCTCTGCCCTGTAGCACTCGTCAACACTCCAAATAATCAAGATGCCTGCTAGCGGCAGCAGCGTCCTCCTCCCACTGCTAGTGGTGGGGACTAATCTGAATCACAAAGCGACCTAGGACCCTCCCTACTAGTGAAGTCTTACATGAATCATCAGATCGTATCACTGAATTGGATGATGACGGTTCAACGACAGACTTCGATGATACTATACCGCAGGTACCGCTGCAGATGGCACCGCCGGCGCGAAGGACTCAACCACCTCGCAAAGGTGGTCTGCGTAGTGGTCTGCATAGTCGTGGGAACAGAGACGTACTATTCAATATTCCGGAGGAAGAATCTCAAGGGAATGAAGGGTCGGATGTCGAGGACCAAGAGGAAATCCCCTCAGAGCACGCCGGAGGACGATACCACCTATTCACAGACTCGACACTCAACCCGGACATCAAGAAGTCAAGTGGGCGGTAAGAGGCCTCCATCAGCACTGGCTACCACTGCCAGCGCACCCGCAACTACCCGAAGAAAGGCAGCGGCAGCGGTAATGGAGGCAATTGCCTCATCGGATGTTGAATTGTCTGTGGTTCAGGTATAGTAGCCATTCCCTCCCCTCAAGCTGACTCTTGCTAATTGATAAGTGGGTGGGGACGCAGAAAGAAACCGTTAATGACTAAACCTATGAGAAACCGAACGAGGATCTAGGCGAGCTCGGATAGTATCTGATAATCTGTGAGCGGCAGAAGTATCGCGAATGCTTGGAGAGCAGTGAAGTGCCCGGCATCGCGGGACGCCGGTGCTGCAAAAGACTAACTACTTCTTTTTATGAGCGGACCTTGAATATATGCCCCACACGCCAATCCATGAGTCGCCGAGGGCAGTTAAGTGCGCATCGCGGGGACGCCGGTGCTGCAAAGCACTAACTACTTCTTTTTATGAGCCGGACTCTGAAAATATGCCCCCCATACGCCAATCCACAAGTGCAGCGGCACCACGGGACATCGGGCCACGAAGACCACTTACCTATGAGCCGGACCCTCAGTATTCGTCTCCAAACCGACCACCGTATGATGAATGTCGGAATGAAAGTACGGAGTCAGGTTATCAGCAGTGGTCTAGACAAAACGAGAACAACCACCACCATCCTCCGAACCACCACCATCATCGGGACAACCAGCTCAACCCGAATATGAATCTCCACCTGCCTCTGGGTATATTGGCGAGAAAGCTCTCAGGGCGTTCCCTCCAGGTTAAATCGTGGCGATAACTTCAAGGCGTCACGCGCATTGTCGGTGCAGGCTCAGCGAGTTGAACGAGAATACAGTGTACTAATCGGCGAACATACTCTACTCCATGACCCCTTTCCGAACCCTGTGAGGCTCTCGTCTCTGGTGGTGAATATGTGGACCAAGGCTAGTCGTATTGTGGGTTGCGCGCCAGAACTTGACGAGGCTATTATAAAGCAAGTGGTCTGGGAGCATTCGCTCGTCTTTCGAGGGCACTGCCCAGTGCCCCCAGGGCATTATCCAATGCCCCCAGGGCACTGCCCAATGCTCTGAGGACACTACTAAGATGAAATAGGTCAGGAGTGTCCTCCGTGTCCATTTCTGCGTGATGGCGAGTCAAAAGCGAATCGCCCGGAACCATTTATGGGTTTTGAAATTGACGTCAGATGGAAGAAGCGTGGCGTGAATTTCCTCCTGCAAAGTGACCATTTTATTGGCCATCCAGACCACTATGAGTGCGTTTTGTTTCTTGTAGAGTATTGAAGTCTTCGAGAGGGCGTTGAATCTTCGAGAGGGCATTCGGGAAATCTTCGAGAGCTTTGAAGTCTTGACAGCCTTAGACACATCGCCGCGGTTTGCACGGAGATAGTGGACATTCTTTATTTCAAGTTCTTGACGGTATCGGGATCACGGGGGTTAGAGACCCTGAGTTTTTGGGCGGATAACACCTCTGCTGATTTGTCTTATATCGACGGCGATCTGGCATGAGATTCACGCCTGGTCGACGGTGGTATGTGAGACCAAGCACTTAATCTCAGAATGAAAGCGGTCGTGAGTAAGTACTGGTACAATGGCATTCACGAGTGTTTCTACTAATGTGTACTAGAAACATTCGAGAATAATGAATCGTGGAAGGCTCGTAGTAGAAGCGAATCAGGAGGCTGTTTTGGAGTTGATCGAGGAGAATCTTGAGATAAGGTAAGTAATTAGCCGTAGTACAGCAATGGCTGACTAACCTCCAGTTTTAGATCACGGGAGGTGAAGGGGTAATCTTGGAGGTTATCTCGTGAGGTTGAATGAAGATGATGATCTTGCCGCCGATCTGGCAGCATTCGGAAGGCTCGGAAAACAATCAGGGGTAAGGCATGAGTCCTTGTATGGCGAAACGATGATTCGGTGATTGACGCTCGACTCAGAGGCGTGAACCTCGACTCTAATGTGGAGCCGATCATAGAGGAAGATGAAGGGTGATCCATGCGGTGGGCAATCACTGCGTGAGTGTGATCTGAGTCTTATTATTAGTTAAATATCTATCTTTAGGCTCTGGATTGAGTAATATAGGAGTAGTATGAGATATCGATAAAACACAGCTTCTCCGGGTTATGTAGCAAGGAAGCGAATGCTACTACGCACATGTGGTTAGGAGTCTTGAGGCGCGACTACCATGAGAAAGCTGGCGACTACCATGAGAACATGGCGACTCTGAAACAGGTGAATTGCCAAAGGCGACAGGAGAGAGAACAGTGGGCGCCAGGAGAGAACAGTGGGTGCCAGGAGATAATGTAGGGCCCCAGGAGATAGTAGGGTCTTGTAGGAGCTCATTGTGTGCCTTGTGCGCTGGTGGCGAAGCACCGGTCCCTGGGGCCGCCTCCCTGGCCTGGGTCCTGGGGCACCAGCTTTGTGAGTTTGCTGATGAAAATGTTGTAGCCCTACAAGTAAGATAGGGTGGGTTATACTAAATTACCATAAAAATCCGAGATTGTTTGACCCTCTTGTATCCTATAAACGAAGGTATGTGGTCCTACCTATGCTAGTTACCTAGCTGCCCTGAAAAGGGTTTCTTGATATCTCGAAAACTCATGGAGTTATGATGTAAAAAGTGGAGGGTGAATACTGTTGCACCCCAATCATTTCCACTCCCATGGCAACCACCCCCACAAGAATAATTCCTCCACCACAACCACACAATTAATAAAGGTATGGCTCGGAAATATAATACTTTAGACATAGGCCTACCCGAATATCTTCTTAAAATGATTTTAAGTCTTCATTGTTCATGCTTAATACAATTTTCAATCTTTTTGGGGAATTTTTTCCCCCCCTATGATCAAGGAAAAATTCTTTTGTAATTTTTAATATATCTATTTGCCTCCCGGCTATCACATATTAAAAGCACGATTTTATATCTTGAAAACTGATTGTGTTGTAAGAACACCCGTGAAGGTCATTTCTTCGTTGTCAAGCCGGTCCCTACCTCCACCTGCCAAGCCTGTTCCACTCGGCGATGTCTTGGCGCAATTTACATACAAAAACAGCCATATGGCATCACTAATAACTTTTTCAACAGGCAGAAATTGAAAATCTGTCTGACAGAACTATTTATCATCACTACTCCTAGACAACTGTCAGACAGATTTTTGATATCTTCTCTGGTTGAAAAGTTATTAGCTGGCGAAATCGTGTCACCTTTAAGCTGCGCCGCACCATACCCCGCGCCAATTTGCTGCACATTAGGTTGCTAACCACCTGGATTTTTCCAATATGCGCGCTTATTACCAGCGCCGCAGCCAAACGTTCTAAATCTGGGTCTCAGGTCGTGAGTGGTCAGAATCTCCATTATCCCAGAAATTTAATTCAGGCAGACAGCCAAGTCTGCCAAGGGAAGGCTTATCTTCCCCTGGGAGGGGGGCCTGGAGCGGAGTACTCGCCCACTTTGTGTGTTTTCCTACAAACAAAAAGTATCGACTGACTTTGAAATTTTGGCCAGACCAATACCCTCCGTATCTCATCTCTCATCCCTCATATCTCATATCTCACATGGCTTTCCGTAACCCATTCGTCCCAACAAGGGGTTCACCCTCCGGAGATAGCGTCAGTCCCGGCTACGAAAACTCCCCGTTTGGCCCAGACGACCCCGCGGCTATACCGCGCTGGCTCCCACGACCCGCCTCCGTCAGCGATCGGTCCACCAGTGTGTATACGGGGACGGAGACCGACACTCCCAGCCGGGCGACGCCGGCTCGCAATTTCGTTGACCTGACCACCGATGAGGATCCACAGGTAGCCCAAGCTGAGACGACACGAATCTCACCGATACCAGCGAGCGGCGGTGGCCACAATTGGGGAGCTAGGAGCGGATCTGCTCGTAGCGATGCCCGGAGAGTAGCCGCTAGTAGGTCCAAGTCTGTTGGGGAGGTGAGGCTGCGGGGGGCCGGTTGGGGCGGGGATTCCGTACCCGCGCAAGCAACACCTGTGGTCAACCAACACACGGAACCGTCCTCTCGAGCGTCCGGAACGATTACCAATGCTTCCACGGCCTACCATATCGAGAATCTCTACAGTTTGATAACAGATCTCCAGCAGGGTCGAGAGGCTCACGACACTAGGTTTGCAACCAACGAGAACACGGTTAGAAGCATACGAGAAGAGTTCTCGGCCAAGATAAATGATGCAGAGACACGCATCGAGGGCATTGGCAAACAGTTGTTGAGCAGAATGGATGAGGCCGAGGGGCAACGCAGGAGGGAGCGTGAAGAAGATGTGAAAACACGCGTGCAGGAGGAGAAGAACCAAATCTTTCGGCATGGCCTGCTGCTTGGGGTTTTACACCAGCAGCAAGGCTTTGGCCTGGTCCGTCAGAACGCGGAGCCGTATGGGGTCGGTTCCCCTACTTCATATCAATATGAAGTCGCGCCCTCCGACACGTCGCAACACACGCACTCGAGCCAAGGTAGCCCCCGCCATGAGGGCCGTTCGCCCCGCCTATCCGGGTACGAGGACCCCCGTATGTCGAAATGCAGCCGGGGGAAGCGGCCCATCAGCAACAACCTCTTGAGAAAAACCCGCAGACACAGCGCGGCCTCCTCGAGAAATCACACCCCACGCTCCACACCCACAGTCAGCGAGTACGACACCTTGGCCAGCAACTCTCCCGGCAAGGGAGTCATAGAGACTGCCCATAGCATCAAATCTGAAAGGTCACTTTACTCCAACTCCGCCAGGCCATCCCAACAACATTCTCCATCTCCGAAGCGGGAGACATCGTCCGCAGTACCCGCCAGCAGCCCTATCTACCACTAGCAGAGTCAAAGCAGCCAGACTGGTTAGCCTGCGCCCATCCGGCCCTGCTCGGCGTGGGGAGCGTACGAACGGTGGATTTATATATATATATATAACGGGGCCCAGCTGATCTTTCCAGGCTTGCAGCTTGGGGTCAAGGAAATACAAAAAGTACATACATAACAAGCCAGTCAAATGTTTACCGGTGGATCTTTGTATCTTATAATTACTCGCTCGCATATATAACAGCGCCTCTTGTCTAGCACATTTCAATATATATAACAACGTAAAGAACATATTCAGCGTACGTAGCTAGTAGTAAATCCTATGTGACTACATGCATGTATACGTTGGGCGTATATCATGCCTGGTGAAATCTCTCTATGGGGTTTTTGCTTGATTTATTCTAGAAGCAGAAAATAGTAGTTTAGATAGGTTGGGGACTGTGGGTGCGTGGGGGACAACCTTAAAGTAATGCCAGCTACCGCTATACCTGAAAAATTGGCTGCGCATATGAGATCAAAATTACTATTAGCAGACCTGATCGGAGATAGCCAATTTGTCTGTTATCTTAGTGCCAATAACCCTGACCTGACCCTGACCCTGAGCCCGCAGCTACAGCTATCCCTGCGGCTATAGGCACCCCTCCACTGCATGCCTGCCTCGTCTCCCTCGTGCACTCCACCCCGCCCCAACAACTACACTCCAAGACCCGTGAGCCCAGCTCTGCAGTAGCTATATACTCCTCAAAGCCGTTGTCCTAATCACCGAGTTCGTAAAATACAAATACACACTTGTGCCATGACAGCGCCCACCGCCACCCCCGCATCCCACGACTGCATCGAGCTGCTCCGAGTAAACAGCCAGGCCCTTCTTCACCTCCTCGCGCCCGAGCAGTTAGACCGCCTGACCGAGGGACAGATCGGCAGCGTCCTGCATATCCTGGGGGTAACGGCGCAAGCATCGCTTCGGCTGTCGGAGGCTGCACACCTCGATGCTGCGGCCCGCAACCACTTGGCCGGTGGCGAGCAGAGAGCAGATCTAGAGGTAGACGGAAAGGGGGCTGCGATGGCGGCGGAGATGGAGGGGATCAAGGCCAAGGTGGACAAAGTGGCCGCCGAGACACGGAATGTGAAGGCGGAGATGGAGAGGGTGAGGATGGAAGCGTTGAAGAGAGAGGAGTTTGAGGACTGGAAGGCCGGAAACCTTTTGTAGGGAGAAAGGGCACGAGGATCGTTATTGTATTATTTGGTTCGGGAAAGACGTCTAGCGTTGTAATGAGATGAGATAAACAAAGAGAAAAGTATAAGCGGGTCTTGGAAGATGGCAGCGTGTAATCAGTGCAATGCTCTGGATAGCTGGCCTTGGTAACTTGTACCTCCTTTCGATACAGCCACTAGGCATATCGTCCTAAAATATTTCTTCCTAAAATATTTCTTCCTACTATGTCGCTCCCTAAACGTAGTTGAGAGGGAAGCGGGGGAGGGTTATTTAGGATTTAGGCACTAAAGGATATAACTAGCTGTCACAAGGTATTCAAAGGTCTGGATGGGGAGGATATCACCCTCGGATAAGGCTGAAAAGATGGGTGGGGCTTTAGAACGAACTGCCCTTGGAGCTTAATCAAATCGCCTTGATAACATGAAGGCGGGGACGGGGAGGCTTAATGCGGAGAAAGAGAGTCTCGGAACGGAGATAGGAAGGATGAATGCGGACTCAGAAGGGTGGCGGAGAAGGAAAGGGCAGAGGCAGAGAGAAACAGAAGGGAGACGGAAACGGTGAAGGCGGAGACCGGGAGAGCAGCTGCGGAGGCGCACCGGTTCAGCGTAGAACTGGATGAAGTGAAGGCTCAGACAGAGTATCGGGGGGTTTGTCGAGGTTAGATTCAGAGCAGTTGCACAGCCATAAATATGGCATATTGTACATACCTCGACCCTAACTTAAATTCAGTTGAGACCACTGGATAGCCGAGTGTCAGTCTGTCGCGAAGTCCTTGGGGGATATGTACAGTAGTCAAGTAAGTTTATGTCACATAAGTCTCTAGAGATAATTCATGTATATATAACTGTAGCTCAGGGTAAATGTAAGAGCAGACATGTACAGATTTAGTGCGCATTCACTAGGGCCAAGTCTGGGCCGGGTGTGGCATCCCCACTTCGCCTCGTGTTTGTATGATTATATAGCAGACAGACCACGGGGGTGCTGGGGGGCACCAAGCTACAGCTAGAGAAGCAGAACGGTCATCTTTTTTACATCACCCATATTTTTGCAGTCAGGTTCTTATCTACGAGGGGAAACAAAACCAGGCTCAGCTAATATGATAACCGCACCATCTTGCGATCAGCCCATGTCCCCACAATATGATGCCCACTCTACAGAGACTTACCTCAGGCCTAGGGCTCTTCCAATGCCGGATATGACCGCGTTGCGGGATATAGTTAGGGTTAGGGCTTTTTACTCAACCCACAAACTAATAAAAGGTGGCTAACTCAATGCTTCATCTTCAACACATCCAGTCTCGAAGGTCTCGAGGCAAAGGCCTAGTCTTGATAAGCTATCGAGTCGCCTCATGTTTATGTGACCTCGACGCTAGATCAACCAAGCCGCAAGTGTGTTGCCAAATCCTAACCCTAGAGGAGCTTGTCCCCTCATGTTGCCTCAATGTCTCAAGATACATCGTCTCATGCCCATCACTACACGTTATGCTATTAGGCATATTGTTATTTTTCGACCCATTTGCTATCACTTGTAGCGTTTTCGAGTGAGGGCTTACAGCTTGATCATTTGCGCACAAGACAAAGAAAGATATTAACTTAATATATATCAAAGTCTATATCTCTTTTCCTATGGCTGTATTCTTCCTCTACCCTGTGGGTAATGTAGTCCGCCTAAAATATATAACTATATCCCCAATTAATTTAATGGCCTACCCCCGAGGAGGCCGAGGAGCAAGTTTGTTAATGAGGATTTGTCAAGATTACTAGCACGACATACCTGTCAAACCCAAGTAGACCCATCAGAGGTCTTATCCACAAACTCCCGTGCTCTGAATATTGACTCTGGCAGCGAATGTAATTCTTGTGATGTCTTATTGTAATACAGGAGGGAATTTAATAGCCCTTTTATAAAAATAATAGCCTTGGCGAACAACAGTAATGACATAATATAAGAGTGGTCTAGAACTTGCCACAATATTACAGAGAGGATATATTTTCCCCAGCTCGCAACAATAATCCCAACATCCCGGGATGAGGCAAGATCGAGTGATACCTGATGATTACCAGCAATCTATTTATTTATTTATTATCTATACTTTTAATTGATTGATTGATTAATGCTTCATACAGACACATAACATGAAGCTTATGGTACAAGCGTACGGGGGTGAAGTTGGAACGGCCAGGGTATTTGTTTGCGTGACTTTACACCATAACTGTTGTGGCTGAGCGTTACAACTTCACCCCCGTACGCTTGTAGAGCCCCGCCTTCCATAACCTAGGCAGGGAATGTCTTCCCCCAAAATCCCCGGCCAAACGCGAGTTGCCATGGTTACGGAGCAAAGCCGAACACAAGAGTTAGGCCTATGAGACTAAGAAGGCGAATTACCTACCTTTGATAGGAGCTGGTGAGTAAATCAACACCTAGACCGTCCTCGATATCTAATGTGACTTCTCGCATCAGCTGATACGCTTTGCACCAAGCTCTCTAGTGGTCAGCTGTACTACTTTCTGCGCACTGATAGGCCGGCAGTGACGGACCTCGGGCGGACTCCCTCAATTGCTTCACTCGGACCCTCGAACTCTCTGCTCGACCACACCCTGTGGCCATGACGGGCGCCCTTTATCCTCATTTCATATTTTTTTTATGCTTGGCTTCACTAACCTCTCTATAACCCTTGAGCGGATGAAAGCTGTCAAAGTCGTGACCTCCCTCTTTCAGCTGATGTTGACCTAGTGTGGCAAACCATCTGAATTTCTTGTTGTTTCTGTGGTTAATATTTACCGTAACATGCAGGATAGGCCCCTTACTAAGTGGTCCACGGTCCAGGCCGCGAATTTGACAACTTTCATTCGTCCAAGGGACAAATAATATATGGTTTAAACGCTCGCCCGACATACCTCAACTTCCTGATCGCCAGCGGTGTCTATGCCATGCCCTTCATTCATTCAAGTATATATATATTTATACTCCAACTGAGCGCGTTTCTGACGGCCTCACCTTTTTCTTTACTTTCTCGCCCCTTGCCCTGGTGTTGAATACATGCCTAGCATTCTTGGCTTGATTTCAAACATAACCCCTGTGATTACAAGCCCTAACCCACGTCTTGGCTGCTGTCCAGTGCTTTCGCGTGATTCGGTTTTGGCAAGTCAAGGCATTATTTCATAGACTACGTGGGTGCTTCTCGTTCTGTCGGAGATGCTGATGGGAGTCGTACCATTGATCATTAGTTTCTTTCCGGTATCCCAATACCTAGCCCCGGCTAGTTTGGGAATGTACCATGTGTTTACCACTAGTCTAGAGACCTCTGGAATATTGGTTCAATATGCAGAGTTTTTTTTGGACGCCATATATAGATGGCGGCCAGTGAGACTCTGGACACTCGCATTAAGACTTTGCTAGCCATAAGGTATCATTTTCGCGGGGGGTTGGTTTGAAGGAGAGATGTGTGAAGAACCTTTCATATATTTACTGAAACAGCTAAGTATTTTCAAAGGTTGTAGAGGAGTGGCTGAAGAATGGCGCTTCTCTCCACTTGACCTAGATAGTGGTATAGGCCCACAAAGTACCCTTTGGTTGAGCTATTGATAGGGTTCGAAGGGAGGGGGCAGGATCACGGTGACTATAGCGGGTGGAGGATGGTTTTGGTGAAGAATGGGAAACATAGTTCTGGTACCTATTCGGCGATCAATCAATAGTCCGTGAACGCTGTCTGGGACTATACGTATGTATAGAGTACATACCAAGAATCCAGTCAACAGATGTTGAATCATCATAAAGGTGATGCATCTATAAGATTGTTTACACCACCTTGTCGAGGTATTACTGGGAGCCCTTATAGAATGCCTCATCGACAACGTGGAAACACACCTATCAATTTAGCTCTCGTGTGACTTTGGGATCTTATCCATGACACCACTGGTGACCTGGAAATACCTTGTCGGGAGAGTCCTTAAAAGAATACTGCCCAAAGATCTTCTTGATAACCTGATTGACGTTATTATATAAAGATAATCCTTGGCCGCCCTTTGCCCAGAACACCATCAGATACGTAAATATCCCCCATTTAGATTTTGCCTAGAATACTGTTACACATATGGAAATATTTTCTAGTTAATCTGATCCATCGAGGTCGTCGTTCGTCACCTGGATGTGCTCGTTAAAATGCATTAAAAATATTCTTGGCGACGTGGAAATAGTACTTGGAAGACTTATAGAGCAAATCTATAGCTACATTAGGGTACGACCGGGTGTGCTTATCGAAAGCTTCGTTGACAACCTCGGAGTACCCCATGGAGTGCTCCCTGCGCACAGCATCCGCGATGCGGAGATCCTTGTTAGCCGCCTCAATCTTGTCGTGGTGTTGTCGATCCTTGTACTCCTTAAAGGACCAGTTGGGGACGCGGTTGGTGATATGGAAATACTCTTTGGAGTACTTCTCCAAGGGGCCCTCCTGATGACTTCTGGAAGTCATCATTTGCAACATCGAACTACTCCTCAGTCGTCTTTTACTTGTGGAGGCAGTCGTTGGAGACATGAAAATACTCCGTGGACTACGTGTCGAGGACGGTATTGGGGATGTGGAAGCATTCCTTGGAGTGTCAAATTACCTTTTGGACCATATCTCGAGGCAGTCACTGGCAACATGGAAATCCTCCTGTCGGCGCCGTGGTTGATAACTTGGGGGTATTCCGTGGGGCGCTCATCGGCCATCGCTGGAAAGGTAGAATTGCTCCTTAGACCACTTGTCGGGGGCGTTATTGACGATGTGTGTGGAATTATTCCTTAGACTAACTCCCGAGGACGTTATTGGCGACGTGGAAGTATTGTTTAGATCGATTAACAAAAAGATCGCTGGCAACATCGAACTACTCCCCCGACTACTACTTCTCGAGGACATTACTGGCGATGTGGAAGTATTAATGGGAGTACTTGCTAGGGGCATTGCTGGCCACATTGAGGTCCAGGTTTTTCTAGAGCTAGCCAAAGCCCTTGCTACCCACACCAAAGAACTCTTGGAGGAGGTGTCAAGGACGTCGTTTGCCACAGCAAAGTAGTGCCGGAAGCTCTGTGAGGATTAACTAACTGGAAGGTAATGTTTGGCTAGCTCCCTGTAGTTATTGGTGACCTCCTCTGGATCTGTGGCCTCTTTTCTTTGTGACAATATGCGAAGGCGAGCATTACTATCACTGAATGGCAGACGCAAAGAAAGAGTGCAGAGTAATAGTGAGAAACTGATTGCAATTACTTGTATTCGTAATAATCTTGAGAAGAGGAGCTCGAGAGCTAAACTTTCCTCTAGCTAAATACAGCAATATCAATCAATCAATCATGCCCACAGTGTAGCACTCTCTAACCCTAACCCTTAGTATTTTATGTTATCGCGCATCGAGGGCCGCCCGAAGATAGGCTCGTAACCAAAGGGGCTGGAGCATTATCGTCCCGAGCTTTAGTAAAATCTTTTTGCGGGAGTGCTTAGAGCTCCCCGAGGCAAAAAATGCTGCTGTCGGGGTCGGGGGGCTGTCGGAGGGCTGTCGGAGCTGAGTTTACATACAAAAACAAGGTTTTTTTTTTAGCTTCCTTAACTCTCCGATACAACAATCAAGTTCTTTTAGCCCCCCCAGGCCCAATTTGAGCCACCGACGTAGTAAATTGAGAGTGTCGGAAAGTTAATGCTCCAGAGCATACGGTGAGTAGCAAGCTGCTCGTAGGGGATGACTAGCCCAAAGATGGAGACATTAATACTGGTCTAGTAGGCCATACATGCTTGTCAGAGACGTCCACCATATTTGAAATATAGGTACATGTATGTTGGTGCCTCACAGGAGGTACCTGACTGACAGCTCAGGCTGTCCACTGCCGGTGAGCCCGTGACGCCACCAACCTCGGGAAAGATCTCACTAATCCTTTATTGAGATACATCCAGGAGTATTAAGAGCCTTTATTAGTAGAGACCCTTCGACTCGGCCCTGGTAATGGTGATTAATAGTTTCCGCCTAGTCTCTCAGATACTAAACTCGAGCTCTCTGTTTATGCCGAATGGTTCTGTCCCCTTCATGCGCTCCAGGTTCTTCAGGTCGGCAATGCTAGCAAACAAAGAAGTAGTGTTTGGCTGGATGGTCCATAATATCTATGGACTAGTTTAGACTCTGTCCCGCCTTGCCGCAGGTTCTTGGTCTTGTACCCATTGTAGTTCCGTCAGCTCGTTCTCCAGAAATCGAACATATCCGTATCCCTAGCTGATCCAGATCTCCGGTCTTGCCCCGCTAGTCAAATCTAGTTATATGCAGCTTTTCCATACACCAGACCAGCCGTTGCGACCCTGTTTCTCCGCAGCCACCACCCGCCGGGACCGGGCCATGATTGTCTACCGGACGAGGACTGGGTGTTTTGGTCGTCAGAGGGCTCCGCCTCTGGGAAGGAACGCTATTTGGGGTAATCCATTTTCTCCGCTACTAGCAATGGCGCAGGTGTCTCAAAGGTCTTTTTTCTTTTTTCTTCTCTTTTTTTCTAAGAGTAACTTATTATCCCGCTAAAAGCCACTGGACCGAGACGACTCCGGCCCTCCTCTAGACTCCACCAAAGTCTTAAATTTACTGCGCCCAGACCTGGCTATAGCTATGGAGCTTACTGGACCTATGATTATACATGTATAAAGTATGAGTAAAGAAATAAATAATCTATGTTTACCCGTGTGGCGTGTAACCCTAACCCCAGTCGCGAGTGATTGATGATGATGAAAATATGAGTGGGTGAAAGGTTATGAGTGACCGACCTTGTTATGAGTGGGTGATGGATGGCAGATTAAGACCCCACCCCACAGATCACACTCCGCTTGCTACACCGCACACCTTGGTAGCGCGCACAACGACATATTTGGTAGTTCCCGTTTTGCCAACCACCGGCCAAAGGACTACCGACTAGTGGGCAGAGGAACCTCGGGGTTTGGGGCTCTGGAGGGTCGCTGTTGATGGAAGGTACGAGAGGGCAAGGTATTGGCGGTAAATAGGACGGTTGAGAAAACCATGGGAACAGCAGCTGGCTGTTATTCTAAATGTGCTTAGTTCTGACCCCGCTTCGATCAGCCCCGATTATCGATTATTCCTCACCTACATCGTACTCCCTACCAAGGTAAGCAGGCAACGCAGGAGGCAAGCGAGCGGGAATGCACGTAGATCACGAACAGCGGGTAGAGGAGGCAAATCATGTACTACCGGTGTAGCGGTAGGTCTGTAGACAGTGGTTGTGGTTGCAACAGCAGTAGATGTCTACAGACTTACCCCTACACCCGTAGTGCTACGGTGTCAAGGGTAAGTGAGTAGAACGTAGCAACGTAAGCCGCACCGCCGCGTTCTACTCACTTACCTTTAACACCGGAGTACATACTCGCGTGGCCGAGTTTCAACTAAAGCATGTGACTTGCAAACGGATCCAGCCCAACTCCAGTACTAGTAGCGAGTTAGCATCAAATACCATACCAGGAGCAGTTAAATAGCAAAGACAATGCCTAAACACGGAGCGCATATTCCCCATGACATGCGAGTAGCAATTCTAGTGCTGAACTGGTTCACAAAGAAGAGTTGGACCGACATTTCCACAGATTTGAGTGTGTATCCTAATACAGCAAGGTTTATCTGTATGCGGTAAAATGTAAGCCTGAGTTTCTGTGATTAACTAGCGAGGGCTATTCTTATTCATAGTAGGATAGGGCAAAGGGCGCGAGCTCTTTTACAAGTGTACTTGCCAGTCTCGGTAACCATGACCGTAAAAGAAAAGGAAATCCAGCAAGGTTTCCTGAAGGATCAGAAGAGTCCCACAATTTAGCTGAGCTTACACTACGGGATGATGAGCACTATAGGAAGCATTTTCCTGAGATACCAAAAGAGTTGGGGTACGTTGCTGCATGGTGAACAATAAAGAAAATCATGCACAATTACCACGGGATTTTCAGATACAAGGGGAGAAGAAAACTCGAGAGACACGTCTCAATTTCGCAGATATGGCCGTACATGTTCGTATTCAATCGATAGTATTCACTGATGAAATGTGGGCGGAGTTTAATGCTATAAGAGAAGGAAATGTGTCGTGTCTCAAAGTATCAAACCCTTATGATTATGCCATTCACGAAGAATTTAACTCTAATCCAGTCAGATTAATGTTTTGAGTGTGTATTGATTTTGGGTTTAAAGGATCATGTTATATCTGGGAAAAGGAAACTGATGATGAACGGGTGCGGTATAAAGAAATTCTCCAAGCAGAAAATCACAGACATCACTAAACACAAGCACAGCGAACCGTAGTTGCTCGCATACTGAATATAATCGAAAACGGTATTTTAACTGAATACAACGCTAACGTCGATCGTACAAATATGAGAGAAGGTCGTATCGCTCGAAATAAAAGTCAATACCGGAAACCTGAGCATACGGATGAGTTCAAAATGAGACAATTGAGATGGCAAAGCAAAGGTAGAATTAACTGGGTATCTTATCAACAAAAAGTTCTTTATCCACTCCTCTATCCATTCATCTATCAAATTCAAAAGGAATCTGGCAAGCCAGTCATTTACCTTGTAGCAGATAATGCCCCTTGCCATAAAACAGCTCAATTTGTTAATGCTAATATCCGTCATCAAAAAGGTATAATTACCTCCAACTGGCCCTCTCACTCTCCGGATTTATTTATAATTAAGACTATTTAGGACTATGAGAAGCATGAAATAGCAACGTACCAGTTCCAAGGAGCTACTCAGGGAACAATAGAAAGTGCAAAGGCCGCTCTCGTGAAGGCTTGGGAGGATCTTCTACAAGACAAAATGGAGGAGAGAACAATTGTAACGGCTAGTTTGGCGAGGCCCACTGGCGGATTGTTGTACAGCGACTGGTAATAAGTGATGGAACGCCCTGAGGTACAAACACCAAATGTTGGTGGCGTTTTAACAAAACAGGCATCACTGTGTTCCATTACTTATTACCTATCGCTGTACATATAGATCACATGATTTAGTTGAAACTCGGCCACACGAATACATGCACAAGCACGTGGACTCACCAGGCTCCACCAGGGAATATGAGCTTGTCGACGTTCGCCCAGAGTAATCGTGGCTTTCTCTAGAATTGCCTGGAAGGCCAAGTGGGTCTGCACATCTGAAGACATGGGCTATGGCCCGTAGCCCCATAGGAACACTAATTTTATCCCCAAACACCACGCCCCCCAAGCCGCCGAGACACCGCAAAAGGCACCGCCCAAAAAATCAGACGGGCTGTCTGGCCAATACGGATATTTGCTTTGTTTTGGAACTTGGTTAGCATTCTTCGCCACGGCTGTCGCGTTCTATGTGTAACAGCATTTAAGGCACCCAAGATTAAGGCAACCCGTTGTAAATAGCCCTGCCCTGCTATACCTTCCCTCATCAACCAAAAGGCCCTCTCAACTCCGAACCGACCCCCACCCTCCCTCACTACTCCAGGTCCTCCTCCACGATGTCCACCACTACGCCCACAGACCCAAAGGATCAATGCGCAATGTGCGCTACCCCAACCACCAACCGTTGCGCATCCTGCAAAAACATGACCTACTGTTCCAAGCCATGCCAAAAGGCTGACTGGTCAGTCCACAAGATCCTCTGCTCCACCTACTTAAACTTCCAGACCCGTCCGACACCCGATCACTTCCTCGGCATCCTCTTCCCTGAGAAGTCCACCACCCCACGTTTTCTCTGGGTTCCCTGCCCACTCCAATACGACGAAGACGATGGCTCACACTGGCGGTCACCAAAGTGCCCAGAGGTCAAATTCTTCGTCGCACGATCAATGAGTCTCCCAGCGAATGGGCTCAGGAAGCGGTGGAGGGATGACAAGCTAGAGATATACTATAACGATGAATTCATGATCGACGGATCTGGGATCAATGAATGTGTTATAGCTGTTACGGGCGGGAAAGCGTATCACCGGTGGGGGGACTCGATACTGGTGATGAGGCATGTAGGGTTGAGCATGGATCCGAGAGATTTTGGGGATGTGCAGATGGTGGATTTCAGGGATGCGGTAGATTATTTGAAGACATATGGGGATAGGGCTATACATGATAATATGGTGGGGCTTCCGAGGCCAGCGTGGACATATCTACATTGAGTTGTATACTTGAGCGGAGGAGATGCGTCGGATTAGGGGGTGTTATTACTATTTCTTTATCATGACTGTTTATGGAGCTTCTTATTGCGATCTAGTATGGGTTAGCCAGCGCAAACGTCCGCCTTCCGAATATACGACATGTTATACCACTTCTATGATGATGATTACGTTGGTGGATGGTTGTGTATTCGCAGTGTGGTTGGTCTCTGGGATATTAAATATTCAAAGTAAGGCGTTGTTAGAGGATTTCTAGTTTCCGGTGCCCGCCGGTGATAGGCAGAATGCAAGGGAACGTAATATATGAATGAAAGATTTTTTTTTCGGCGAACCCTAATGCTAGACCTTAGATAACAAATTGTTACTAATTAAAATAGTTATTTATTAAACAGTTATGACGAGTAGTCCTTATCAAAAACAGTTATCTGCTATGTACTGTACAGTCAAGTTTGGGGCAACGACGAACCTGGGGCAACGACGAAAACACAGATTTCAGTCAGCCAAGTGGTTGCATATGAGCCTGAGCGCCACTTCCTCGACTGACAAACACCCCTGCTCGTCGTTCAACTAGTTTCGTCGTTGCCCCCGGTGCGACTGTATCATGGATCCATAGGGTCCTCGTGTCATACCACTGTCCCCCCAAATACTCGCGTGGCCGAGTCTCGAATAAATCATGTGACTTGCAAACGGATCCGCCCCCTTCGCACTCTCCTTATCCGTGGCCTCCGCCTTCTCCGCCTCCTCCTTCGCTCGTGCCGCCTTCTCCTTCGCCTCCTCTGAAATCTTATCCGCCTTGAGGCGCTTTATCTCCTCTGCTTGCTTAGTTGCCTCGTCCCTCGCCATCTTTGCCTCCTTTGCCGCCCCGCCCGCCTCCCGTGACCCCCCCTGCCTCCGCCCTTCCCGCCTTCTTCTTCGCCGCCTCCTTCGCCACGGCCACCCCTTCACCGCCCTACCAGCCCGCACCTCCGCCGTCTCCGCTGCCTTCATTTTTGGTCCGAGGGCCCAGGTGGCCGCATCCGATTTCTTCCGCGCACCCTCTTCCGCATCTTCTGCCTTAATCTTGGTATACATACTTTACTCTCTCTTTGGCAAACTCACGGGTTACCTCTGTGGCCTGCGGTGGCATGGGGATCCCGAGCCCAAGAAACAGTGTTCTTATCACCATTGATGCGGTGAAGAATCCGCGCCAGAGGAACTTGTAGTTTGTAGCGCGCGCCCTGGGTGTCTCAGCCTTCAACTGTCCCCACTTCTTCCCGGAATAATGTTTGATATCGTTCCAGAGCTCCTCAAAATCATCCCCGCCCCTATCATCTTCGTCACTACCAGACCGCTTACGAAAGGTATTATGCATAGCGTGCCAGTAAACAGACACACCACGGAATAGATTCTTGTCGAACTCCAATAGCGGGTATCCGCTCCTTTCGCTTCGGAGGAGAAATCCCATGGACTCTGCTTTTCCGGGGGTTCCTTCTTTGCCGCGATAGATGCAAATATCACCCTTATGGGAGAGGTCATCAGTGCAATCTAGGAGCGAGAGGGTCTCCTTCATGCATCCGTCAAAGTCCCCAGTGCCCATGACGATCTTGCCACTTCCCGATAGACGATACGAGTATCCCTTGGGCACATATGGGTCCTCTGGCATTATACAATCACCTTCCCGTAGCTTCTTGGGGTGCCTCTCCCGTGCCGTGTTACCCCCAATTCCCATCCAAGTCTTGACATAGAGGCAGTAGATTTCGATCGGCATTTCCAAGCGATAGAGAGGGCCTTCGTATTCCATGTTGTCTTCACCTTTAATGGATACTGCAAACTGTGCATTCTCACCCCCGAGCTCCATGAAGCCGTGTGGGTTACGACCTGGCATAAAGTACTCATCGACAAAGTTGACAGCAGCCCAGCCATATATTCCTTCGTCCTCGCCAGATATTGTTTCAAACTTGGGCTTCTCGAAGCCCGTTTTGGAAAGATAGGTGGTGGTGGCACTACGGAGGATGTCATACAACTCGTATTGGTTCATCTGGATACGCCGCATACCACCCGTTGCCAGCATAAACAGCGGGGTTTTCCCGACCTCCAAAGGCGGAACGAATCGACTTGCATGTTTGAGGAGCTTATCGAGGTGTTTCGTCACCTTTTCCCTTGTCCCCTTAGCTACATAGGGGCTAGATTTTGTGGATCTGGTCAGAGAGATGAACAGGGGCATTCAGGTCGACTGCCTTTACGAAAGAAATCAGAGGAACCGAGGTGGCAATACCTGCTGGATAGAGCGGAGTGCGATGTTAGCACGCGTCGCTATGGATCCTCACAAAGATGGTGACTCTCAGAGCACTGCCTAGGGTAGGTGCAGGGATCATACCAGGCCCTTCATTTCTGAAGATACCCAGGCGCAAGACCAATACTCTCTAGCTTACCGGCTTCCCACCGATAGACATAGGCTCAAGAACCACTAGATCCTGCGTCAATGACCACGGCATCCATACCCCCCCTGTCAGCAATCGCCCCAAAACTGGGAGAGGAGGGAGAAAGGTTAAGGGAGTTTCAAGTAGCGGGGGGAGAGGCAGCTATATTACATTTACATTCTTTGACCCTGGTACCGCCGGCCATGGCGATTAGTATTTCCAGTTTACGTTTCCTAGGCTTGGAGTGTGACATTCGAAATGATGATATAACCCGTGCTCTAGCAGGATATAACTATAACCTCAGAATAGAAGGTGGATAAGCCCTTTCCGACTCGAGTAAGAAGGTTTAGACGGGTTTATATATTCTCGGATGACCCATATTGAGAGACACATGATATATCTATCGGAGGAATAAGAACAAGGACAGACCGAAATTTGGCTCAAGAACATATCCATCTAACTACTCTGCAGCTGGGACTAGTTCTAAACTCAATACAAGATTTCAGGGAGCGGCCCGCGCCCCCAAGTCTCCGCCAGGACTGCGAGGATCAAGCAGTGCGGTCAATTCATGACTTGGGAGGGGGTGTGACGTCGAGTTGCCTCCCGTCTATGCATATCATGATGACATTGAAGAGTAGCGAACTGACAATGCGTGCCTAGGAGATTATCCAGCTGTAGATTCTACGACGTAGATTGGAATTGACAACGCAATCCGTGCTGCATACATTTCAGCTCAATTTTGATAGCCAGCACGTGGGGAATCTGGGACGTAGTATCGTTTTTGATGGAAATCTTGGATTTATGGTCTGCAATCGGCCTTTTGTGGTAAAGGGCCGCGGCCAGCCCGACCAAGACGACACCCAGAGGAGTATTCCGCACGAATTGAGGCGTTATACTTGATTCCTGTCCAACTAGATCACCTCCACATCCATATTGATGGGCATAATTATACCCTATATACGTTGGGCAGCAGAACGCATATGGAGAAGAGCTGAATATTTTATCGATCTTTCCACGCCAGGGAGTGCGTCACCAAACTACCCTTGCCTCTTCTAGCTGGAGATGCATCCATAAGTGTATCCTGAGTCCCCCACCTTACACGTTTACTCAGAATTTTACCAATATCCTTCAGAACTGTGACTAAAAATGCCATAAATCAAATAATCCGTTCCTTGTACCCTGACAACATCAGAGCACTCACAGTGAAATGTCATCTCAAGAGGGCCGCTTCGTGGATTCTAGGACTATTCATATATTATGTGATGCAACTACAGGTCACACTAGCACGAGTCATACATCAGTTAGTGCATTTCTAGCCATAGGGCAGTCCGCGAGAACTCCACTCGATCAAGATGTTATGAATTTTATACAAAGATGGCTACTAATCTAGGGCTACACAAGATATAAAGTAGATAGTTATGAGTTTACACAGCTGAAGGTAGATCGCGACAGAAAACACTTCCCAAGTCTAAGTTATAACTACTGATCTTGTGTATTAGCCTTTTGGGCAATTTCTTCAGGTTGCGAGACCCACGATAATCCCCCTCATTACAAGAATATCTATGTCTTCCTTTATGTGTTTGGGGTACGGATTTTAAGCACGAACACAATCCGAACCCTAACCCTAATGATACCAATTTCAAATGCAGAGTGCGCCGTCTTGTATGTGTATTTGATAAAGCAGTGGAAGCCTTGGATACACCCTAGACCAGAACGTTAGATTGATTTAGTCAGCTGTTTAGGGCCAGTTAGCTGCTCCGGAACCCACTTTGACTTTCTGCAAAACAGTTGAGTCGAAAACGAATTGAGTCCTCCCATGAGTCACACAACGAGAACTACCTCCTCTAAACGTTTTAGGTGTTCTTGGTGTTTTTGAGACATACTATATTGTAGTATGTACCTAGGGTGTTGAAAAGTGATGCACATCTTTGGCTTCACATCGCTTAAATAGACCAATATACCTTAACAAAAAACACATAAGTTAGTGCTGGTCAGTTTCGAGTGTATATTGCCTCACTATAGATAGCGTAGTATCTACGGGTGTTTCGATACTAAATGTCTGCTTCATAGGGAGGAGGTCACTTCAAGGTAGTAACAATGGTAAAGGTCACAGAAAAGAATTGATAACGGACTGCTTGCTTTAGCTCCTGGTCACAAAATACCCTGGATGCTCATATTAACCTGGAAATAACCTTATCTGGCATGTAACGATCTGTTGGTTGATAAATCATCGAGTGTGCATCACTTTTGTGTCTAGGAATTTACGCAAAGAAATAGTAGCTAAAACTGCGGCCAAGAGATATTTAGATAAGAAGTAGGTACTGCGGGGCAAGAGTGGCTCTTGACGGCCGGTTTTTGAGAGGATAGAGAAAGTGCAATGATACCAAATCGCTCTACTGGTTAGGTCTCACAGTTGCTACGATAGCCCCATAGCTTGGCCCACCTACCAACAAAAGAGATGATCATCGCCCTACAGATCATTTAGAGTGAGGACGTTCCGTCATTGCGCATATGGGTTCAG
Organism: Morchella sp. 2018-W26; assembly: GCA_024713715.1. Classification (NCBI taxonomy): domain Eukaryota; kingdom Fungi; phylum Ascomycota; class Pezizomycetes; order Pezizales; family Morchellaceae; genus Morchella; species Morchella sp. 2018-W26. Next base: position 1,562,800 of record JAMGYX010000017.1, read on the forward strand.
CTCTGAATGAACATTTTCAGGTGGAGGAATTGGGACGCCGATACCATCCTCGCTACTCTGATTGAACCAACTGCGGGCTTCAGCTCTAAGTTGGCACTGCGCGATTTGACGATCCGTCCCATGGTCCTGACGTTTGTGAACTGGGCGGATATTGCATACACTCGCTTACTACCGCGGGGCAATCAGTGGTCCCTGCGTGATGGCGGCTTCAAGCCAATAGTGGTCCGCAGAGGTCAACCCGAAACGCCAAGAGAACCCAACGGATCACCAGAATACATGCCGACTTCACAACTGATTGTGCATATGGCGCGGCGCAGCTTAAAGGTGACAGAAATTGCATCGCTCATAACCTTTCAACCAGGGAAGATATCAAAACTTTGTGAAATCAAATTGTAGATAGTCATGAGAGATTTGAAAATCATAGACTCTTGATATCTTGTCTTGTTAAAAAGTTATAAGAGATTGGATTTGCCTGGTTTTGTAAAAAGCGCCAAGACTTGGTGAAGTGGAATAGTATTATCCATTTATCCCTTATGTTGTCGGTAAATGCTGACCTCCAGCAAAAAGCAAAGTTTAGTGGCTTTTATTAATAGATCTTGTCATCCCACTTATCAGATTGACTAATTCCCCATACAAATCCTGGCCCTACAGTATAGGGGTCAGCATAGACAGCTTAAGGGATACCCCTACATCGCAAACATTTAGTTTTCATCCGTGAAGTGAGTGGAATCGAAGGCCCTCATTGATTCACTGCTGGAGTGGCTAAGATTGTTCCAGCTGAGATACCAGCATGTCACCTTTAAGAGGCGCCGCACCACACATTGCCAAACAACACCAAGGGTACCTTTCTGTACGGTATGAGATATGAATTTGCGCTGAACTCGCATACGACCGGTAGGTAATTTGCGGGGAAGTTATGTAAAATGTGTTTTACACTCATGCAGCTAGTGATTAAGCGTAGTTCAAGCCGTCGATGAGGGAGCGGGGTCGGGGCCGGGCAAGACGGCGCAGGAGGCGCTGACCAATCGGATGAAGAGCTAGTACGCGCATTTGCGACTCGTAAAAACACTTTCTGATGTTTCGGTAGGATCCAATATTTCTCACATCGCTTATCCTATTACTTCGACTTAACCTTTTGTGCTGAGGAAGTAGGTGACACTTATTCCTGGTTGGCTCTGTCGGTATAATCAACTGTTAAGCGCAACCGATTTACCCTACTAAGTGCATACCGTCAATTCTCGAGAAATTCACTATCCCCGCGTCGCTAAATCTTAATTCCGGGTAAAGTATGTATCTTCACGAGTCCGTGAAGTTTGATTCGCGAATTCACCTTGGTTCGGACTTACCAAATACAAATATGGGGATAGTAGATTATTTGAGAATCACCGGTAGTCCCGGCTATGAAATTAGTGATTTAATATAGACCAGCTTGCCCATCAACGAGCACGGCCCATGAGCGAGTGTTGCCTGCTATTTTTTCCGTTGCTACCCACCAAATTTTGGGTGCACGCTCGTTGAAGGGCCGCGCTCCCTGAGGGGCAAGCTGGTATAATTCAATCAGCGTATTCAAGAGACTCTACCCCAGCTGAAGCACAAGCATAGTCCGGAACATACATGCACCCCGCACTGTAAGTAGGTAGTCTCCTTTAGATTCCGCACACCCGCAATCTGAGTGGGCACCACCTTGTGCGGAATTGGGTAATTTCTACGTGAGTATTCAGCTCGATCATACCATAAAACAGACAACAGCATGTACCGGGGTGTAAGGGTAAGTACTGAGACGCCCATTTCAGGGAATTTTAAAAGGTGAGAGCCTGCAAAAGGATCTGATCGGGCAGATGATATAATTTTTTGAAAAATAACACTTGGCAGCCAAGCAGGTATTTTGGATAGTGTGCCCCGCAGTTCTCACAACACAACCTCCTTAACCTTTTTTCTACTCTCGTTTTTTTCGAACTTCACTAAAATGATTTTTGATGGCCTCAAATCAGTACTTAGATAAAGCTCAGATTGAGCGCTATATAGCAGTTATTTTTTTGTATTTTTAGGAAAATATTTAGATTTTTTAAATGAGAATATGTGAAGTGTCTCCGTACTTCTTTCCCTCATTCAAATCTTGCAGCCAAGGCCAAAATTTATTGGATGCCACTAGTTGCCACATATGGCGCCCATACAATTCACCCAATCAATCCAGGTGTCTCGGTATTTAAGGTGCACACCCGGTACTCGTCTACCACGCAACTAACATCCGCAAACAAACTTCCATCTATCTCCTCCTGTTACCATACATAGCCCCAGAACCACACCAAAGCACCAGAGTTCAATTCAAGCCAACACAGCCGCCATCACGGAAACACAACAGCACAGGCCGTCACCGACCTGAACTCCCTACACTAACCCACAGCGGCCTGACTCGGTGGTACGCAAGTCCCTATTCAAGGAATACCAAAGATTCCACGCCCCGCAGTAATGGGTTATCAGTGAACTAACTATTCGCAACTAATCAATGGGAAGTTTACCAGGGGCCAGCGGGACAGCATAAATGTAACCACGGTCAATGATATTCCGTCATATATTCTTGAACCGCGAGTTAAGTGATAGATCGTAACGTGCTTTATATTATTACTATAAATCATACATGCATGACGTGCTTCGTGTTTCGGGTGCCAGACTTCAGAACATTGCGGTATCGCATGACAGTGCCACGCCTCCACAGACCTACACGGAGCGCACCTGTTCGCCTCTAGCACGAAACGAACGACATTACATGGGCACAATGGTCTCACAGTGCATCAAAGGTGACCCGTTTGAAACAAGGCTTACAATGTCTCGTGATGCTGCTCTATGGTACTTTAGAAGTGCGGATTGCGCGGTTAGGGCATATCACCCGCCTATCGCGTTGTACTAGTGATCCCATCTGTTAGACCGGCTACTAAACCACTTGAAAGGCCTTGTAAACTCAATTAGCTAACTAGGGAGCCATAGGAAGCGATGTGATATCAACCCTACTATAACAAATCCAACTAAGGGTGGAGGAAAGCCAACTTCCTTTGCATGCTTAGATGAATTAGTAAATGTGTAGTTATTTAAGGCCCGTGCTGTCAACACTTCATCACGCTGGGTTGCGGCCAAATATCTCCTATTCATACTTAATCTAGCGATGTTTCAGCATCGTAGTATGTTTAAACGATCTAGTTTTGTGGTATTTCATATTGAGTAGGGTAGTGGTTATAAACTGTGGGCAGAGTTGGACCCATGTAGATCGCTCTACTACCTTTTGAAATGGAAGGGGGGTGGGTCGTTACCGGTACAGTGGCCCTGCCGCGGGTCTTGGCACGAGTAACATTCTGGATTGACTGTACAAAGCTTGGGACGGCATGTTGAGGCGTCATAGGTTGCGTCGAGGGCTAGGGGAGTGGTGCCTAGAGTGGGTGTGGCCTCCTTCCGTGCCGTACCCGGCACCGCGTTAGACGGGGGCGTAGTTGAAGTAAACACTAGTAGTCTAGCAATGTTGCCCCCCCCTACAATAGGGGAATTAAATTTATATGGGGGGACCATTGTTTGATAAGGATCCGCTTCTCTTTGGGGTCAGCACTTTTTTGCCAGACGGTATTGGTGGGGAGAGTCGCACCTCCGCCCAAGGTGTCTCCAATCATAGAGTCGGTACCGTGGGATTCTACAGATCAGATGAATATGCATGTAGGCACAGTGATCAGAACTGCTCGTAAGTGGGGGTTTGTTTGTGTGACTGCGCGGCTGTATGGATGGCTCGGCCGGCAATCGTGGTGTTTGCGCGGTATGTGATCGGTATCACGGTGGCTCAGAAACACAAAACCGACGATGATACCATCAGCCCGTACGTTACATGGGGGGGGGGGGGGTTTGGTCAATTAGAAAAGGTAGGCCTAGAAGCTACATGTTTTCGGATACGGTATATTGTGCTGGTATCTTATTAGGACGTCGTTATGACGAAGCGGGCTGGGGAGGGGGGGGGGGTATCAATATTCCCCAGGTATGGCGCGGCGCGCCTTAAAGGTAACATGCCGGTATCTCAGCCGGAATAATCATAACCACTCCGGCTGCCTGTTAACCAATAAAATCCTTAGATTCCAGCTGAAAACTACATCTTGGCTGCATGTCTGTGATGTAGTGGTATAAATGGGTATAATACTGTTCCACTCCACCAGGTCTTGGCGCCTTTTACATACAAAACTAGGTAAACGGATCTATCACACAACTTTGTCACCCATAAGTCGCGCCGCAGCATACCTGCATGAGGCTGCAGGTGCGGAACTCTCTAAGATCCGCGGTGACAAAAGCCATATGCAGGGGCATCAAGATGATCTTGAGATCATGGATACCCACAATGATCTTTGGCAATGAGGGCTGTCTTCTATCCGCGCTTTGTTTTGTTTTTTTGGCTAATCTGCCTTTGCAGCATGCCTAGGTGGGTCTTGGCTTGTGGCGGTTCTTTTCTGTGTCTTAGTATTAAAAGAACAACTTGAGCTTAAGCTGTAGCTTGTCTTAAACTGTAGCTTGATGTGAGGTTGCGGCGCTTTCCGTGAAGGGTTTGTTTGGGTGTCTCGCTGCAATTAGGACCAGCAGTCTACTCGTGTTTCCGAACTAGACTAGGTCTAAATATCGGTGTAAGGTGTATGCAGACCCAGTCCAGTTTGGAAAGGTTAGGAAACTACGGAGTATGTATGTATTTTTGATTTAGGCTTACCTATAGAGGTTTTATGACAAACCGGGCCAATATAGAGGTTTCGGAGCTCACGCTGTACTATCTACAGGTGTGTGGAGGGCTTGAGAGGTTTCGCAGATTTTAATCTGTACTCTGGGTTCCGTGATGCCTTGAATTGTACTAGTCTGTGGAATATTAGCGTGAGCGGTCCAATAAGGTGGTTTGTTTACATAAATGAAGTCTGTATTATTGCTTCACTCACTTCGTGCAGCATTAAGAGTCTGTATCTCGTCCTGTACTAACTTGGTGGCTTCATCCCTGCGGTCACTGTGTAAATAAGTAGATATACGAGTTGCGAAACCTCTCTAATGTAGTCACAAAGCCTTACTATCATGGGGATGCTACCCCGCACTTGATTATGCTCCTCCAATAGGTTATCGCCTCGCAGGCCGAGACATGCTCAGGATCTGGTGCACTACAGCCTTGGCAAGATTGTGCCAAAAAATACCGGCTTAGGCTGGGATTTCTGTTGTGATCTTGGCTCTATCATTACCCTATATAGCAAGTCAAGGGACTGGTTTGTATAACATGCACTACACCAGATTCTAAGCATGGTTCAGCCTACCATGTGGTAGAACGCGCCGCACCGTAATAGAGGGTTACTTTGACAACCATGTGTAACATGCTACATACACCACTTCAACCAACTATTTCGCTGGCTCCGGCAAGAAAACACTAAAGAGCCTTGACTCCGACTATCGGAGCTATTGCAATTTCTATGACAGCTGTCGAGGGGGACAGAAGGGGCCATCCTGGATATCGTGCCCGTGTTGGTGTAGGGCTTGTATTTGGTGAAGCACCTCGTGAATGGGAACATATCCAACACCTATCTTTATGTCTAAGACACTGACCTGCAGATTGCAATAATGGGAGCTCACTCTGAACTTGTGTAACAGGTTGACAACGTAGTCCCGCAAGCCCTCTCGCACCACCCCAGGGCACTGGATCCGAATCTTCCCCGCTTCATTGTTAAATAGAGGGTCAGTTGCCAGTCCCCCCATCCAGTGGTTTCTCCAGCGTCTACATTCACCTTATAGCAGGTTGGACACCCCTTGGTAATCCTGAAAGATACGGTTTTTTAAGATAGAAGTCTACTGTCGCGTCACTACACGAAGGTGTGTGCTCTTCCCGCTGTCCCACTTGCGCCCTACCTGTTACTCTCCTGACCTGTTCACAGAGATCAAACCCCAGAAGATGTCAAGCACAGCTGAAACCGCCGGCGGAGGTACGGCCTCGGGGGAAGATACTGTCACGAGCATTACCACCTACACAGAGGAGGAAGATTTCTCGCCTCGAGCTGATGAAATCACCAGCCAAGGCACAACGCAGGAATTGGAATCATTCACGGACATGGGCAACTACCCAGCAGCGGATATTACGCTAGGGGCGATGGAAAGCATTGAATCTATGATCGTACGTAGTACTCATGTACTAGCACTGCACCCTTATTTCCATGTTGATTACTAACACTGGACGGTAGCAGCCCTTTAGAACGCTTGTTATCGCCGGGTATGTGAGGCCACGCCGCGATATGGTTTCCTGGAGGTCCTTGGATTCCTATGGGTGGGTTAACCGGTTCACGATTGGCGTTTCGGAGAGGATCCTCCCAGGTCAACAAATGCGTCAGCTATATATCTACGGAGCAAAGGGTCCTGAAAGGATCTGGGCTTCTTGGAACTCTTCTGTGACCGGCTGGACCCTGAAGTGTACATTTTTCGTTTGGGACCAACCGGGCCCGGGGAGAATGATGGTGTCTTTTGGTAGTAGTGGAGGCCCTCAGCGGGGTAAGTTCGAGTTAGGGCGGCACATAGGTACTGGAACTGGGGACGAGGGGTGGACACACAGGCTTGAGTTTTATGTCTCTAGGGATTACGCTTTTAGGTAGATGTGAATCCTCTCTATTGGTGTTGGATTTGGCCGGTTCTCTCTTGAAACTTGTTTCCCGGTTTTTGAAGCTTCTATTGCCTGTCTCCGTCATTTCTTTATTACTTGAATTAACTCTTACGCAATAAAACTACGTTTATTCATTTTCGGGGTAGCTTGTGGTGTAAACGCCGCCGCAGCAGCTTTGAGGTCTCTCCACACGTACACCATATCTTATACCACAGCTCTGGAAAAGATGCTCCTGGCAAGAACGATACCTCTCGGCGGGCGTTCCTCACTATGGTTACCCATCCAGGGAATGTTCAGCATTTGGGATGGGCAGTTATCCTCTGGATAACGCTCATGAGTAAGTTCCCCATTTCGGGTGTGTAGAGGTGGGTCCGTACCCACAATTGAGGCTTGCAGTGTATATACATACATCACTAGCTGGTTCTCAAGAGTATTTCTTGCTATTGAAACAATTACAACGTAGTGTAGTGGTAAACATGAGACATGACCTACCGGTAGGCCGCCTGCGACCACGGCGGTGGTCGAATTAAAATCTAGCTACCTCCAACCGAGCGCCAGGGTGCGCGGCTGGCGTAAGGGTCTGGCTGTGTGCGCAGCAACATTCATCAACCTGCTCTTGTTTTGATCCAGTTCTGTTCCCAGCTAGACCTTTCACAATCCCCAATTTGCGGGACCTTTAGCGAAGCCTAAGGCTTCCGGCTGCTCAGTACCTACTTTGATGTGGCGAGCTTAGTCAATACCCCAAATATTGTATTTCAGTACTCTACATAATGGATTCATAGATTGTAGCCTATAACACACCAATTGCGAGAGAAATCTTCGTTTAAGTAATTAATATACAGCAGAGGATAACCCTAACCCTACCACCATCCTCCGACTCCTGCGGTTGATTGATTGATACCTCATACATCTATGTAGCCCGAAGGCTATCCGACTCCTGCTGTCGTACGGGGGAAGAACTAGGGGACGTGGAAAAGAATACAATAATTAATGGGGAGGCGACACATTGCACTATTAGTTGTCTTTAAACAAGGAGGATAAATCAGGAAGAAAATAGGAAGAACCCCTCGTCTCCTTCCCTTGCATCAGCAAAAGTTCTGGTCTCGCCTTGATGCGCCCAGGCGCAGCAGGCGCACCAGACGCCTCAAACCAATTCCTTACCTGTAGTCCCTTGCCCCGGCGCAGCAGGTACGCCTTTTGACCAAGAGGCGTCGTCCTTTGAGCAAAGGATGGCGGTTTGGAGGGCTTGAGGTCGTGGTTTAGCGCGGACTTGATTGGGGTTCTCCTTAGCTTGTGTAGATAAATTAATATCTCATAGATGGTCAGTCCAAATTACAACCCGAGACACTTAAGCCCTTTATGGCAAAGTGATGAATCTAACGCTTATTAAGTCCGAGTTATAATTTCCAGCATGCGTGACAGTTTGTATCATTATTTCAATTTATTGCGCTGATTATATGGTGCCGCGTACCTTAAAGGTGACATAAATTGCATAGCTTATAACTTTTCAACAAAATAAGATGTCAAAAATCTAACACAGCAAGTTGTACATATAGCTAGTGTGAAGACCTTTCTGTGTGAGATTTTTGATATTTTGTCCGGTCGTAAGGTTATAAAGGATGGCATTTAGCTATTATTATACACATTTGTACCCCTACATCACAGGGTTGCAGCCAAGATTCAGTTTTCAGCCATAGCATGGCGGGAATCTAAGGCTCTTATGGTTCATAAGCAACCAGAGTGGCTAAGATTGTTCCAACTGAGATACCGGCGTGTCACGTTTAAGACGCGCCGCACCATATCACGGTTACTAGAAGGGCTTTGAGTGTCTCGTCGCCATTCGGACTGACTGTCTATCAGATAGTTGATCACTAACCCTAACTAAGAATCCTTATTACCAAGCCCAACCATACTGTTGGAAACGCTTCCCTCTAGTACCCTTAGGTACGTTAGGACATAACCATGTAATAGGGTGGTGGTGGTAGGCTCACTTGATTTGTATGGACTATATGCGGACGTAGACTCAGACGCAACCTGCAGCACATTGCGGATGCGAATACCGTTACTCTAGTGCTTCTAATGGTTGTAACCGGTTTGTATTTCAGCAAAAATGCACTGAACTGAGCTAAACTGAATAAAAATAGCCTGCAACTGAATCGACCGAATAAGTACCGGTTTATACCACAGAAAGGGTCTGAGGTCTTGGCAGGGACTCTACACCAAAGGTGTTCAGGGTTAGGGTCAGGATTAGGCACCATTCACCTCACTCTAGTAGAGCCAGGAAATGAGTCGGGAAATGGGTTAGAGAGAGTTTACGCTTTTGAATTGGGGAGTTCTAGGTGCATACAAAATCAGTTTTGCCAAAGCCCAAAGCCGAACCGAACCAAAAAAATTGAACTCAACTATTTTCTTAAACGGTCCTAGAAAAACAGTTCAGCCAGTAAACAGAATAACCGTTGGAAACATTGTGGACCTAATCCCCACCTGTTAACGTCACTCCAGGGAGGACCCCACTCACGACCGTCAGCGGATAGCGAGCGTTCGTCGCTGGAACCTGACATCCAGCCAGAGTTACCCTTGACACCCGGTACTCGTGCTGCCTGATTTAAGCCATTCAGACAAGAACGAAAATTGCATTGCTCTGAAGGTTGTAAAAGCTGAACCTGTTGGACTACGACAGTCCGTTAGGGCGCTTCAAACCGGCCGCACGAGTACTCGCGCTGCCTAATCGAAATATGGCGCGGTGCGTCTTAAGGTTTGCTGCAATCCTGTAATGTAGGGGTATAAATGGGTATTAACTGTTCCACTTCACCGAGTCTTGGCGCTATTTACATACAAAAATAGGTAAATGGCGCTGCTTATAACTTTTCAACAAGGCAAGATATCAGAAATCTATGAGGCGAAAGCCTCTGCCATATCTATACCTACAGTTTGGCTACATAGATTGTTGATATCTTGTCTGGTTTTAAAGTTACTTATAAACGATGCAATTTGTGTCACCTTCAAAGAGCGCCGCACCATAGCTGAGAACAAAAGGCAATTGGTCTGAATGCTGCAAAGGCTTGGCTCCAGACCGGCCGCGCGAGTAGGGCAACTTAGCATGCTTTGTCACCTTGCATCCTGCCGCATAACATGGGATGCCTAATCTGCCAGGCCCCCACCGGGAGTATATATCCGTCTCCGGCACGATTACCATGACCACGAGCAGCACCACTACAACCCATACCATCTATCGCACCGCATATAACCATCATGAGTCGTCGTCGAAACCGAAGAAAACATCGTGGGGGATCGTTCGTCGGCTCGCAGGCCCAGAGCTCCCAGCAACAACCAATAAATCAGGAAGGAGAGCAGAGCACTCAGAAACAACCAAACAGGGCCGAACAAAACCACGACTCTGGCCCCCACCAAGCATCAGTCGCCGGAGTATCAGATTCCCCTCCCGTTGTTTCCGAGAACCTACCGAGGTTGGCAGTCGGTGCACAGGGTCGGAGCTCCCAGCCACCGACAACGAAGAAGGAAGGAGAGCAGAGCCCTCAGAAGCAATCAAACGGGGCCGCACAAAGCCACGGCCCCGGCCCCCGCCAAACTCCAGTCACCGGAGCGTCAAAGTCCTCTCCCCATATTCCCGAGAACCAACCGAGGTTGGTAGGAGCATCAAACTCGCACGATCAGCAGAACGACACAAGAAACAACAGAGGACACCACCCGGCTGCGATTGGCCAAGGAGAAACGACGGAAACGGACGATAACGGTTGTGGTGGTTGTGGAGGAACGGCGTGCCTGGCTGGGGCGTTTGAGGGGCTCCGGGTGCTGAGCGATGCAGAGGCTATCCCGTGCCTAATGAATACGATCGAATATGAAAGATCCAGGGTGGGATCTTTGGGAATAGCTCTCCTTAATGAGCAGCAAAAGAGTAGGAGAGCGGAGGGGGGGCTGCTTGGTGAGCAGGAGAAGAATAAGAGAATGCTGAGAGAGCTCCTTGATGAGCGGCAGAAGAATATGGGTTTAGAGGGAGACAAATCAAACCTTCTCGCTTCAGGAGAGCGGAAAGACATTCAATTTTTGCAAGCCAGGGTGGCGCTACGTGATAGGATCTTTGCTGCTGAGAAGGATGTTAAGAAGATGGAGAGCGAGCGCAAGGCGTTGGACATCAAACTACAGGAGATGGGGAGTCAGCTACGTGAGAAGGAGGAGAGCGAGAAGAAAGTGAGGGTGCAGTTGGAAGCAGCAAAGAGCCAGGTACAACAAAAGGAGGAGCGCGAAAGAGCATTGATTAAAGAAAGAGAAGAAGCGACTACCGGCATCAAACGGGAGCACGGGGACTGGGAGGGCCAGATACAGACAGCGTTGATAGAAATGGAGAGAAAGCTATATGAGAAGGAAGAAAGCGGGAAGAAAGTGAGGATGCAGTTGGAAGCAGCAAAGAGCCAGGCACAACAAAAGGAGGAGCGCGAAAGAGCATTGATTAAAGAAAAAGAAGAAGAGATTACCAAGATCAAACGGAAGCACCAGGAGAGGGAGGGCGAGATACTGGCAGCGATGACAGAGATGGAGAGAAAGCTATGTGAGAAGGAGGAAAGGGGGAAGAAAGTGAGGGTGCAGTTGGAAGCAGCAAAGAGCCTAGTACAACAAAAGGAGGAGCGCGAAAGAGCACTGATGAAAGAAAAAGAAGAGGAGATTACCAAGATCAAACGGAAGCACCAGGAGAGGGAGGGCGAGATACAGACAGCGATGACAGAGATGGAGAGAAAGCTATGTGAGAAGGAGGAAAGCGGGAAGAAAGTGAGGGGGGAGTTGGAAGCAGCAAAGAGCCTAGTACAACAAAAGGAGGAGCGCGAAAGAGCGTTGATTAAAGAAAAAGAAGAAGAGATTACCAAGATCAAACGGGAGCACGAGGAGAGGGAGGGCGAGATACAGGCAGTGATGACAGAGATGGAGAGTCAGCTACGTGAGAAGGAAGAACGGGAAAGGGCAATAGTTACAGAAAGAGAAGAGATTAGTAAGATCAAGCGTGAGCACGAAGAGAGGGAGAGACAGTTACGTGAGAAGGAGAAAAGTGGGAAGAGAGTGGAGGCGGAGTTAGGTGAAGCAAATGAGAAAATTGGGAGAATGAAGCGCGACTATGAGTTGAAGCTAGAGGAAGCAAAGAAACGGATAGTTACTCTAGAATTGAAACAGAGCAAGCTGAGGGCAGTGATGGAGGAAGAAAGCGACCAAACAAGTGCGGTGTGGTTGGAGACCATGAGTGAGCTGAGGATTGGGCACCGCACATATGTGAATGAGGGATATACCCATGATCAGGTGGGTAATGATCAAATGGAATGGACAAGCGACATGATGTAAGAAGTAAGAGTCAGAATTAAGATGCTCTATAACAGGGGGATGGGATGACCAATTGTAGATGACATAGGTAAATTAAAACATACACTGGAGTGCCGGCGACAGAGAAGGAAAACCAGTCCAGAATGATGTTAAATAACACTGTTTGTTTGTCTTAAAAGTTACTCGAGCCATTCGGCTCCCCCTATTTTTAACTGTGGTGGAGCTCGCTGTCTTTGGGTGCGGCGGCCCCTTGCCTCTGGCATAATGCCGGAAATAGTGATAGACCTGGGTCAGAACTTAGCGCGGCGCTATACCTCGACCTCTCGACCCTTCAACCCTTCAAATATTATTGAATTACGCTATCAGATACTCACCTTGGTTCCGACAATGCGAATACCGACCCCTCTCATGCTCAATTTCTATGAAGGTTAACCCGATGTTGATTCGCATAGTCTTGATCCGTCTTAGCACTGCTTTCTTATTCATTACCTGCCGGTCGCACGAGAAGTTCGATGCTCTGCATCGATCGGGGGTGAGATTGGTGCTGTTTTAACAACCTATGTATATATAATCTGCCCTTGCTGATGAGTACCGACATGTTACCGGCACAAGTCGATTATCTCCCCACATATAGACCATCTATTCACTTTGTGTTGAATCAGTTTTCAATTACACGCTGCATGGGCTAGGGTTAATTCCTGGCACTCCTGTTAGATTAGACGACTTCCCCTCCGCCAGAACAGAGACACACCCCTCACGAGAACAGCTCTAGGTTAGTGAGCAAAAAGGAATGGAGGGGACTGTGGATCTAGCTGTGTGCTGTGTATGCATATACATGATCGATACACTACGCTGTTTTGTATCGTACGAGCGCTGTCTGTACTCGCAAAGATGTGAGAGGTCGAGACTGGAGTGGGGTTTGTTGTGGAAACTTGAAGAGGGATCTGGTAGATCAGCCGGGTGTGACTATGGGGGCTTGGAAGGTGTCGGTGGGTGATGTTAATGTGGGGGCGGGTTGATAGAGAAAGAAAGAGATGGAATGAGCAATGACAAGCAGGGGCCAAGTTTACCGATCCGCATCCACTACCAAACACAACTTATTGATCCACCAGAAAGCGGGGGACAGGGAAAAGTAAACGTCCAACTTCATCTGCATATTCCCCCTCACCCACGCTCACCCGCCCCCCCCTTCCCCTATCCTCCACATCAAAGGAACCATAACCGGTGTCTCCTTTGGCGGTAATTGTAGGTTCCAGCGATGGGGGGGGCTGAGGAGGGCCCCGATATGATTCTAAGCAGGACTGTGGTAAGTCCTGGAAGGGCTCGGGTGCAGCAGACTCCGGTATATTGTCTTGATCATGTTCATTCGCCGCCGCCTCAGCCCCTACAACCCCCCCCCCCCTCCTGATGGCGCTTACCAGCGGTCTTTTCTGCCCTTCGTGCGCTTGGCGTGAGCGTGGCGTGAGCAGGGTGTGGCAGGGGTGCAGGGGTGCTTGTGACTAGTTAGGAGAAGGCGCCGGCGAAGGCAATTAGGTAGGCGTACATCTGCGTGCGCGATATACTCGTCTTCCAGGGTAAGAACCAGGAAATGCGAAAGGATTATTTGTATGGCAGAACGTTGCCACTCCATAAAAATAATCCTTGACTTTGTCACTCGCATTTCCTGGTTCTTATGCTGGTAGACGTGTATACGTGGGGGGTTAGGAGGAGCTGTTGTTGTTGGTGATGGCGCGTTGTCGCCGGTGGTGGTGGGGGGGGGACGGAAGAGGGGAAGCAAGGGGCAGGTGGGGTAGCTATAAGATTGGTACAAGGTTCTTGGATAAAGTGAGTGAGCAGATTCTCACCTGTCAACACCACTTTTAGTTCACTCACTTTGTCCCAGAGCCTTGGTAAATGAACTGGGAGGTAAGAGTGAAGATGAATGTGCTAGAGATGCTCGTCGAGGGAGATCGAGATCAGACTGCCATACCGCAAAATCTCAGTTCGTTCGGAAGGTTGCCAAGAGCGGTGCCGGTTGTAAAAGGCTCTGATCTCTTCCTTGAAGGGATGATATTTTTCAGCTCCTCTGCAAAATTGTCCTCTTGGTAACTGTCCGAACGAACTGTGATTTTGAGGTAGTACGTCTATGCGCTGCGGAAGCGTCAAGTAAGATTACAAGGGTGGGGATGGTAATATGATGAGCGGCGGGGAAGAGGGCGTGGGTGCTGGAGGTCGCGTTGAGGATCAAGTAGACCAGTCTATATTAAATTAATTTATGTACCTAGCAGCATCTAGGCTGTCATTATCTCCGATTCCCATAGGCACAGAACCCCCCCGGCATGGCATAAACCCATATTTCCATTACGGGGAAGGTCAAAAACAGCGCTCTTACTCTCGTATCCTCCTCCTCCCCCTCCTCCATGATAAATACATACCCGGAGGCGCTGGATCTCATCCCCCTTCCCTATCGATGTCGGCTTGAAGCCCGTCTGGAGGTCTTTGGCTCGTCCAAGCTCATCTAATCTTGTCTAAAAGTGACAGGTCGTATTTTAGGCAGAAAGGTGATATGCCGGAAGAGGCTAAACCTGGTCGGGACTAGTAAACGTTATTCCCGTCATTCTTGGCGCAGTCTCCTCAGACTATAAACTCGGTCGCAAGTCTTAAAGGAAAGGATTGCTGCATATAAGAAGACTGAAAATTCTCCTGATCCCCACTCCCATCCCCCAGAGGACCGCGAACTTCAATTTATAATTCCCTAAACCATCGAGTCACTGAGTGTCAATACATAACTATTCTTGAGGTATATATCAGCGAGCGATCGGGAACGAAATCAAAATTCAATGCCAAAACCCCCCAAATCCAAATCCAAACCCAATGACTCTGTCCAGTCGCAGCAGAAAGGCTCACATCCCTTGCCTCACGTGCAATCTCCCGCACCACCATCAGAGGGCTCATCAAATGAGGGGCGGGGGCGATCTCTAGACATGGTAGTGGTACCTACGTCCGGCACCACCGAGGACATTCTTATTGACCTCTTCTTCAACCCAAAGTCAAGGCCAGGCACGCCAGGCGGAGAGGCCCGCCGCGGGGACAATGTTGTGGCGGCGGAGGAGACGGAGAGGTTGATAGCGGAGGATGAACAGATATTGAGGGCCGGAGCGGAGGAGGAGGAGAGGTTGAGAGCGGAGGATGAAAAGATCTTGAGGGCCGCGATTGAGGAGACGGAGAGGTTGGAAGCGGAGGAGGAACAGATATTGAGGGCCGCAGCGGAGGAGGAGGAGAGGTTGAGAGCGGGGGATGAGCAGAGGTTTAGGGCGGCGGAGGCAGAGAGGTTCAGGCACGAGAGGGTCAATGTGGGTACAAACACACAGGCCCTGGTAGCTGGCAATGTGACAGCAAAGACACTGAGGCTCCGAGCGGAGGCGGAGAGGTTCCTAGCCGAGGCCGACAAGATCGATGCTGAGACGGAGAAAGCGAGGGCAGAGCCGGAGAGGCTCAGGGCTGAGGCGGAAAGGTTGCGGGCTGAGACTCTAAAAGTAACTGCGGAGTCGGAGAAGCTTAGGGCTCAGGCGGAAATGTTTAGAGCTGAGGCGGAGAAATTTAGAGCTGAAGCGGAAAAACTAAGAGCTGAGACGGAGAGAGATAGATCGAAATCTGCCAAGTGACCGCTTCTGGAGAGATTAAAGACGCTTCTGAGGGAGAAAGGGTGATGCAACAACAGAAAGGTGGATAAGGCTTGGGTTAGCCGTAAGCTACATGTAACTCAATGAATACTGTTCCACTCTGTTGTTCCTGTCGTTGATTTGGCGAATTGTGGGCAAAGCTTATCATTACTGGTGTTATATAGCCTGGTCCAGCACGCAGGTAACTGTATTATATATAGAAACCCAAGGGAAGGGGATCAGACTTCATATAAAGCAGAGTGCTAAGGGATTTTGCCGTTTTCTCCCCGCCCCGCGCATTCTTGTGCGTTTCAACTATAATAGTACCGCCTGACATAATGCGACCCGCGGTTCCGCCCCCGGAATTATTTTAGCGGGGTTTCGTCGCGCCCGCACCCACACTCATACCAGCGCCCACGCCCACGCCCACGCCAAAGTCATCATGCCACGGTAGGCTTAGGAGGCACCACCTGCACCAGAGTCGACGGCATGAGTAGGAGGCTCCGCCTCTGCCAGAGTCGTCGCTCCCACAGGTTCCCTGACTGCGCCGCCTATGCCTAGAGGCGTCGCCCGACGATACTGCTAACTACTCCGCCATAGGCACGCCGAAATTAACACCATGGACACGCCTGTAGTGACGCCGAGGACCTGCCATGGGCACGCCCAAAATGGCGCCTTAGAGATGCCATGGACACCCCAAAACGACGCCCAGGACACGCCCAAACCGCCGCCATGGACACGCCGAAATCAACGCCATGGACAAGGCTAGGCCGACGCCATGGACACGCCCATAGTGAAGCCTAGGACATACAATGGACACGCCCAAATCGCCGCTTAGGGGATGCCACGGACATAGCGAAAATTACGCCTAGGACACGCCATAGACACGCCCAAATCAGCTCCTAGTACATGCCCAAATCAACTCCTAGTACATGCCCAAATCAACGCCATGGTCATGCCCATAGTGAAGCCTAGGACTTGCCATAGATACACCCAAAATGACGCCTGTGGGATGCCATGGACATGCCCAAAATGACGCCCAGGACACGCCTAAATCGACTCCATGGACACGCTCATAGTGAAGCCTAGGACATTCCATGGTCAGGCCCAGAATGTCTCCATTGACACGCCTATAATGACGCCATGGACTCGCCTATAATGACGCCTTGGGGATGCCATGGACACGCTCGAATTGACGCCCAAGGCGAGCTCAAGTCGGTCCCATGAACATGCCCATATTGAAGCCTAGGACACGTCCAAGTCGACGCTATAGACACACAAAGGCTGGCGCCCAAGAAACAGTGCATGTCTGACCTCCAGAAGCAGGCATAAGCGGGCGGCACGAGCGAGTGATAATTGATGACCTGGCATTATACGGCGTTCTGGTGGGGTGTCCTTCGGATGGAGTGGGCGCCGCCTCCACCGAACCTACTGTACGATCCGTCTCCATAGAGGCGCCGCCTCTGCGAAACCTGCCGTACAGCACCTCTCCTGCCTTCGACGCCTCCTGACAGAGGTGTGGTGCAGCACCAATGCTGACTTCGCTGCCTCCTCCACACAGGCGCTGCCCCCACCAAGCCTGTCGTACAAAACCTCTGCTGCCTGCGCCGCCTCCATAGAACTTACCGTATAACACCTTTCTTGACTGCGGCACCTCTACTGACTTCGCCGCCTCAACCAAACCTGCCGTACGGTACCGCTCCTGCCTGTGCTGCCTCCTGTAAGAGACACCGCACGATCCACATACCTATAATGAGGCTATGGACACACCCAAAACGACGCCTAGGACACGTAATGGAGACCCCCGTCTGGATACCTACTCACTTTTTAACACCTCAAGGGGCCACCTCGTACTTGATTGCGCTGAAATATACGTCATCCACATTTCAATGTATATGTAGTTAGTTAGTTAGGGTTAGTTAGTTAGGACTCGTTAGTTAGGGTTTATTTTAGTTAGGGTTAGTTAGGGTTAGTTAGGGTTAGTTAGGGTTAGTTAGGGTT